>VWZW01002090.1:875921-928119 GCA_013397115.1 Edolisoma coerulescens | reverse complement strand
AAGAAAAAATTACATTAATCATGCTATTTTAGTTTTTGTAATGATGGGATATGCCTTGGAAAACAGTTTTGCTTTAGTGTTTTACTTAATTTATGCTTAATGAAAAAAAATATTTTTCAAGACCTAAAATGAAAGAAAGCATTGGGATTGACTTCATCTTGGAGGAACAAATTTGTTATTTCTCAGAACAAGAACGTTTACCACTCCTCTCCACTCCCAACTGCTAATTTTCTGTATCAGATTGCTAACTGAAACCATAAAACATTGTACATAAATCATTCTTTATCTAGTCAAGCACCTTTCAAATGTAATTAGGCACTTCTCTTGTGAATATTATAACAAGGTACATGTATCTGCCAAACAAAAGCTTTCTATAAAATCCACCAGCTATTTAATTTGTTTACAATTCAACATCTGATAAACCATGAAATCAGTAATAGAAATACAATCCCCAGAATCTGTGTTGAAAAGGAAAGAGAGAGAAAAGTCCAAACAAACAACTCATGCTTTACAATTGCATGAAAACACAGCATCAATGAATAAAATATTTAATATGTGGGTTTTTTAGTTTATTACGATTGGTTAATCACATCACACTACACTAAAACCAGAGATGAACAAAAAAAATTCTACTACAGGATTTTTTCCTGTCCTATGCTATCACTTTAATGCTTTCTGCATAGACTCTTTTATTAATATAGGCAACTTACTAGGTATGAACATCCTTTTAGCTATTTCATTTTTTGTCCTTTCTCATCTAATGATAATGAAATCAAAGCTATCTATAAGTCTCTGTTTTCATGAACTTCTCTTTCATCTTAGGTTGGTGGATAGCTCTGATCTATGTCTTCAATTCCTCAGTCTTGCTCTCTAAAGCTGTCTTTGCTTCACTGCTTATAAACGCTTTTCCTTTGCATTAAAAACTCGTTAGTGCAGCAAAATGGGAAAAAGAGGGATATGAGAAGTGAGCAACCTCTGTGGAAAGATGAAAAGAGAAAACACAAGCTGAATACTCAATTTATATTTGCACACAAACGATATCTTGCTTATGACCATCTGAGGGGTTTCTATTATCGTCCACAGTAGCGATTCTGAAAATGCCTTCAATTTCAAATCAAAATTAATTGCAGCAGAGATCCATTATCAGGCTCCATACCAGCAGGGGTGACATGAATGAAAAAGCTGATCTTGATCCAGCTCCTTTTGTTATTTAAACATACATGTCTGCATATGCCGTTCACTGCCCTGTTTGTTTTGCTGGCTGCTCAGCAAACCAATGCAGTTATTTCGTAAAGGATCTAATAAGATTCTGTACCCACCTGAGGCAGGTGGAATGATGCTGTATGCAGTACCATTCATTGCTAGCACCATTTTACTTCATATTTAGACTCTCTGGCTGCACCTACACTGCTAAATTACAGTCAGTTTTCAGCCAAGTCTCAGTGCTTAGGGCTGTTTCTGTCTGGAGCCTGCTGGAAGCAAATAGGCAAGGAGTGAGCCAACAGTTAAGCAGGAAGAGAATCATGGCTCCAGAACTGGAACTGGCTTGTTGGTGCCCTCATTTAGCAGCATATGGACATACCCTCTGTTTTCGTACATTTTAACTCGACAGCGTCTGGCCTGTCAAAGCACCTAAACAAGCTGTCTGAACCTAAAACTTCCATTTCTTGCAAACAGTGGCAACCTATCCTTGCGTCTCTCTTTGCATGAGTTTTCTAATCCTGCTTTTATATCAGATTGCAGCAAGAACACATAGCAAAATTTACTACAGCCCGAATTATTTTAAATAACTACGAAAAATTACAAATGTTTTCATACAGTTTTCTGTTCTCCACAATCAAAGAAATCATCAGCATTCTCCAGTTGTTTGGGAAAAAAAATCTTTCTCAGCTTCCAGTAGTGCAAACTTGTCATGACAGATATTTTTAATCTCAAGCAAAATTTACATTTGCAATGCTGAAATGTGAAGTAGTTATCTAACTCTATACTCAAGTGAGAAAAAACGGGCACGTGAAGGTCTCAATTCATTTCATCCTCCGCTAGAAACCTCAGGCAGGTGAGATAAATTGTGCCCTGAGGTTTCCTTTCACTATGTACAAACAGAGTCTAAAAACAGTGTGTGAAGTTTGGTGAGCACTTGCCTTAAATCTGTTTTCTCTGCATTTCTCCTGGCTATAGACTGGTAACAAGTTTCTGCTTAAGGGATGCCGTATGTCTTTCATAATTATGCACCACTGAAAGGCTGGATCTCCGGTTTAGCTGCTTTTCCAGTTGCTTTTTCAGGCTTGTCTGCACCTGTAACTGGCAGCACATGCCCGGCCTGATACCCAGCACCTGCTCCCACAAGCCCAACCAGCCAGGACATCCACAAGGAACAATTCAATCTTTCCCCTTGTCCAAAAGACAAGAAACACTGCTGTTGGCTTCCCTCTCTGACTTAGGACACTGATGTGCACTCATCTGAGAAAGATGCTCAACAGCACCTGTGACAGTAAGGGGCCAGAGGACTGCAGCAGGAGCGGTAAGGAGTGCACAAGATGAGCTCCATGGGAGGACACAACCAACTGCATTCCTTCTTCAGGGCACAGGGGCTGGAACCAACGTGTCTCACCCAGGAACTTGTATTTCCGGCAGAAGAAAAAAGATACTACTGACCAGGACAAAATGTAAAAGGGCTACACGGGAGCAGATCTGCATGAAATCTTTAGATAATTCTGAGGGCCTATGTTGCATGGCCAACATACACTTGCAATGCAAGAAGGTTCTCAGCCTTCCGACCTTACATATATTCACAATCCAGAGCGTGATGAATGCAAGGCCCTTCCAGAAAAAGTTACATAATTTAATTAAGCCCCAATGTTTAAAAGACCCCCTTGCAAAGGCAAGGTAACAGTTACCTTTCATTTTCGCCTGCAGCTGTAATTCTAGAGGACTCCCCAAAACATTTGACAAGAAAATGTCTTTAAGAAAAGAGAGAGATGTAATGTATGGCAACTATCTAAACTCCACCATTCAAGGGAGATTTCCTCTCATCTCTATTAGAGTTCACTTATCTTTCTAAGAAGAAAGCACTAGTCATCTTCAAATTACTCTTACTTTCAGGAGAATGAGAAACAAGAAACAGATAAAGAGAGGTTTTTATATACAATTTTGTGAAAAATCTGAAATAAAGCCCAGCACACAGAATGCCAAAGTAAGGACCTGACAAACTCAGATTTGTTTGTTCCTTTATGTGAAGACTCTTACTTTCCAGGAAGTTTCTCTCCTTTACTGCAGTTTAAGGGTGACATAAGGAGCTGAAGTAGTCCCTTACTGAAAAACAGCTCAACAGATTATGCTAGATTCCTAAAATCCTTGAGACAAACATTCTGTTGGGTTTTTCATTTTCTGCCACATACTCTGCCACTTTATTAACACTTTTTAAGATATTTTTTTCTCAGAATAATAACAGTAATTTGATACTCTTTTATTTCACTTCTGAAATTATTTGATTTGATAGACTTGTTTACACTTGAAAAGTAAACATTGAATAATTCTTTCTTGCTATACTTCTACCCTACTACAACTGCATCCACCCATTCAATAAGATATATATTTCATCATAAGAATTTAATGATAAGAACTGTATTATGATAGCGGCAAAAACGTAATCAAAACATGTACAATTTATACAACTGCAATATTTCAAAACCCCTGCACCTATCCTTTCTAATAAAAATTGCCATTAGAGCTGTTTGTTATGCTAAGTCTTATTTTCAAGAAGAGATTCTTTTGCCTAAACATTACATCTGTAGACTTTTATTACAAGCAAAACTCATTTTAACCATATTTAATTGGATATTGTTTTTCAGACACCTACAAGAAAGAAGACTGCTGCTTCTACTTCTGTTATCATATGCGTAGGAAGGTAAGTATCCTGACACTGATTTTCATTCAACATGCAAATTTTATTCCTTTGGCTGTATGGTTTCACCAGTTGTCTCATCATTCAAACCTCAGCAGAATACAAGATTGCCAAATTCTTGTTGTACAAGTAACCTCAGGATATATTTGTCCTTTAAAAATTTCCAGTTGGCTGTATAATTAAGATGGTCATAGAATCAGAGAATCATATGATGTTTTGGGTTGGAAGGGACCTTAAAGATATCTATTTTCAAGCCCCCTGCCAGGGGAAGGGACATCTTCCACTGGACCATGTTATTTTACATTTCAGAAACAGCAAGCCCATTTGGGTATCTAACAGTACTAGATTTAAATATCCTTTCACAATTTCTGTTTTGTCAGCAAAACTAAGGAGTGACCCTTATTTAGCTTTTTGACAACTCCAGATTTGGGTTACTTCTTTATTACATGTCAAAGGAAAGCTGCTGGTGTTGTTTTGATACCGCTTTTCAGAATCATTAGAAGTTTCCCTTCTTATTGCATATAAACAAAAATGCAGAAAACACTCACCTGATTTCTCCGATTTCAAATTTGGTGACTTTGTGTTTTCAAACTGTCCTAAAAATGCTGCCAGAAAGTTTTTCATGCTAGTCTTTATTTAAGTGAGTGCATTTGATGGACTTTTTATGGGAGATATCCTGCATCTATTTTTAATTATGGTGCATAACTAAGCCCATTTCCTTCTCTCTACTCATGTTTCCTTTAGGAAACAAGGACAGTATCTTGAGTTTTTTGAATCAAAATTTACCATAACCTAAAATTTTCTTGTCATAATACAACTGTTCTGCTGTGAAGAATGAAGAGTAAAAGCCCAAATGGTTTTCAAAGAAATTTATACTTTATCAGGAATAGATCTTTGTGGATCCTTCCACAGATGCCCAGGGAGCACTCGACCACTAGCCACTACATCCTTTAGGGATGATATTACCCTCAACACACAATCAGCAGAGCTCCAAGAAGCCAAATCCAGCTTTTGGTCAACACCTGCAAAGATGTGCAGTCATGATCAACCAGGGGAATGCTCAAAGGGTGCTATATTCACTCATCCTTTCCTTCTTAGGTGTCTCTTACATCCTTCATGTAAGAAGGATGACTTAATTTTTAGTCAGCCTCTTCTTCAGTGATTGTCATAATACTTACCCTTTTCTCTTTCTGCCTCCCTCACTGTTATCCTGGCTTTTCTTATTTTCATTCCCTTGGAGAAAACACCCACCTAGCAAGTAACCATTATCACTCTTCTCTGGTTGATTCCCAAATTGCAATTTTATTTTACTCTACCCCATTTCTCAAATCTTGTTCGGAACAGTCATGTTTTCTTACCTATTGTGAATCACCATCCCCCAGCTGTAATCACAACTTCTCATGTCTCCAACTCAGCCTCCACTGCTTTCTGATTTTCATTCCTTTTGGTTTTTTTGTTCATCCTTCTTATTACCTCCCATATTTGTCCTGTTTTTCTCTCACACACAGATGCACGCACACATTCATATCAATTTAAACTTACTTTATCTAATCCTGCTTCATCCAAAACATTATTCATGATTAATTTTCTACCTTCTCATCTTTTCCAACTAAACTTTAAACATAATCTTCTCCCATGACTCCTATTAAGCCACTCATAGACTCCATGTTCCTTGATTCTTTTCACTAACGCTTCACCTGCTTGACCATAGTTTCAAGACCTTGTCAAAATAAGGGATTCTTTTCTGGTTTCCCCTACACACTGCTCCCACTCCTCATAATCCTTTTTGCTATTCAGCAACAATTTAGATTTACTTTTTTCAGCTGTTTTGTCACCATAGAGCTGACACTTTCTGCAGTATGAAAAACAAATGTGTTGATGCCCTTCTCCAAGGTATTCTTATTATTTTATGAGGTTTACAATGAGCCATCAATTTTTCTTTCACCTTCTCTTTGTTTTGTCCATATTCTGATGGAAGCATTACTGTAAGTGTAAGCACTTGATATAGCTAATGCAGACTCAACACAAACCTCCCAGTTTTACAAGCCTAATGCAGGAGCAGATAAAAGCAGAAATTATGATTTCAAGTGGGGGTCCCAGTAAATGGAAATGAAATTACATCTGTGTGTGAATTCTGTTCAGGCTAGTGCTTCCAGCTTGTACAAAATTAGTACCAACAAAAGGAGAAGAGTGCACAGTTCAGCTTTGGTACTTAGAACCATCTCTCTTACGCTAAGAGAAATTCATATGCCATCATATTACCTATCTAAAGGGTAGATATCTAAGTTAAGAAGTGACCTCGGTTTTCGGGTTTATTTACAGGTACTGGAGAGAGTAATCAAGGGGAGGGGGGTAATTTATGCCATGTGTCTTAGTCTTTGGATGGAACTGTTGTTTAAAGAACCTGCTTGCCCACTGACTCTATGGACAAACTTTAGACTTCTAGGATTTGCATCCTAAAAACATTATTTATTAAAACTATGGCAGGGAGCTTGGAACTAGGTGATCTTTAAGGTTGCTTCCAAACAGTTCTGATTTCATATGAAAATTCTTAATTTTTTGTATCTTAAACTTAGAATGTATAGCAGCACATAAATTTGAAACAGTACATTCCAGAGAACTGGATGCAGCAATTTCTTTCTATAAAATCATATTCTTTCTTGTACAACTCAGGTAATTTACCATACAGCTTCAGAAGTTCACAATCACTTTGCCTCTTATTTTCTTCTGTGCTTCTGCCACTGTTGACATGGTAGTATGTGAGCTAGAAACCTCATAAATGCTCAGTTTGTTAGGTTCCTCTGTCTCTGCTCTATTTCAGATTTAGAAGAAAATCCATCAAACCTTTCAAAAAGTTTGAACAGTTCATACATTTCTAGAAATTATTTTTCTGGTGTAATCTATCATTCCATGCACAAGATACATAAAAATGGAAAATTGCTGTTGCTTGATTGAGCTTATTTCATCAACAAAGATTAAAAAGTACTTGTAAATTGGGACTTAGAAGGTAATTTTAATAATGTTTAATACTTTAATTTGCATAATTTGATTTAAAGGTTGGCAACTGTAAGAGTGTTTAAAAGGCAGAAATTATTACATGTAGATTAAGTTTGATTCATTTAAACACGAGATAAAATTGTCTCTCCATTTTCAGGAGAAATCAGTAGCATACTAACTGGTAAAGTTTTAGGCAAGGAAAGAATAGAACTAATTACCTTCATTCTTTGGTATCCATGACGTGTTTATACAGCAATCATATAATGAAATATACGTAATAGACATAACAGGTATACCCCATTTCCTCAATAAATAAATATACAACCAACATAATCTAATCTCTTACAATTTGCTAAATGGGAACATACTCTGACTCATCTTTTTGTGCCTAAAATTGTCTCCTAGTACCTTTGTTTAGCTTTGAGAGTTAATACTCCTTTCACTGCTCTCCCACCCCATTGCCTATGAAAAAAAATCTCACTCCATGAATTCTCTTGTTTCTTTTGTTCTTATGTGTTAACTCTAGCACAAGCACTGAAGGCTAAACTCTACTGTCAATAGCACTGGTGCAATCCCACTGGTGTCACCGGGCTTGTACTTGTGTAACTGAAGTTTCATTTATTCATCTGTGGATGTACTTATACCTGCAGGAGGGAGCAGCCCTGAAAAAGTGAAGAAAATTCCTACATTAATAGTAAAAATTAGTAATAAGGAATATTCACACACATAAAATACATGTAAATTTATAAACAAATATGGATTCTAGAGGACAAGCTCTTTATGCGTGACTCAGTTGCTTTACAAGTATTTTTATAGCAGCAGAAAGGTTTGGTATTTCTCTTAAAATCTTGGAAGGCTCTTTAGTGTTTGTATGGGAAGGGGGACACAGTCCTCTGCACTCTACAACTAAAAGCACAGCAGAACAGCTCCCTCATACCCAATCAATTTTGCTGCAGAAAAAAAAAAAAGAAGACATTTTGAACGGCTGAGGCAAAATTAGTGGTTTTCTGCTCCTCCTCCGAAGCCCAGGGAAAGAAAATTGACATAACTGTTGTTCACAGGAATTAACAGTGTACATCCTGAGAAGCAGCTAATGCAGCCCGACTGATCATCACCAGTCCCAATCTAAGCCAAGCCAATATTGAGCAAACTGTTCGAAATGCTTCTCGAGCTTTCTTGGTAGAAAAAACTGGTTTGCATCAGTTTGAGAGAATTTGAGTTTTTCACAAAAATGTTTTTCAATTTATATCTAAGGAGAGAGGAAAATATCGCTTTCATCCACCTTCAATCAATCTAATTTCTGACACAATAATGAAATCTTGAACTTGAAAGTTACTCTGAAAATAATTTGTATGCATTGCCTTGGTATTCAAAAAAAATTATTAAGACTACCTATTAATATACAACAGCAGAGATGAGAGAAGCTTTACTAAAGAACTGAGAAAAAAGCCAAAAGAAAGCTTGAGAAAAATGCTGACACATAATCCTCTTTAAAACAAACACAAAAATGTTGCAGTGCTCTCTTGTTTTAAGTAAGCAGTGATGAAAAAACCTATGGTACAAGAAATACTCTAAGAATATTTCTCCTACACTAAAAAGCATAATTGCAACACAGAAGTACTCTGAAAATGTTTCATGTCACACAATACTACTTTAAAATGTCAAGTATTTCATCATCTCTTTCCAGAAGTAGAGCATACTTTACCCGTTATATGAAGTATCTTTATTACATTCTCCCTAGATTTCCTGACATAATGAAACCTGTAATTTCCACATCGAAGCACAACTATTTGGCAGCAGAGATGTGGAAAGTGTTCTGGTTCTTACCTCAACAATATGTAATGAAGTTAGTGGCTGGTGACCATCATAGCTAGATTTGCGTACAAATCTTCTCCTGGACATCAAATTCTGCAATATGGCCAAGGTCAACAAGGCCACTAACCAGACATTTTACTTGCCATTACTACACTGTACATGCTCCAGCATGTCTGCTCCACAGACAAGTTACTTTTCAGGATTAAATTTATTTCTGCTTCATCCTTAGTTCATCACAAGAGCCATCAGCCATCAAAGGTACGTGTACACACACACACACACACACATACACGAGCAGAGAGGCACAAGGACAGGTGGAGGAATCCACATGTCAGAGACCCTTCCTCTCCTGGGGAAGCCTCAACCTTGGGCTCAGGGTGACACCAGCGCTGTGGGTCAGCTGGGAAGCACCTTGTAGCCCGGGGAGGGCATCACTGTCTGTGGGGCTGGGACACACTGCAGGATGCAGGGAACGAGCATCTTGGCATTGCAACAAGACTTAGGAGATTTTTAGGTGAGGAGTAAAAGGTGTGGAAAAGGGAAGGACAGAAGTGGTTTAGAAGTGGAGAGGAAGAAGTACAGGAAAACAGACGGGTAAGTGGATAAATGGGGTCAGTCACATGTAGAAAAGGCTGGTCAGTTCATTTTCCTGTCAGAGCCCTGTGCCTGCTGAACATCTTCTATTAAACTCCATTTTTACCTATTTTCTTGGGTTAAGGGTTCTGTGTTCTCTCTCTCTGTGTGTCTGTGTGTAGCGGTCTGTGGTACCAGCAGCTGGAGTGCATGAGGGTGCCTGTAGCAGTGGGTGATTGCCAGCAAACATCAAGCTGGGCTAGCTGGAGAGCAGGTGAAGCAGTCAGAAATCTAGGGTGTGTATGTGTAACTGGAAGTAAGACAAGGGAAGAAGTTGGCTACTGAAGGGGCAAGGGATCCAAGGCAACTGCCCAGGAGACTTTAGGATCCAGGGGTTGACTGAGACCCATTTCTGTGTGTGTGTGTTTTACTGTGCAGGAGTAAGGGCAAGGATCCAGGGCCAGCTACTGGATGGACTGTGTGTCTCAGCTCAGGAGGGACCACAGTCCCACACGGTGTGGGCATGCTGGTTTGTGCAAGGGAGTCTGTACCAGCAGCTGCACAGGGATTGCAGCATCAGGTGCCAGCATCTGGAAGAAGCAAGGATCTGGGGCCAGCTCTCCTGAGCTGATCAAGAGTCTAAATCTAGCTCCTGGTCCACACGGGGAGGTGGACACAGTGAGGCCATTGGTGGTGCTTCTGTTTGTGTGGGCCCTGCCAGCTGTGCTGTTCTGCTCAGACACGTGTCTACCTGAGTATCTTCTGTTTGTCCGTGGCTTTACTGGGAATACAGGGCTGGCCTTGCTACTGGTTGAGCACTGTGACATGGAGTCCCAACAGCCTTCCTTCCACCAGGCTACCAAATTTAGCAACCCTCTAACATCTTGCAATAATTCATGCACATGTACTGCAAACAGAGAATTTTTTTATCACAGACTACGACCTGATGTGATGCTAAACCGAGAAAAAAACTCTTTGTAGACTCGTGTTCGTTACTATGCATCTCCTATTTTCATCCAAGCAGAAAGATGAAAAATGTGACAGGAAAAGCTATTCTTACAATCTTTTTGAATCATTCTTCATCAAGAAACAGCAGGGAAAGAACAATGGCTAGAAAAAATAGCTGGAAATAAGGAACTGTGCTCAAAGTGTAAATGTCAGTGGACTTTAAACTACATTAAAGTTTTAACTTTAGTAAAGCAGGGAAATGTCTACAAAATATAAACTAACTTGATTTTAGCTGCAGCCAAAAATCAAAAAGATGTGGAATTCAAGAACTGGGGAGAAAGTCAAGTATAATTTATTTTCCTTCAAAAGACCTGCATATAGAGACAAAGTTTATTGAGGTGTGACTGAAACAGGGATGCCCAGTTCTGACCAACCTGTCTTATTGATGAAATCAGTTTCCCTAAGACATGAGGATAGCTCCTGGAGATTGGTCCTTATTTTGAAAGAAAGATGAACATCTTCCAGCAATGTCAAGAGATACAGAAAAGAGTTTCACAAACTAGAATATATTTGTGTCCTTCTGCATGAAATTCAAATTCAAAGAAGAGTACTTCTCTGACTTATTTTACAAACCAACTTCAAAGTAATACACAATGCTTCTAAAAAGAAATTAAACAGCATTGAAAGCAGCAGCTGCAATATACACTTCTCCTCTAGGGAAAGACCAAGAGGTCATATGGACAGTTGAAGACTTTTACTATTTTTAGAATAAGAAACAGCACTACTAAGATACCAGATATCTGCTTCTACTAAAGAGAAAGGCTACGGTGAAATCAGAGCAATTAATCAACCTTGCCCTGTGCTCATTATTTGAAAATTTAGTATAGCTTGATAGTTTTAAGATAAACTCACAGTGTGCTATGCTCACCTTTCCATCACCTCTGCAAAGTCTAAGTCATGAATTTGGACATCAGACAAGATTAATTTTGTTATGACCACACTACTGCTCACTTAAGCTGTTCAAAGAATAAAACAATCACACATGCCAATATTCAGTAAAGTGTTTCTGCCTAGCAAACATAAAACATAACACACTCAGCACAAATAATTTATGACTAAAAAGAATCCAGAATTTTAAACTGTGGTCATCTTTATGCAGAACAATTTACAGGTGCAAATTACTCAACAGCTGATTGAAAATGTTAACGTAAGATACAAAAGAAATGTACTTCAGGTATCATTTCTCTTTACTAATAATCTCAACAAAGTGGAAATTTATCTCATGTAGGAATCTTTATTTTCTATTACCTTCAAACTTAGTCAATCTTCTATAACTTATGAGGGCTGCAATTTCTAAGATCAGGAAAACAAATATTATCTGTGGCATATTTGGGTTTTCTACTCTATCCTAGGTCATCTGAACACTGATTAAAAATGTAATTTACTATTAAGTCTGCTTCACCAGATCACTGCATTTAAAGTAGCACGGGGTTTTATTTTGTAAAATGTGGATTAGAAATGAGTCATATTCCCAGTCTACACTCACAACTTGCAACAGTAGGGACTTTGGAATATTTGCTGAAACTGTGCTGAAATTCTGTTAGCTTTACAGCATGGATCAGCTAATCCCTGGCTAACAATGGGGGAAAAATAAGAGCATTTAAATGGCTAATTCTGTGATTTTGTTGAAAGAGAATGGTATTCCATTGAGATCCTTTTATATTGCTGTGGAGAACGAGTAAGAACACACTCGGCTATTCTAAAATTTTTAAAAAGTTACCATTAATAACATGAAAAAATGCTCCTATGAAAAACACAGTGGATAATGTTAAGAGCAATACATAAAAGATCACAAGAGAAGGGCGTATTTTCTATCCATTGTTACTGATGTTGCACTATGGGCTGCCAGGATAAAAACCTCGCCTTGGCTGAACTTGAACAGATAATTTGCAAAGTAAAATATCAAATAATTCTAGGCACAAAATAGTAAATATTTTTAAAATTACAAAGAAGTAGTCTTGTAAAATAAATTTCAGACATATTTCATCTTAAATGAGAGAGAAACCATTGTAATCAAGCCATCATATGTCATATGAGACATTAAAGGAATATTTCTCTTTTCCTCTTTTCATCAAAATAAGCTTTCTCTTCAATGAGGAACAGTTATTTTCTCTTTACTTCTTAGATTATCCAAGGTCAAAGGAACACATCTGTCTCTGACAGCAATTAATCTGAAATCCTCCAAAATGAAGTCTTATGAAAAAGGAAAGCTTTACAAAACTATTAAGATGGTATCTGTGTTAGCTCTTCTTTCATTTTTTCACAACAGCTTTCAGTTAAGTTCTACACCTTTCTAATACAGTGAATATTGACCGATGCAAGTCCCGTTGTCTTGAATCACAAAAAAAAAAGTCTATAGATAAGTAGTTATTCACTTGTACTCTATATGCTGTTTCTCAATTCACTTCAGAACTGTAACTTCATGACAAAGTAATTCAAAATAAAGCTATTGCTATGGAAAAATAGCCTTGTATACTTGAAGAGCTTTATCAACTTCTTAGAATCACAGAATGGTTTGGGTTGGAAGCAACTTTGAAGATCATCTAGTTCCGATCTCCCTGCCATGGGTCTTAATTATATATATATATATGTTCTAATCAAGAGTTTATGCAAAAGACAATGGGTTTGGGGGTTTAAGACCATAAATTGTACTATAAAACCATATTTTTAAGAGGTTATGTTAGCCACTGGATCCTTGCAAACCTACCACCTCAACTGACTTTAGCCTACTGCTACAATATCCAGTAAGGTTAGCTGTGGTAGTTTAATATATAAAGAATTATACAAAAGCAAAAGGTAATTTAAGGCTAGGGAGAGAATGAAAAAAACAAATTCAACAAACATTTAATTTAGGTCAGGTCAGGCCATGTAATTCTAGGCTGCCTCAGATCTCCAAGTGCTTCAAACAACTTTAACAGGCATACACTGCATTCTACAGCACGTGCCAACATCACAGACAAATTAAAAATTAAGTATGGCTGGGTGTGGAGGAGGGGTATGTACACACCCCCACACACCCATATGCATATAGTATATATGATTTTTCTCAGGGTGATGAAAATACCTGACAGAGCAATGCCTGGCTGGCTTCCCCCAGCAGAGGCAACAAGGATAAGAGTGTCCCAACAAGAACAGACCTTGCAAAAGCAAAGCACTGTATCTCTTTCAAGGGGTTTACTACATTGTCACCCAAAGGACCTGACAGTGGGTATCCAGAAACCTGTTGGCAAGTTCAGTTTTTTGTCAAAAAGTCTGCTTCACAAACTTGAGAGTGTTAGAACTAAGACTGATAAATGCACGCCCACGATCTGGACTGAAATGCTGGAGTACTTGCACTCCAAGTACTCCAAATCCAAAAAGCATGAAGCAGTACACACTCTCTATGTGGTGTCCACCTGAAGCAGAGGGACACAAACGAGTGTAGGATGTGATGTCTGCAGTTCAATAAGCTCCTCTCTCCCAGTCTGCTAACAGCAACGTTTCAAACATCTATGGAAAAAACTCACTGATTGAATCTAAAGTCCAGCGTTATTCACAGGCAATTGAAAATAGACAGTATTATAATTTTGCAGACTAGAAGTGTGAAGGAACAATTAGATACGTGACCAAGGGATGCATTTACTTGTTGGATTGACAGGATGTTGATAATTCTACCTACATCCAGACACAATGAAGACTTTCTGATTTTTTATGCAGTACGATATGTAGCACTCAAACACAAAGTAGTGTTCATTCCTAAAGAAAATAAAAGAAATCCCCTAAACGCATGAAGTTATTTTACTTGAAAGTAAAGCTTTTTCCCTTAACTAAAAATTATGTCTTTGATAAGGCCTAAATATTAAAAATGCACTCAGAATTTCAAAGCAAAACACATGAAAAAAACCACCATTTCTACTTCAGAATCACTTTGGCCCTTCTTTAAAAGATTTTTCTTTCTAAAACAGTATATTTTAAAAGAAAAGGTTTGAAATAAGTTTATTTTCAGGTAGAAAAACAGTAGCTATGAAATAGAGGCAAAATAAATCATAAGATCCATTCTGTATTTCTGCTTTGGGTTTTCAACAGAAGCAGCGTATTTTTTATGCTGTCACACTAAAATTCATTTAGGTTATCAGACAGCAGAATGAAGACTTTTCTATTTTTGCATGTTTAAGGGGAGTTGTTATATATTAGTTCATTAGTTTTGTATTCTGTAGCACCTTTTTCACTAATGATCACAAAATATTTTATAAACACTATTTAAATCAAGCCTGTCAATACTGCTATTATAAAAGAAAAATGTCTTATCCCACTGCAGAAACAATGACATTCAGAACACATCAGTGTTTGCCAGGGCAAAAAACATTGCTGTAATACAATTTGAGGGCCAAAACAGAGAAGCCAAGCCAATGCAGCTTTTAAAGACTAGCACAGAGCTCTACGAGCTTTAGCTTTTCCATTGTAATGCACATTAATGACAGGCTGAAAGATGAGTTTAAATAATAAACAAAACTGCAGGTTAACAATCTGGAAAACATAAGTCATTAGAGACAATAAGGTGCATAATCTGACTTTCAAGACTATGATCAAACTAATTAAGAAAAAAGCAACAAATTTATTCTGAGAAGCCAATAGAAAAAATATATATACACCTACATGATATTTTTACGTATTTCAATATAATATTATTTTAAAAATCCAAACTCCATGAGCTTCCTACTTTTGTAAACATTCAGCTCCTATCCTTTTAGACCAAAATTTCTTTTTCGTTTTCTATTACCACTGTCCTCAAAAATTTGCTCATCAGCCATAGTCATTGTTCTGGTTTAATCCCAGCCAGCAGCCAAGCCCCACACAACTGCTCACTCCCTTAGCATCAGGATCTGAGAGACAATTGGAATGGTCAAAGGTAGAAAACTTGTGCGTTGAGATAAAGACAGTTTGATAGGGAAAGCAAAAGCCACACACACAAGCAAAGCCAAACAAGGAGTTAATTCAGTGCTTCCCATGGGCAGGCAGATGTTCAGCCATCTCCAGGAGAGCAGGGCCCCATCACAGGTAATGGTGACTTGGGAAGACACATGCCATTACTCTGAATGTCCTTCCCTTCCTCCTTCTTCCCCCCACTTTATACACTGAGCATGACGTCACACCCTCTGCAATATTCCTTTGGTCAGTTGGGGTCATCTATCCTGGCTGTGTCTCCTCCCAACCTCCCAGGCACCCCCAACTTCCACACCAGCATGGCAGTACAAAAAGCAGAAAAGGCCTTGGCTCTGTGTAAGCCCTGCTCAGCAGTAACAAAATCACCCCTAAATTAGCAACCCTGTGTTCAGCACAAATCCAAAACAGCCTCATACCAGCCACTGTGAAGAAAGTTAACTCTACCCCAACCAAAACCAGCTCAGTCATATATGACATTTAATACTCATTGTGTAATTCATTATATAAAGACATACTTTATTGTAAAAATATATAAGGCCACCTCCCTCCTCCAATTTACTTATCTAGGTCTATGATGCACCTACATTCGTATTATCCAATAAGAGCCTTTAGAGCACTGATTGCCACATCTGACTGTAAAAAGAATGGGGAAAATTTTTAAATTTCTGAGACAGATTGTGCTCCCATCCCCAACCTGCCCATTATATTCCATAATGGTATCCCTGCTCAACTAATAACTATAAGTGGTGGTCAGTGATGGAGGTGTCTGGTGCTGACAGCAGAATCTGGCTCCAACTGGACTGGGGGGGAGACAGATAACAACATGATAGCCAAGAGCAACATTTGGGCAATACACCCAGCTAACCATAACGCTGGTTAATGTCCAACTCATGGCAAATTTGGAAGAAACTACCATCTGTAGTCAGCATATGACTATGACACAATCATCTGACTCCATGAGGAGCGGACAGCCCAAGGCCTGTTGCGCTCTCCGGCATGGCAGTGGGCTGCACACCAGGATCTCCCCTTGAGTAGGAATGCCTCTCAAGGTTACTCCTCAAGGTTGAGAGTTTCCTTATCACATCAGATACTTTGTAAGTGAATTGGGAATAAGCACACTGAAATTTGGCAATCTTTCAGAAAGGATGATTAAACATTGGAATGGGCTGCCCAGGGAATTGGTTGGGTCACTGCCCCTGGAGGTGTTTAGGAAAAGACTGGATGTGGCACCTAGTGCCATGACGTAGTTGACACTGTGGTTTGATCAAAGGTTGGACTTGATGATCGCAGAGGCCTTTTCCAACCTAACTGATTCTGTGACTGCGAATATATAGTCCTTTAGACATCAACCATTGGCCAAGGCTGAGACTAAGTCTAGATCCAGCCACACCTAAACTCCCCTCTGAAAGGAAGTTTGGAAAACAATGGGGTCCTTTCTGAACCTCGTGGCTGAATGTGAAGATCCTCCTGAAAATTCTGTCTGACTGTTCTCTATGGAGTAAATGCTCAAGTACACCTGGTCATTAATTCTTGTTAAGCCACTGCTGCATTCACCATTGAACTTCTCTTATATCAATAAAATACAGTTTGTTCTCACTTGAGAGTAAAGTGCAGGATTCCATCCACAACATCAGAACAGGAAGAATTTATTTTTCTTTTCTTCCTTTGTTTAAGCTTTTATCTTCCTCCTTCTAATGTTCTAAATCCAGGTGCACTAGCTGAATGGCAGAGAGCAAAGCTGAAAGTTTTCCTAAACTCCCCATTTTGGCAGCATCCTGGCCCCCACTCTTCCCTGAGCAGGAGGTGTCATAGGGCACTGCCCTGCTCCAGGAGGGGCTGAGCTCACAGTGTCCCTAAGCTGGGATGCACCAAAACAGCTGCACAACCCCCTCTGTAGCAAGTATAAAACAATCCAAAGAAAACATAACCTACATAGTCTGAAGATTACTTCTTCAGGACATGACTTACATGTATCTTCACAGAACTCAGTATAGATGGTATAGTTAGGAAATCAAAACAATAATAAAATAACTCATAATAAAATAGTAATAATAATAAAATAATAATAATTTGAAAGAAAAATGTGAAACTGAAGAAATATAAGGAATCCATTGTGACTGAAAGGAGAATAAAGTACATATTCCTTAGATCTTATCACTGTGACAAGATGGGGGAGGAAGGGAACAACCACAGTACCTGAGTGAACTTATGTTAATTTTTTTATGAAGATGAAGAGAAAATAAAATTCCATCATAAGATAAATAGAAAGGCTCCCTTCAATTTCTAAAAGTGATGCAGCAAAGCCAGCCTTATAGCCACTTTTAACTGAACGATGCGTTTTTTTGGAAATGAAAAAAAGAAATAAATAAGGCCTAATCTGTGCAACAGAGAAAATGAGATGATTCATATGTTATTAAATTAATGCTTCTCATTATACAAAGAGATCTAAAATTTACAGCCAAAGAATAGAGAACAAACAAACTCCCACAAATGTTTAATTGTGCTTAAAATGCCACAGAATAATTCATTTTGTACCATCGAAGCTTCCTATCAAATTTATTCCCACGTCCAAAGCTTGGCGAGCCAAAGTTTTCAAACCACTGAACCTAGGAAAAAACTTAATTAACTGTTTCTTCTGTTATTTGCTGCAGGCCCAAATTATAAGGAATAACACACACTATAATGGAATAAGGCCTTTTCTTTTGTCTCATCTAAGAAAAGCATACTGATGAAAACCAGTCCCACAAAGGATGATTTTTTTTTCATACTACTGAGTTGAAAGATTTGAAGAATGTCAACAGTAGCAAAATGTTTAATTACATGATTTTAAATCGTTAGAGTGTTAACGAGACAAATCATTCCGTTTACCAGTTGTATATCAGCTTTATAAAGGAAATTTCTTTTCGGTGGACCAGTGCAAAGCTGGCATGTGAACATGCTTTGTTAATGTGACCATTACTGTGACGGGGTCTCTCTCAAAAACACTCAAGAATTTTTGAAAGAGGATAGCAGACAGGATGGCAGAGCTGCTAATGAACTGGAAATGCATTGAGGGCACATCCCGTAAAACGAAACAATGACACAGGTTGTGCCAACAGCCTAATGAAATCTTGAGAAGTCTCCATCTGGCATGTAACAACACCAAAAATAGCCTGACCTTATTTAGGGATCTATCAGGCTATCAGTTGTGGCTAGTAATGACAGAAAAAAATATCATTTTGATTCACCAAAATTTGAAAATCCACGCTTATTCCAGTGTTTAAATTTGGAAA
Source organism: Edolisoma coerulescens (assembly GCA_013397115.1). Classification (NCBI taxonomy): domain Eukaryota; kingdom Metazoa; phylum Chordata; class Aves; order Passeriformes; family Campephagidae; genus Edolisoma; species Edolisoma coerulescens. The sequence continues at coordinate 909,627 of VWZW01002090.1, read as the reverse complement.
TAATTTCTACATGGTATAAAATGTATTACTTAACTTTTTTTATGGTAAATACAATGAAAATTACAGTTATTTAAGAAAAAAATAATAAAAGAAAAATTAAATGTTATTTTACTTTTTTAAGCAGCATCTTTTGCAAACATGAATGGACTGCATTAACTACTTGTCATTAAAGGTATCTTAGAAAAACCTAACAGTCAGAAATCAAAAAATATGTCAAAAATTTTCTTGAGACATATCACTCGCTTATATATTTCCTTGGCTTTTAATTTTATTCAACAATTTGATTTAGAAACCATGCTCAGATATGTGGAAGGCAAACTCAGTCAAAAGAATTAAAGGACTACCATCTAAGACTAGAGAAAGACAGAGTACGAAAAAAAGAACAGGAACATTGGAAACATGACCCAATTAGTAGGATCTGAAAAATTCTGGTCCTTCCCATCCAGTCTTCCTGCACTCCAGGCATAGTTTGACAATGGGAGCTGAGTATCAGGGACGAAAAGCAGGGATCTAAGATCACTACAGTCCCAAAGAACAGCATTTCTGGATGTTTTAAACACTCTATGGTTCTGAGAGAGGATTAGCATCTTACACCAAGGCTGCTTTTAGCTTTGGACAGAAAATATAATCATTTAACTTGGATTCTCTGATCCATAAAATAATTTGTTCTCACAGTGTTAGATGTTTATTTTATGGCAACTAAAAAACAACAGTGCCTTTCAGAAGTGCTAATACCCCGCTAGTTAACTCTAAGGATACTTAAATATTCACCAAAGATGTTCCTAGGCACTTACAGTCTTCCCCCAGGCATGTCTGGAAGTCCTAACAGTGCTGAAAATGCAGCTGCTCGACACATGTTCAAGTTTCAAAATCATAATTAAATCTAGCTTTCTGTTATCTCTCTGAACTGACCTCATCCAGAAAAAAATATTTTAGGGCATATCTGCTAAATCACATTTCTTGTAAAATAAATGATATGATGATGGCTGCAGTATCATACACTTAACTCATCCAGTTTGGAAGAACTGTCTCTGTATTTCCAAATATTTAAAAGAGACAAAAGTCCCCTAACACCCCATGATGTTACAGGCTGTATTACAGGACCCACACAATACTGTAGGCTGTACTAGGTTTTGCTGGCATGGGGTTTATTCTTCAAAGCAGCCTATGTGGAGCAGTAACTCAATGTGTGGCTGAAACAATGTTGATAACACACCAGCGTTTTGGCTATTGCTGAACAAAGCTTGCACAGCTTCTTCTCCTTCCCATTTTGCCCTTCCTGTCCCAGTAGCAAGTTGGCTGGGGTGGGTCCAGGGTTTGGATGGGACCTAGCCAGGACAGCTAACCCCAAGTGACCAAAGGAGTATTCCATATCACGTGGTGTTCTGCAATAAAAGCTCAGGGAAAGCAGAAGCAAGGGAGAACATTCATGGTTATGATGTTTGTCTTTCCAAATAACTGCTTACACATGGTGAAGCCTTGCTTTCCAGGAAAGGCTAAACATCTGCCTGCTGATGGGAAGTAGTGAAGGAATTTCTTACTTTGCTTTACCTGCACACGTAGCATTTGCTTTCCCTATTTAACTCATTACCTTCATATACAACTCTGCTTTTATATCTCCTATTTCCTTCCTGACCAACAGCAGAGAGGAGTGAGAAGAGTGTTTGGCAATTGGCTACACGCTGTCACTAAATCTGTGTTGGGAAGGACCCCTGGACCAGAAGGGGATGCACACAGAAGCAAACATGGATCTGGCCGAGTGATTACAGCAACTCCCTTGCACAGGAAATACCATAAAATGAAACCAAACTAAATTAAACTGAATTACTCCTGAGAGCAAAAAAGAAAACACAGGTCTCCCAGCCCACTCTCTCCAATATTAGTTTGGAGCAAGAGGTCATGTTCATAGCTTGGTTTTGTGTCTCATTTTAGAGAATGTTCAAGCATACAAATCCTGAGAAGAAGAAAATGCCAATTTGTAAAGCAGAGACCCCAAGTTCTGTGGGGCAGTGTGGTGGCCTGGGCTCAGCAGATAGGTCAAGGTGAAGTGTTTCTTACTGTCTAGTGTAAGTAAGTCCCTCTGTGGTGATGTTGCTGTGTCCCATATCTAAGAGAAATAACTCTTCCCAGGCTGGGAAGAGAAAGGTGATAAATTCAGAGCTGTCTATTTCTAAAGTAAGCACCTTCTGTTTATTTATCCAGTTCTTGTCATGTGTTGGAGACCAAAACAGCCCACAGGCACTTCTCAGCCCACTGTCAACATTTCTCTTGAATGTGTTTGGTCATTTATTCTTTATTATTTAAGAGAAAGGAACTCTAGTATAAAAGCAGCATAAAAGTGTGTAAGTATTGATAGGATGTCTTAGGGGAATAAATCATATTGATTGAGCATCTTGTCACTAATGTAATTGCATCCGTATTTAGGAATTCTAACACCGTAGCTGCAGAGGATCCTGGGCACAGGTCCAGTGCTGAAAATGAGAACTGGGGCTCACTGTGTCCCTTTTGGAAGACTAGAGAACACTAAGTGTAAAATGTCTCATCAAAATACAGGAGAAAAGCCAGACAGACCTATTGAAAGTGAGACCATAGCAGATGGTTCTGATGTTAGGATGGAAAACTGAGACAGAAATGATAGGAAGCCTTTTAAAAAAGCTGAATGCAAATGAACAGAGAAATTCTATTTAACTTTTTCACCCTTCCCAATAGTTCATATTCCCATCAAGGGACTTAATTCTCTTCTGCTTTACAGCACTGTCATTCTTCTAAATTGCTCTTGGCTGTGATCTTTACCTGTGCTCTGCACCATAATTTCTAAGTTTTATGAATTGTCAGTAACAAACTGGGCAGGACAACCCCTATTAAACTTCCTCATCAACAGTCTTCTGAAAGACAGAACTCAGCAACATGACTGGTGTAGGTAGATAAATAATTAGGCTTATGCATTGGTATCACAAGAAACAGATGTGGACAAAACACAACAGATGAGAGACATTAATTAGGAGCTTTAAAAAGATAACTAAGATGATGCAAGAGGAAAGATTAGATACTGGCTGGCTAGCTTTGTGCTACTTGCTTTTCTTTCCTCCAATCATTTAAGCCTCTTACTCTGTTTGTGATGTTTGTGATTGTTTGCTTTGCGTTTTTCTGTGTCCTTTATCTTCAACTATAGTTGATTTTACAGCCTAAATGACAATATTATCAAATGCTTGTAAAAAACCAGATTTTTAAAAATCTAATAAAAACATGCATTTATTTTAAGATATTCTGTTTCCTAGAAGTCATAAAAAGAAGAGACATAAATAGGAAAATATTAAGTCAATTAGTTTGAGCTGTTATTTACTGTGAGCAATTTCCATCTACAAAAGAAGTACAGACAGATGAATGAAGAGGAATTGCACCACTTTAATATGACACTGTGCATCCAGGTATCTTTCTATTAAGCTAGCAGGGTGTGCACGACTCTTAAAGGAAATATTAATGTCACTGGTAAGGATGACAGCCTTAATGAAATCACTTTTCTTTTTTTCAAAGAAAGGCTAGTTTTAGTAAGCATAAACTACAAATTACATGTATATAATATGCTATGATTCACCTGAGTGCAATTAGCATTCCTGATTTCTTTTCTTAGAAAAGAATTTACTGTGTAACTGTAAAATAAATGATTAATTGTAAGATTTGTTTATATGATAACTTCTATGCAATACCAAACAATCTCTCTGTGAAAATAAACTAACTCTACATATTTATAAAGAAACCCCTTAATACTTACATAAGGGATTGTGTCCAAGGTGTCTGTGTTGACAATTATAGGGGCAGGGCTTGCCTGAAAGAGAGAAAAAAAAGAGAAAAAAAATTTAAAGACCTGAAATTCATTAATATTGAAATACCCATAATGACACATTAAGAGTCAAAAGCCTGTCTTCCCACTGAATTCAAATTGTACAACAGTACATAACCGCATAACTGTGGGTACTGCTCAATCAATTAAGGATGAAGGAAATAGATTCTCAGCCTCCAAACCACAGCTCCCTGTCACCTTTCAATTTCTTCAGGCTTTGGACCACATCCTGAATATGTAATATCTAATTCATTTTTTTAGGAGAACTGTAAGAAACCTGATTTATTCAACTTACAATTAGGGGATGTTGAGGTTGAGGGTTTCAGCTCCCCTACAAGTCCACCTTTTCTATCTGAATCAAGATAATTAACTGATGTTTTCAGAGGATAAACCTCAACATTCAATGTTTACACTACTTAGCAGTACAGTATACACATGAATATATGTTTAAGCACATACATTATGATATTTATGTCAAAAGGTATATAACTGGCATGGTTCATACACACTCAGCTGAGGTTCAGACTGAAATATAGACCCATCTTAAAAAGACTTGTGCATCTGCAAAGCTGCTCAACCTGATCTTTAATTTCTTGATGAAGCTCGTATCTAGGCTAGTTTCCAGCCACCCGAACCTCTTCCTCTTCTGGGATTCAGTGGTACTGACCCAATGCCAAGCTCTGATGTGACCCAGCTGCATAAACTTGGCTAGGACTCTGGAGAAAACCAGAAAGTTGTGAGAACGTGTAGGCCAGAGGCAAGCACCATCAATAAAATGTCAAACTGAGGCAGGACTGCCGAGACGGGATTGTTAATAACTCAACGACTCAGGAGAAGGATCAACATGTTGTCAGTGTAGCACAAAAAGTGATGGAAGGCAGCCTTTCTCAGCCTTACCAATGGCTGCTTGGGCAGCAAAGACTCTTCAGGCACTGTACGGGGCTGATGAAAATACTAATGCTTAGCACAGCAGCTCACTAGTTCCATTCATCTACACTGTATATTTGTCACTGAATGACTGCCTGTACTTTAAACTCGTGCAGTCTGCAGGGTCTCTTTGTGCATGGTAGGCATGAACATGGCACTGCTGAAAACACTGATCCTATTTCTATCGTCAAATATTTACTGTGGGATTTCAAAACCTAAGTAACAACCCAAATTAAGAATGTGACATTAGTGCAACAATTCAAGTAACATGAGAATAACACAGGGGTTTTTTCCAGTTTTTGTGCAGTCATTCAAAGATAATTCTGTGTTCAAAGAAATTTTATGTTACTGGACAAAAGCTACTGCTGATTAATGCCATTTTTTCTATGCAACGGTGTAAGCCATGAACTAAAATTAAATGCATATAATTTGGTGTGTCTGCATTCCATGGCACAGACCAGTTGTCATGGTAAGGTATAATTTGACATTAAAATGCTTAGTATCTGAAAAGATATTGTACGCCCATACCCTCTCATGATCACTGTGTCCCAAAACACTGGACACACCGAAGTGATGGGTAAAAGCTGAAGGCCATATGATTATAATATTTTTAGCTTTAGGCATATTGAATATGCCTATAATTGCATTATCATTGAGGGTTCAACAAATTATTTCCTTTTTAAAATCACAGTTTTTACTTCTATTAATATTTAGCTCAATACACTTAAAAATTGCAATCTTTGCTACAGGAAGAATAAGCTTGGGAATCTTCTACAGTATTGATTTTATCTCCTTTTTATTTTTACCTGCTGTGTTGGTCTATTACCAACTAGAAACAAATTTTGCAATTTTCAGAATAAAAGCATCTTTCCACTGATTTAAAAAATGGTATCTACTACAGCAACAAAAATCTTTCAGAAGTAATTTTCCAAAGCATTCTCCCAAATCACTTTAACCTATTGAAGAACAAAGCCTTTTTTCTATATCAGATTTTCCTGAAGTAAAGCCAAAGAAGTCAGAAATTAGCAAATGTGGGAACACTTGGGACTGGACAGAGTAGGCCAGGTGCAGTCTGTGAGGGGATGAGATATCCCTCACACTGCTGCCCAGGCCGATAGTGCAGCCCAGTTTGCCATTTGCCTTCACCGCTGCAACGGCTGACTCATGTGCAACTTGTTCTCCTCTCTACAAAGCTGCAGCTTAGCCAGACTGTGCATGGCTGGGACTGCTCCATGTTTTATTCTGTCATGGGGAACTCCTGTATGTTTTCACAGAACTTTGTGAGGTTCCTCTCAGCCCATTTCTCTTGCCTACTGAGATTCCTCTGAAAAGCAGAGAACAGTCCATTGTATCATCTGCTCTTCCCAGTCTGGTGTTATCTCAAACCTTGCTGACAATGCTGTCTATGTAATCATTCTGGTTATTAATGAAGATGTTAAACAGCATTAACACCTCTATCAACTCTGTACAAACACCACAAGTAACTTGCCACCAGTAACTGGACTTTGAACTGCTGATCACTACTCTTTGGGTCTGGTGGTCTAGTCAGTGTCCCACTCATCTTCTAGTACATCCATCCGTTTAGTTTTTCTCTCATTTGGCTATGAAAGAGAATTTGTGCTGAAAACCTTGTTAAAATCCAAGCAAATGACATCTACTGATTTTCCCTCATCCACAGAGCTAGTAGATTTCTCATCACAGAAAGCTGTTAGGTCGACAAGGCAAAATCTAAACATTTGTAAATTGACCTCTTTGTAATGACCTCCCTCTGTCCATCATGAGCCTTGACAAAATGTTATGGAGGCCCAGAGGATCGACACCCACCACGATGCTTCCACTTGTTAGCTTCCTACCTAATCCTGATCTCCGGGTTATCACTTGATCCATCATCCCTTCCACAGCAGAAGTCTGAGCATTTAAAGCTGCTCCTTTGAATGATGTGATCCTTTCCTCACTAGCTCTCCTACATAGCCTGTAAAGGATTAGTTTTCCAGCCAGTATATCACTCAGGGTTCATTTCAACACTGTTTGCTGTATTCCTTAATGATTGGAAAAACTGAACTACACTATCAAACTTCTTCTGCAACTGGGGCATTTATCCTGTTCAGACCGATGGACAAGAAAAAATTAATGGAGCAACAGTTTCAGATGGATATAGTGACAATGAGCACTCGCTCACAACTAATATCATCAGTGCATTTTCCTTTTCTGTTCCTCCTGTTCATATCTGCGCGTGTGATTCTGTGTGTGTATATGGGGGACAGTGATTCTTGTTAAGACTTCTTAGTTTTTTTGGGTGGTTGGTTGTTTTTTTGTGTGTTTGTTTGTTTTGGTTTTTTTTGTTTGGGTTTTTTTTTTAAAAAATATGATTTAATACAAACATTTTGCTTCTGTCTCTCTGATATATAGTAATTTGAAGAACACTAACCTCCTGAGCTGCAAAATTGCATTAAAGTGCAGGAAATGGAGATTATTTCATTAGCTGGGCCCTGTTTGTAGCTCATGCTTTAAAGAAAAGTAGGAGACTTCAATCATGCAGAGTTGAGGAGACAGTTTGCAATCACTGGAGAGAGCCCTAAATATAGTGCTAACTATGGACAATAGCATTGAAAAAGTCCTGTAACCACAGTGAAATTACTGAAGGGATAAGTCAAGAGATGACCAGTATCAACCAGGAGTCAGAAAGATTTTACCTTCCAGGATGATGTGTCTGTATCTATGCTGACTTAAAAATATGACACATGCACTGGTTCACCAAATTCTCAAAAAAGATACTCAGGTATGTCTGTACTGCTAACAGAGAACATTTCCAAGTCTCTGAACCAGGATTCATCAACAGTACTTCCAACTGCGCATAAATTAACAAAGGCATGCAAAAACATTTCTAGATTTTCTTGAGAACTTCTGCCTACAGTGTCTTTGAGATAGCACTTCCTCTTATCTCTCAATCTATATACCCACACAGATGTATACAGTCTTTACCTAGGCTTGAGACTGGGTGAGAAGAAATAGGTTTCTGGAAGATAATGACTTTATTCCTAACTCTGTGCTTTGCTCTGTAGTCTTGACCAAGACACTGAATTACACTTTACCAAGTAAATTACACTTTACCAGCTTTTCCCTGATGCAAAATAAAACCAAACCAATCACCATAAGTGTGAATATTACTGAGTGCAGTGAATTGAGTGATCCTGTTTTCCCCATTCCTCGCTCACTTCCCTTTCTGTCCCAATCCTTACCTATACATTAAGTATTATAATAAGCTGACAATGCACTGTGCAGTCTGACTTACAGCTCCTGCTCCCTGCATGGACCTTTCTCCTGCCCTTGACTGGAAGCACTCCTTTCAGCTGAGCCATCTCTGTGCTTTGAAAAAGGCATCACACTGACAGCTGCAGTGACAGATTGGCACAGCTGAGACAAAACTTGAATAGCTTTGGGAAAAAAAAATAAAAATGGAAGATTTTTTATTCTTCTTCTTAAAGGACTTGAGCATAACAGACACTGCTTCCACAAATATATACAAGATTGTTCTGCTTGCAGCAAGTCAGACAGTCTAGTTGCTTTTCTGCCAAAAGCACAACTTAGAAGCAAGATAGAGTAAAAGCACTTGAAGTCAGAAGAAACAGAACAAAAAGGCACATGGTCTAGTTCATGAACAATTACTCTGCTACCGAATTCTCTACATGTGTATGACATGACTCATACCTCTCAGACAAGGTGAACTTCCCCTCTACCATGAGGGCTAGCGTCATCCTGTTTGAATGGTTTTGGTCATACTACTCACAGTTTCAGAGACTATCCATATCACACTGAGTTGCTTTCTCCAGCATTCGTAACTCCATGTTTTAACTGTTCCTACTATGCAGTGCTGTATTCAACACCAGACCACAAAATCTCAAGCATAGGTATGTTGTGACTACTTTATAAATAATAAGCACAACACATTACTTCTCAACAAGAAAACACAACCAAGTATGTGATCATTTTGAAATTGCCCGCCTATGCTTATTCCCAGCTGCGATTTTAATTTCCTAGAATCAATAAGGTTGGCAATGACCTCTAAGATCAAGTCCAACCAATAATCTAGCACTGCCAGGTCCACCTCTAAACCATGTCCCTAAGCACCCCACCTGCCTGGTTTCTGAACATTTCCAGGTACGGTGATTCCACCACTTCCCTGGGCAGCCTGTTCAAAGGCTTGACTACCCTTTCAGTGAACACTTTTTTCTTAATATCCAATCTCAACCTCCTCTTCTGTAACTTGAGGCTGTTAGAACTCTATATTGCTTTTCTTGTTAAGGAATCACAATCATTACTTACATTGTTACATTTACCTAAACCCAAAAATAAGGAGGTGGTGAAACTGAGCGTAACACAAGAGTGTATGTATTACCATTTTAAAAATAAGTCGAGTTGTCAGTGGCTTATTTCCATCTTGTGCAGACAATGAACTCTGGACTGTATATCAGAGTTAAACGCTCATCTTTCCAGGCAGCGAGCCCTAAACTCTGAAACACTCTCTGGAATATACATTTGCAGTTTTGCATTACTTCAAAATGTTAGTATTTTGTGTCTTAGTAATACAAAGTAGAGTAGTCCCTATATTTGTACATGAATAGGGCATGCTGCGTTCCTCAGACATACAGTGTCAGACTGTTTAAGGCCTTAAGAAAGCAATACTGAATTAGTTTAAATTCATATTTTCAAGAGTTTCACAACTGCAAGAAATAGATTTACATTTACACACAATGGCAGGAAAGATTAAATGACAATTTAGATGTCAAAACAGTAATTCTCTGGCATGCTATGAGGCCTCAAGATCACAGAACACACAGAACCTTTTGTCATATTTACCACTGAATTACAAACTGTAAGACTAAGAAAGATAAAAGTCATTTCATTGCTATTAATCAGAAAATGCAAAAGATAAAGAACCTCTTTGAACATCTAAAGAATGACTTAGCAGCAAACAATCCTACCTCTGCTCTGAGACATAAAACAGAAGTCAAAAGCAGCTTTGCTTGCAGGCTGCAGCTGCCAAGAAGGGAAGAAAAATGCCCCAAGAAATCCTCAAGACCACTCTCTATGTATATAATGCAACCTCATATAAAGCCATTTAGTTTAAACATAAATTGCACCTTTCGAAGGAGGTGGCCTTATTTTCAGACTTGGGGTTTTACATTGCTTTTACTTAATCTGTAGGAATAATTTCCTATTTAAAATTCTATTAACTGGCATTATTAAAAAAAACAAATCTAACATTTCTGTGTGGATTCAGAGGCTATCAGAGGGAATGAATCACAAGAAAGCACCTACTTACAGTTGTTGAAGTTTCCCCTGTAATGATCTTACCTGTTAGCAGTTTGAATTAGCAATGATTAACATAACAGGTAATTTTTTCCCCAAGATAAGATCCAGTGAAGGACATAGAAATATCAATGGGAAAAGCTCTCTGGGCACTGGAACAGACTCCACAGGGAAATGGTCACAGCACCAAGCCTGAAAGAGTTCAAGGAGCATTTGGGCAATGCTGTCAGGCATGTAGTGTGACTCTTGGGGATGTCCTGTGCAGGCCCAGGAGCTGGACTCGATGATCTTTGTGAGTCCCTTCCAACTCAGGGTATTCTGTAATGCTGTGCTATACACATGAATGCACACAGACTCAAAACAGACCAGAAGAAAAGCACGCATCCAGATTTTAGGCATCCTATTTGACCCAGCGCTAGGCTTTTTTTTTTTCCATCCTTACTGTGTAAAGAGATAAAACTCCTTCCAGAGAGAGAAAAACAAAATCAAAGCAAAATTGCGGCCATTTTTTCATGGAATCATAGAATCTTTTGGGTTGGAAAAGGGTTCTAAGCTCATTGAGTCCAAATGTTAACCCAGCACTGCCAAGCCCACCACTAAACCACGTCCCTAAGTGCCACATCTACAAATACTGCAACACTTCCTCCAAATCCTGAGCAGGGCCAGAGGAAAAACAAATGCATGTGTGATCCCAATACAAACAATGGAGGGGCTGGATCTGGACTGTACTTGCAACCTAATTGTGGCATTTCCTCAAATTTAGCTTTTCCTCCTTTCTTTTTGAAACTGAAGGCTGCCTTACCCACCATATGACTTTTTATTTTTATAATCATGGTACAGCAAGCTTACAAAGAAGTTATCCAGTATCTTATTCTGATACCTTTTTATATCATGAAATACTTGAAATTTGAGTGTAACATTTATTCCTGCATGGGGTTATAAAAACCTGCATCAAAAACACAGAAACAAATGTACTAAAAATTATAATGCAGATGAAGAGAACTAAAAAAAGAGAATGTAAAACTAAATGTGAAATAGGGGAATTATTTTCACAAAATTCAGTATCTGTTGAAGAGGTTTATCAGAACATAAATCTCAAAGAATGAAACATCTGCTTTCAGGTTAATCTGTTACACTGAGCACCGTAAACAGCAGCCCAGAAAGAATGGAATCAGTGCCAAAGAGTGCTCACCTCTGCTTAGCAAGAGCAGAGGTCATCAAAGCTTACTGGTGTCACAGTTAAAACTAGCCATAGAGAGAAAAGAATAAGAAATACAGAAGTTTTAGAGTTTTGGAAAGGTTCTAACAGCACAAATGGCAAAATCACCACTGATCTTGTTTCGGCACTGAAGTGGCCACGAGAAGAGCTGGGGATTACTGTGGTCCATAAAATGCATCAAATTAACTCACTGATCCTGGCTAGGCATGTATAGAGGCAAAGCTACTTTGCCAGATGCTTTCACTTAATGAATATACATTTAAGTATATAGGAAGAACTTAAAGAAACAAACTTGATTTTGAATATCTGCAGTAAACTGCAAATTCAAGTTGGTCTGTGCTGGAACAAAGAATGTTTTTATTTTTATGTCAGTGGAAGTAAGCTTCTACCCTAACGTCCTCTGTAAAAGTTTTAATTGATGTCCCAGAGTGCCCCTTTATGTCCCAGAATCTCTAAGTGATGAATAAAATTAACTAAATAATTCCAAATATATCACTTGCTCGACAGCTCATTTCAAACCCTAAATAACTGCAGGACCACTGCACTCACAGTATGTCAGTTTAAAAGATAAACATCCATGTGTGAAGTGCAGCTATCCAGGGCTCAGGGGGAATGAGCTTTTACATGGTTTAGCTTTGTGTGGCAAAAAATACATTTCTCAGTGGAGATGCTCTGTTACATAAATTACAACTATTTGGTACTTGACTATAGGGCTTGCCAACCATTTTTAAATCTCAGTTTTCTTACTGATGTCCTTCTGCCTGAGAACCTGGGTGCTCTGTGGGTGGCTTGCAGGACAGCACATGCCAGAACTGCCAGTTTTTCCATTATTTTACAGGTTGTAGCACCCAGCAGGAACATCACAACCTGCCGAGCTTAGCCAAGGCTCTTCTTGTGAACCTTTGTAATGCCATCAGGTTGTTACTGATAAAAGGGGCTGGTCCCTTTTGGATAATGCAATCTTGGTTTAGGATAGATAATGGAAAGATGCAAATACCATTTTCTTTTTGTTTTTAGGACCAATTTCCCTCATAGTTTAAAAATTTAGCACAGAGAAAAAAAATCAGTCCAATTTCCAGACTTTACACCTTGTTATTCCTTACTGTGCTACATTCAAGTGTCTTGTTTCAGGAAGCATGTCCTACTGAAGCATGAATGTTGTGTCTCTTTTGCCTTCCTTCTGCTCCCCGCTGGATGGAAACAGCAAGGGAGCAGTCAGCTGCAAGGGAGGCCTCCTTCTGTGGGGAGAAGCCAGGGCTGCCCTATGCTGGGCACAGGTGCTTCCAGCCAGTGCCACACCAGACCCACCACCAGCGCAGGAGAAACAAGGAATAAGGAAGAAAAGGTGAGGAAAAAGGAGCAGCAAAGAGAAACAGGCATGTCCTGACCCCGGCTCCAACCCCATGTGTGAGGGACCCCAAGTCCTCCCTAAAGGGACTGAGTGGGACCTAAAGTGATGGCTAGAGGAGGGGAGGTGTCTGGAGTGAAGATGAACCTCACAATGAGCTGTTTTCCCTTAGTGTGGGTTTGTCATCTTTGTTTCTCAATATCCAACTCGGTAATTAAATGTTTACGTAAACTGGCAAGAAAGTTAAATTCCCTAAGTCGAATCTGCTTTGCCTTCAAAACACCAATTATTCTGAAATTTCACTGTAGAACAAATATTTGTTCAGCACTTTTTATTTAGTCATTCTTTCTATTTTCTGAAAAAGCCACAAATCATGTATTGGAGGCAAGACCGGAACAGCAGAAGAAAGCGGAGAAGGAAGGTCTTTGGTTATGAAAGAAAATGTTGAGTACACGGTGTAGCCTGTGCAGACGCAAGCTCACTCGAGCTGGGCTCTGAAGGGAGCACCAGACTTGTGGCTCTGTTTGTATGACAATAAGCCCAAGCTAAGAAAACTGCCTTTCTATAAGATCAATGTAGCAGCATAATAGAAACAACAAATCATAAAATCATGGAATGGTTTGTGTTGGAAAGGACCTCTGAAGCTCATCCAGTCCAAGGCCGCTATGATGAGCAGGGTCATCTTCAACTAGATCAAGTTATTAAGAGCCTCATCCAACCCGACCTGGAATATTTTCAGGGATAGGGCATTCACCACCTCTCTGAGCACCTGTGCTGGTATTTTACCACCATCACTGTGAAAAACTTCTTTCTTATATCTAATCTAATCTAAATCAATCATCTTTCAACTTAAAACCATTAGCCCTTATCCTGTCACAGCAGGTGCTGTTAAAAAGTCTGTCCCCATCTTTCTCTTAGACCTCTCCAAGTACTGCAAGGCCACAATAAGATCTCTCAGCAAAGAGAAAGTGGAAGCAGTACCATGGCCACAAGGAAAGCTGTCATGTAAAAACAGAAACACATAAAGTAGCAATTGATTATAATTATAAATATTTATACCCTTATAGATCCTCTATAAAGAGGCACTTTCCATGGAGAAAGAAAGCTACACCTACTTTTCCTCGCACTCTATTAAAATGCATTGCTATTGACCTCTTAATTCTTAGAAATAGCATTAAGCAAAAAAATTTCAAAACACCAAATCAATGCAACATGGCACCATAGGTTTGGAGAATAATGAAACAATTTAAAGGGACTGAACTTGAGGAGAAGTAACAGTGCCACAAAAGGAGCTCTATGATATGTCATTGCTTAAGTAAACAAAGTGCCAAGGGCCATTTTAAGTCTGAAACACAATGGAAATGACTGGTGAGTACAGCAAAACCAACATTCTTTGAAAGAAGTTGTACAAAAATACACCTTACTTAAAATTATAGGCCTGGAAAAAAGGAAGGCAATTCCCCTCGAGAAATGATCAAGGGAAAAGCAACCTTGTGAACTTGAAAAAAATAGATTATGGGTGAAAACAGGTGGATAGGACCTATTATAGGACCTATTATGGATGCAAATAGGACTAAAAAAAAACTTAACAAAATTGTCTGAAAGCAAAAGGAAGAAATAATAAAAAAAAATCTTTGATGTTATGAATGATGCTGAAAACCACTTCTTATCAGGAAAACTATACTTGCCCGTTTTGCAATCAATATTTTGCTATTTTTGCCATGGAAATATTTTTCAGTTTCATGCCAAGGGCAGCCAAGTAGATTCTATGTACTGCTACAACTGTGGCAAATTCAACAACCTATAGTATAATCTTCTTAGTGGAGAGGTTGAGGCTTTGCTGCCTAACACTCCTTGTACAAACTAAGGTTAGCACTGAAATGAGTACTGTAGGCAGTACTGACATACTGACAGATGGGCAATGTGACCTATGAGGTCTTTCCCCATCTTAACATTTTAGCATTCTATCATTTCTCAACAGCATTGTTTTGGCTAGAACCGGATGCAGAAACACTGAGTAAAAAATTATTGTCTTAAACTGAATTAAAATAAATGGAAACAGTGACTTATCTAGCAGCAAGTAACATGGCCCTTTTTCTCATGACGTAGGCACAAAAGGTAATACAAGGCAGCATTTTGAAACATGACCGTTCCTGGGTTATAGGATATCTTTTAGTTACTGATTTCAAGACATATTTTCTGCTCTGTAAAACAAAACAAAACAAACATTTAGGATGCTGCTCTTTGTATACATTATTAGTAGTGACCTGGACAGGACTAGGAAAGTTCTGCGCTCTCTGCATTTACTGTGTGAATGTATATAATTAAAAGACACTTATCCCACAAAATCAAACAACTTTCCTTGTACACAAAGATAACATTCACCTTTCACGGTATCGAACAATAAGTGTAACAATCAAAGACATAAAACCTAAAAACTGTCAGAACTGATCTGAACCAAGATTGAGAAAATGGGTTTGCAAATCAGTTAGAGGAACTGCAAACGTCACAACAACCCTTCATGCACTGAACGGCATCTCCCAAAAACTGGAACATTAAATGGTTCAGAGCATCAAGGCAGCCTCTTCCTCTAGTCATAATAGCAAAACCAGTAACAATAAAAAACAACTCCTGGATATCTGATATAACTCTGATATGACGGTGGTTTGGTTCTTTTTTTTTAACGGAAAAAAGGAGAGGGCTTTCAGAAATAAGCTTTGATTACTGCTAGAAGGGATAAAGAAAACATTGCCTGGCAAAGGAAACTGAAAGTTATGCACTATACATCAGGCGCTAGGAGAGAACACCCTGAAAAGGACTAAGCATAGCATTTAGTAACACAAACAGAGCTGTCTGCTTAAGGCAGGAAGAATACAGGAATCAAAGAGCGCTGTCCTAAAAATATTCAGCTTCAGGAACTCAGAATTCTCTTGTGCCTGTACAATAGCATTTCAACCTTGAAAACAATTCAATATCTATCCCAAGAAATTGGCATTCAGACATGAGGCAGCCTTTCCCCCCACCCATTTGGACAGATCCAGTCTCCTCCTACCCTACCTTTTAGGCACCAATCCCACCCTCCAAACGAAACATTTCCCCCTCCTCCAGTAAATTATAATGCCTGCCAGAAATAGCACATTTACCATTCTCAGCCTGTTGTAAATCCTGACTTTCGCCATGGGACGTCTGGGAAAAATTAACACCTAATGTGATGGTCCTTTCCAAAAGCTAAGGAACTTCACAGGCAGGTGCACCGATTCTGAGCACTAACATATAAAAACCCCACTGCAGACCTGACCCTGATACTAAATAAATGTTTGGCTGGGAGGACAAGAAATGGGAACATCGTGTGCTTCAGAGGAATGGGAGAAAAATGACATAGAAAATATTACAGCAAGAAGAACACAGAATCTGTGGGAGGCACAAGGTTTTTTAGGGCAGCCGTAGCAAGGAGAAAGCAAGAGACTCCAAAGTTAAAGTCAGCCCATCCTTCACATGCTACTGTATGCTTTGTGACACATTTTGAAATGTCTTCTTCGATTATAAGCTCTCTACTCATACACAAACAGGGGTTCAAGCATTTTTTTGCTATCAGCCCATCTGCTATTGAAGACTCTTTTGCTCACTTATTAGCTCAATACTGATCTGACAAAGATAGAACTGAATAATTCTTCAGGTTGTTGATCACATACTTAACAGTTCAGATATGTGTCTCTTTTGCACAGTATTAGCACATTTTCATTTAAAAATACCCCATTAAATTTATATTTCACATGAAATGAAGATATACAGAAGAAAGAAAGACACTCTCTTCTTTCCTTTCCAGCAAATTCTACCTGACTTACCTAACCCAGTCCCCAAAACCCATCTGCTATTAAAATATTTCCAGTGCACATGACACTAATATAAATAAATAGCTTCTTCAAAATACTTGGAATTAAAAGTAGTAACACATATTGATGTAAACACAGAAGAAATCACTTACTTGTTTTATTTTATACACAATATACAATATTACTGTATGCTATCTGGTGATTAGCAGTAATACCCGTATGTTCAACTTATATTTATTAACATTTATTCATATTTATTATAATTGTAAAGCCATATCTCAATTACATGTTTTTCAGGACATAAGAATTATATGTAATATAGCTCTCTTTTTTCTTGATCATTAAAGTAATGATAACATAGAAATACTGGCAATGTATTTTAATGCCAAGTATACAGAACTATGCATTCTCTCCCCAGAAAATCACCAGCTTTTTTATAAAAGACAGTTCTTTACTACTCATCCTTTCATCAGAAAGAAACACAGAAGAGCTATGGTCAGAGGTCTGAGTTCATTCAGTTCAACAGAGTTCAGTTTAATCCATTTCCCCCCCAAAAGAAGTCTAACCCTCAGAATTTAAATTTAAAAACATGCCTTATTTTAGAGATATGTTACAGTTTTCCTTACCGGGACAAAAGAATCAAATGAACCCTGTTCCCGACTCTCAATAGCTGAAATTGTTTTCAACCAGAGGAGATAGCTTGAAATATCAGATATTTCAGAATGCTCCATACCGAAAGCTGCAAGATTAGCAGGACTGAGGTGAGACAGACTTGCAAAAGGAGGGCTTTGGCTGTGTTACATAAAGTTCTAATTAGATCCTTGGTGCAAATTGCTATCCTAAGAATAAAAAGTTAATCAAAGAGCCTCATTGGAAGAATAGGAGGGCAAGATTAGAGCCGAGACAGCTGTTTCACTTTGGGACAATCGCACAACTGCCTAACTAGATTGTGTGCCACTATTCAGAAGTGAAAATATATGTCTGAAAATTAAAGTGTACCTTTTGTGTTACTTTGGACTAAACTGTTCGCATCTGGTTTGCCTCAGTGACACTCAGGAGACCTCTCTATACTGAGATTCTAATGCAGCAAGCACCTAAATATCAGACCCCATTAATGTCACAGCCAAAATCTTTTCACAAAAAGAGGAAAATTTTGAAAGGAACTGAATACACAAGTGGTGTGAGAACAAGTTTTGCAAGGACTTTTGGTGACAAACCATAAGAGCCGACCTACAACGATTTGTTTGATTTGACTAAATCTTAGAAAACTACCCAAATAACCACAGGAGAGCTGATGAATGATTTCTTATCTCTCCAAAAAGATGCGATTCAAGCCTCCATTTCCAAAGTACAGCTGAGAGCTCTTTTTACCTGTTCAGGTTTATATTCCCTGCATTTACAGGTGGTACTGTAGAAATGAAAGGAGCAGTGACAGAACCTGAGGAAATGGCCTGAAGTTGTGCCAGTGGAGTTATAGATTAGAGATTAGGAAAAGCTTCTTCACCCAGAGGGTGGTTGGGCACTGGAAGAGGCTCCCCAGGGAAGTGGTCACAGCACCAAGCCTGACAAACTTCAAGAAGTGTTTGGACAATGCTCTCAGGCACAGGGTGTGACTCTTGGGGATGGTGCTGTGCTGGGCCAGGAGTTGGACTCAATGATCCTTGTCTGTTTTACCCAATGGTAAAATCCAGAGCACACGAATCTTGAAGATTTCAGTAAGGTCATGATTTCAGTTACAATGTCTTTTTAGGAGGAAGGTATAGGATATTTGTAGGCTGCCTACTCAGAAAAGTCACACAAAGACTGACATTACAAGTATTTTCTGGAACAAGATGTCATCCTTTGCCAAAGAAGCTCTAAAGCAAATCTGAATGTCAGAGTTGCTAGGTAGTCATGATGAAATGGAAATATCAGCTATGAAGGATGAAATACTGGAAATAACTTTTATATTCCCCAATTCCTTACCTACTCATAAAAATCGGTGTCCAAAAAGAAGCAGGATGTAATTATTTGTTGAGAGGCAAAAGAGGTGAGAGGAAAGAGATCAAAAACTCGTGGTACAGGGGACAAGGAAACAAGTTGCCTTAAACAGTATGTCATTTACTGTGTATTAATAATTTTTGGTTTGTCTCATAGTAAGTTCATTTCAGGGCTCCAAATATTCATGGTCAAATTGAAAAACAATGTCAGAAGGACCAAAATACTTGACAAATCAAGCAAAGTTTAGAAAATAATACTGATTAAAAAAAATAAAGAAGCAGCATTAAAAAACCCAACAGGTTTGCCTAGTTTAGGGCAAAATACTTCAAAAACCTTTCACAATGCAGCATAAATACATTTTTGATGAACAGATTCTTTAAAAAAATTGATATAAAAATTTTCAAAGAAAAAAATGGTATGCAGCCTAATGTAAAAACTGTACTTTTCCCAAGAAGACTAATTTCTGAGAAGACCCAAAGAGGACTTTTGCAAGAAAACCTATGTAGTTTTGCAGAGTGGAGGTGAGGAAAGGAATACAGAGTGCTGCTTCTCCCCTCAACTTCTTCACTTAAAATTGCACTGTTTAATGAGAAAATTCTACGCTAATTTAAATGTTATAAAAATACTTCAGTATTAATTAAAATGCAATATCCCTGTAAAGCATATTTCAGAAAATACTTATTTGGCAAAACGAACGTGTTCATTTTGTGGCAGTTCTGAAATACGTGAACTGTACATACCCAGGAGCAGGTAACTTTGCCTTTCCCTCCAAATTCCTTCCACAACATTCCGTACATTATTTGCTATACGGGCTTGAACAGGCCTTTGGTTTCACCCAGTACAGTTGTTTGCATCACCTTAGAGAATCAACTTGTAGAATGTTTTAGGTTGGAAGGGACCTTAAAGATCATCTAGTTCCAATCCCCCTGCCACGGGCAGGGACACCTTCCACTGGACCAGGTTGCTCAGAGCCCCATCCAACCTGGCCTTGAACACTTCCAGGGATGGGGCATCCACAGCTTCTCTGAGCAACCTGTGCCAGTGCCTTGCCACCCTCATAGTGAAGGATTTCTTCCTCATATCTAGTTTAAACCTGCTTCCTTTCAGTTTAAAGTAATTCACCCTTGTCCTGTCACTACACACCCTTGTAAAAAGTCTCTCTGCAGACCTCTTGTAGCCCCTTTAGATACTGAAAGGTGCTATGAGGTTTCCCTGGATCCACATTATCAGTATTATTTGCTTCTCAGAAAAGTGGAAGACTTGAAAGTGAGAGCATAAATAACTTGCCAATTCTTCGTCAATTTGAAGAGCTAATGTTTAAACCATCATCTTCTAGGACATAAGAGGGATCACTTATTGCGAAAATGGTTGCAGCTACCTTGTTTGGTGTATTACCTGATGAGATCACAAAATGAAGTTTAATTTACAGAGTACCCTGTTCTGTAAATAAGAGAGATCCAAATGGACCATGACAGACACAGCTGAGTCCTTTAGCCAAGCTGGCAGCACCTCTGTGAAAACATCTTTAATAAAGGATAGAAAATACTGAGGAGAAGAGAATGAGGGAACAACCAGACCAGAGCAGTAGATGGTACTACATGGCAAAGAAGGCACACGCACAAAGAGACCATGGCTGATGGATAAGCCCATGCTGAAGCAGGTACTCCCTCAGAGGGGCTGTTTTGCCTGTGACAGGAACTGGTGAATGACTTCTCTAATTTTATTTCAGTTCATGCACTTTCTCTCTCCTGCTTTTCCGATTTTCTCCCTGCTGCAGGGGCCGTGAGAGAGCGGTTCTGTGGGGGCTGCCAGTTGGGGCCAACTCAACACAACTTGATCTACCAGTCCTCCGATTAAAGCACTCTCAGAACACTTTCCATCGTATTTTAAAAAATGATCTTACGGAATACCTAAAGCTTTTCCAGTATCTCTGAAAAATCACTACAGACATGTAATACCTCAGGTCAAGACAGTGATGACAAAACTTGAATAAAGAACTCATACTGAATAAAGATCAAAGTATGACAAAAGCTGATGCAACTACATCCCATAAAAGCTCATACAGTTTATACACAAAGACACAACTCTCCCAGTTTTTCCCTCATATTTTATAGGAAAAAAAGCATTCCATGTTTGTTTGTGCCTTATATGTGTAATGCCATTTATGACACGTATTTATTTCTATGAAAACAAGTACTGCTGTCAACCAAGTAAATGGTAAATAATTTAACCAGTAAAATTACTTTTTATAAGTTCATATAACAGATCAGCCGGGAATCACCCACTATGTCTCCAGCAGAGAATTTTAGAAATTGTTTAACTCTACCTCACCTTTTTAAACCTTTTGAACTGGATTACTGCCTTCCTATGAACATTAAAATGTTTAATTTTTAATATAAATTTTAGATAATAGCTTCTATAAAGCCTCATTGTGGTTTTGCCAATCTGTTTTTTACAAACCTCTAATGCATTAAGAACAAATGACAGAGATAACTGAGTGGTCTGCAATGGAAATATGTTGCATTAGAAGAATAAGAACAATATAGCCATTCAATTTTTCATACAGGTTTATTTATTTATGGTTGCAGAAATATGTGGGCTGTCTAAGTCTGGAGGGCTTTGCTAGTTACTCTTATTTAATTTTCAATCAAAGGGAAGTAAGGACAGAGTAGTGATTTTTGAGTTCCAGCCCAAAACTTCTGCATCACGATGTCTGACCTTTTCCATCTAATAATCAGATGCAGCAATAAAGCTTTATTATTGCTTTCAGATCAGCTGATACTCTGCTTCACTAACTTTTTCCCACTGGTGCTGCAGTAGTCAAAGATCAGTCATTGCAGCAATTAAATTTTTTCTTTTGTGTCTTTTAAACTCCTTTGTTGCATTGAATCTGAGTGCAAGATCTCTACAAAAATGTTATTTTCTTTCCCCCTCGTCTGCCACTTTTGTTGAAACCCCGCTGTGGTTTCGAGATAAACTTAAAATTACAAAAAAATGCAGAAGTAGCATTTTCTGTATATTTGATATTTTCAATTTTGAAAACATCTTAATTTTTTTTTTTTTAAACCTGCCAATTTACATATCAGATGAATTTTTAAGGATTTTTTCTTCTTTTTTGTTACTTTTACATAGAAATGGAAAAAACAATAGCATGAATTTAAAAAAGAAAAAGAACAATTGCAGGTTAGACTGCTACTTTGCAGTTCAGAAGGGTACTTAACTTTTGGGTTGACTTCAGCGTTCAAAGTACTGCCAGGAATAACAAGTCCCACCAACACAGACTGCATCAGAGTTATATGGGAACAGTGTTAAGCATTCTGCTGAACTGTGGTCCAAACAGTGGCTTCTTATGGAACTTCTGTATTTGAAGAAAAATACCTTTTGAAGAAGTTCCAGCTACATTTAATGCCTTTTTCTGCCATTGCTTTGCTCCTACATTTTCAGTATTTTCTCCTCTTACTCCAAGTTTACCCATTCAGTAGTACAAGAACTGGTTAAACCATGTTGACCAGCCCAGTACAACATCCCAGCAATAAGGTCAGTTCAAACTGCTGAAAGGAACATAATCTGTTGATGGAAAAGCTTGAAGTAGTGCTGGAGATACAATTGCTTTTTATCTCCAAGTCAGTATGTGCCTCACTCCAAGAGTACAGCCCTGCCTTCAGCTGAAATTTCTCATACGTAGAACGGGCTGATGCAAACTGCTCCACTTCAACAAAGAGCCCATCACCCACTGCATTTTCTACAGTAACATGAAGAACCACTAACCTCAAAAAGATGGGAATCCTATCAACATACACAGGCTCATGGATCCAGAAAGTCACTGAGTGTCCCCAGCAAGGGGACTGAGCTTGATGCTGCACCTCAAGGATGGCCACAACCAGCAAGGACCCTTAAAGGTCCAATGAGAACAGAATTCAGATACCCTTCCACATAGATGGGTTAAAACTTAGAGCTGTTCAACAAATAGTGCAGGTAGGTTCAGTCTAGCTGTTGCCTTAGGACTCAGCTATGACAAAGGGGTTGAAAATTAAGCTCTCCCTCTGTTCTATGTACAATCCACAAAAACATTTGTTAACTTTCCTGCCTCAGCCTTCCCAGTGTGAAATGAAATGAACGTTGACCTGACTCTCAAATGTATCAGAAAACAAAAGAATCACATAGCTGTTCCTTCTGAGGCGCTTTAAGAAATGTCAAGACATCAGGCAGTAATGACATCTGGAGAAAACAAACAGAATCAATTTTGCTTTCATCACCTCTCCTGCCCCTGGTTGGTTGCTGAACACCAACGAATACTTCAGATTGCAAAAAGAATTTCCTGCATCTTTGTAGTTTTATTATTAATAAAACCAAAACCTATCTCCTTTACCCTTCATCCCCTTGCAACCAAATGTTTTTGTTGTGGCAATTCTGTTCCCTTTTACATTTTGCTGGTTTGTCAGATTTGCTGAACCCTCAAGTGCAAGAGGTAACATGATGAAATAGAAACTGGCAGAAAGTACATTAAAGTTATTATCACCTGAGGACAAATCCTGGCAAGTGAACCACAAGAAAAAAGACTTCCATCTGGAAATCAGACAAAGAGCATACAGGTAAACCCAGTAATCCCACTACAGTTTTGGCAACCATTCAAAAATGTGAAAATACAGTTGAGTTATGAAAAAAAAAAAAGTAGAAGTAACGGGACTCTCCAAAAAGAGGACAGAAAGGAGCAAAGGTGAGAAGGAAAACAGATACTAAATTTCAGATACTAAATGCAGTACCAACATGCATTTTGAAAGGGCATTACATAAAATGAGCAAAAGGCAACCTTTTGGTTAGATATGACAAGGGCTACCATCAGAGGATACAAGGACCAAAGAATTATGAATCTGATGAGCTTTTTAGGTTTTGTCCATTCAGCAAAATATTTCTGCAATTCTGCATTTTCATCCACTACTAAGAGCTGATTCATTCCTTTCTGTATTCTCTGTATGATTAACACGACATTTTATTTCTTGGTACACGAATTAGTTTAGCTGATAGACAGCAACCAGTGCTTAAAACCAAAATAACTAGGAGTGATAACCTCAATTTTCAGCACAAATTATTTAAGATGTAATGTGTGAATTCCAGTTTTGTGCTGACTACATAGACTTAAATGCATCTCAGCTAAAAGAGAAGATCCACTGAGAATACTGCCACGACAACTCAAAAAGAAAAAGAAGACAATATTTTTGCAGATTTATGCCTGCAGAAGTGATCAAATTGCTTCTACTTTTATACTTGAAGAGGCTGAGCAAGCTAATAACTGCCTCAGAGGCAACTGCAGTATATCATGACTCTGCTTAATATGTGTAGTAGATCTACATGTGGTACATTACAGAAAAAATATGGTGCAGTCAAATCAACCCACAACAAACTGGTATTGCCCCTCTTCATACTTCCATGCAGTTTCACTTCTATAAAATCATTAAAGATATAAATAATAATTACTAAAACTTATAATAATAATTATAGTAATCTGTAAATTTTTTCAAAGTTGTTGTAAATTCTATAGGCCAGGTTTTTCCAAAATGCCCAATGGGACCATAGGAACCTCATGAGGTTCCACAAGGCCAAGTTTCAAGGTCCCATGCCTGGGTCAGGGCAACCACTGATATCAATACAGTCTAGGGGACGAAATGGATTAAAAGCAGCTCTGCCAACCAGGATTTGGGGGAACTGGTGGATGAAAGGTTGAACATGACTGGCAATGCATGCTTGCAGGCCAGAAAGACAACTGTATCCTGGGCTGCATCCAAAGAAGCTGTTAGAGAGCATCCAGAGGGGGGCCATGAGGCTGCTAAAGAGCCTTGAGGGGAAGCCACATGAGGAGCAGCTGAGATCACTTGGTCTGTTCAGCCTGGAGAAGAGGAGACTGAGGGTACACATCATTGTGGTCTACAGCTTCTTTACAAGGGGAAGAGGAGGGGCAGGCACTGATCTCTGTGGTGACCAGTGACAGGACCCAAGGGAATGGCCTGAAGTTGTGTCAGGGGAGGTTTAGGTTGGATATTAGGAAAAGTTTCTTCACCCAGAAGGTGGCTGGGCACTGGAACAGGCTCCCCAGGGAGGTGGTCAAAGCACCAAGCCTGACAAACTTCAAGAAGTGTTTTGGACAATGCTCTCGGGCACATGGCTGTGATTAGGGTAGTTCTGTGCAGCACCTGCCTCTAAATTTTTGCCTGAGCTAGTGGTATAGAGACCATTCAGAACACAGTAACAAATGTGGCAGCATCAGCCCCAGACTGAATATGAGACCAACGTTCTGATATTTCTACTACCTTCTTACTGAATATCTAGATAAAAATTTGGGTTGTTTTTTTTTTTTTTCTTCCAAAATGTCATTTAGCTGTTTGATCCTGTGTGCCCAACTGCAGTCTCACAGAGCACGACAAGTAACTTCTAGACTCATGACTGCAAGATGGACAGATTTTGATAGAACCCAGATGTGTCTGCTGAGCAGAATGTGAAAACAGGAAAAGGGAACAAGTTGTCTCTAAAACTCTTCATTTCTTTAGTGAAACATTATTATTTCTTAATTGTTGGAGGCAGAAATGAGCTTGATACAAGTTTCTGCGCTTAGCACAGGGAGGTCCTTGAGCACTGTTATGTCGTCAAAACCAAACAGCACACACCAGATTGCACATTAGTGTGACTACCTTTGGAAGAGGCAGCTGTGCAGGGTCATGACCCTTGTGACATGCTTCTGCTCTCAGCCTTGGGCACTAGAAGCTGTGCTAGTGGACATCAACTGGGTCATGAAATAGGTCTCTCAAACACCTTTTCTTTCTTTTTTTTTTTTTCCCCAAAGGAGGCCAAAGAATGAAGAAAAGTAAAAACAGAGCTGAGGCCTCACATTTTCAATGAATGTGACCAGCTCTCAGGTGAGTGATGGCTGCAACATAAAAACTTGGACAAACCAGCATACGGATAAATAGTAATTCCTATTCCTATATCCATGATCATGAACGCAAGAAATAGCAGTTCAGTATGGAGGAAGTGTTTATCGGAATTTAAAAGAAAAACAAATGTAAACAAGGAGTCTTAAAAGCGTACAGGGGGTGTTAAAAGCCCCAGTTCAACTGATTTCATACCTGGGTGCAACGTAGCTGCTCTGGGAGGGCAGCTACAGGAAACCTGAGACACTACTCCATTCTGCTCTCATTTGAAATGCATAACGAAAAACATTTGCCTGATGTTCTGTTTGATCAATTATATGAACAATTTCAGCTGCTGAAGGAACCTGCTTCTCCTTGTACAAATACTTAATCAGAAAGGCAAAACCCTGTATTAAAAGTACAATATATCCAAACCAAAACCAGCTGTTATTTTGCTAAATTGGATTTTGTACTGCTTCATAGCTGGCTCCTGTGACTTAAAAGAAAGCTTATACCAGAATTGGAATTTACAAAAAGGATTATTTTGTTTGTTTTTCTGATATTTGGGTTAGATATTACAGAACCTCTGTTTTCAATACATAAAGAATTCCTTTTTGATCCCTGTACTTCTAACTCTCAAAATGATGGGAGATTTTGAAATTAGGAGACTATTGAGACAATTCTTCTGATTCACTGCAGTAATTAATAAAAAATATTTATAGCAAAAGGAAAATGAACACATGTTATTTAATTTAAAAACTCTATTGTAATAATCTAAGGCTTATTTCAAAGCAAATATGGTTCTTAAAAGCAAAGTAATGGAGTCCATATACCTTTCTTGACTTTGTTTGGCTTTAGTTTTATTATCCTTCTTCCAAAAGTCACATGTAGATATGGGGAAACAGAGAGCTAAATTGTCAAATTGGTAAATCCTGTCATCACTATCACGAGAAACTCCCTTTAGTTTTTTGTCGCTGTTGTACCGGGGACAGCAAGAAACGACATGAGTTCGATCCAGTAAGAAAAGGAATTATTTATTAATTTACAGACTCATTTATATATCTTAGTTCGCTTGAATGGCACAAGGCCATTGGTCCCTGACCATCCACCTCCCAGAGTGATTGGTTAAATCCTACAACACCCATTTCAAAATATTTCTCTAGTCATTATCACAACAATACTGCATAACTATCTTGCACCTGCAAGATAAAAAAATTGGTTTATAAAAACTTGTAACTGTTTTCGCCCAGTGTCTGTGAGAAAGCAAGGACTTTCGCACAGACAGTGGCAGAAAACTAGAAAATCTCCCTGCGACCAAGGTTTTTTGGGTTTTTCTTTGCAGAGAAGTCTGATATTTTCATGCCCCAGAATAGCAGAGAGAGACATTTCCAAAGGAGAAATCAATTTTCAGGTTGTGTCTTCAAGTCATGCCAAAACAGCTGAAACAAATTCTCTCTCAGTCTGAGCCATTGCTCTGTGTCCAGCTATAAACTGTCCTGCCTCACCCTCCACTTCTGTTGTTTTGATTAGACCAAAGCCATCTTGCTGAGTTGCTGTAAAGGGTTTGCATCTTCAAATGCCCAATTTAAATGTAGTGGAACATAAGACACAAAGCCCAACTAGGTTTATCAAGCTTTATTCCTAATCATTTTATGGAAACCATAAGGCAACCATTTCAGGTTCTTTTTTGTCCTTTCAGTCCAGAGAACATCCAGTTTATCAATCCTGTTGACACGACAAAAGAGTTCCAGCAACCTATAACCTCATGAACCAGTCCAAGAGACAGGAAGACTAAAATCCTATTACGTGGCCTGTGCCATCAGAGTACTATAGGAAAGATGAAAGACTTTCCTGTGTTCTAAGCTCCTGTGGTAGCAAAGATCTACTTAGGTGAAAATGCCCGGATAGTCCTAGGAGTGGATTACATGGCAGAATATAGAAAAAGTGCAGGAAAAATAAAAGGTTTTGAATCCCTTTGAGTTATACAACTCTGACCCTAGAGAAATGCCCCTCTGTTCTCAAATATGATGAACAGTTTATCCATGGATGAATAAACATGGCAAGTATTAGAGAAAATTACGAATAGCAGGAGGACTATCAGAACACTTGTGCAGTTTTGGCTAATTATTAATGCTACAAAAAAATCCCTGTCCAAACCCTACAATTCCCTTTCTATGTCCCCTTTTATCCCCCTCTGAAAATCCCAGCAGCCAAATTATATGTCAAGGGGAGAAAACATTCTTGGCTTTTTGGGACATTTAGGAGGAGAAACTTTGAAACATGGGTTTAAATAAATGCAATTCTAAACATGGTGCAACAAATGCAAATTAGGCATTAAGATATTTATGACTGAAGAATCAGCAGGAGCCAAATAATGTGTAATTAAACTATAAATCATTACTATCATTGGTAAGTACAGTACACAGTATATCCATTTATGTATTTAAAGGAAAATATATGGAACATCTTGCACACAAATACTGTCATGATCTGTGTAATCACGCCTCTTTCTTAAATTTCTTAGCTAACACATAATATTATGTATTATCAAAACTATTACACTGATAAAGAACTGATACATTAAAAGAAGGAGACAGAATATTATACAACAAATAAAAGAATATCCACTTTTCTTTTACAACCACTGGCCTTTGCAAAGCAATGCTACATTATCAGTCAAGGCAGGGATTACTGAATTATCTCTTGTGGGATGGTGGAAAATCTGGAATGACTGACATATCCCCAGGTGAATCTGAATCTGAAGACCACAAAGCCTCATGACTAACACTGGTGTTTTCTTTTTTCTTTCTGTATAACAAAAAACCAATGAAACAAAAAAAACCAACCCAAAACCGAAGCCAAAACCCCCAAAAAAGGGAACTTTCATGCTTATAAAGTCCTACCGTGGCCTCAGCATACTTTGTTTCTGGAGTTTCTGGCATTTTCATTGCATACAGTTCAAACTGGAGTCACATGAAGAATCATTACACTAAGGACACACATTTCCAAACAATTACAGAATCACAGAATCACTGAGGTTGGAAAAGACCTCTGAGATCACTGAGTCTAACCACTAACCTAGTACTGCCAAGCCCACCACTAGACCATGTCCCTAAGCAACACATCCACAAGTCTTTTAAATACCTCCAGGGTTGGTGACTCCACCACTTCCCTGGGAAAACTCTTATGCCTCATTTCATGTTACTTCCGACCAGGACTGCTCCCTGCATGACTAAGGAAATTGCTGGCCTCAACAGGCTAAGTGTTGATCTGCTTTTCATGCCAAACATAACTGCTATGAATTCAGCAGTAAAAATGATTTCCTGGTTTTGGTAGAAGAAATAGGTTAAACATGAATGCAAAATCAAAGCTTTCTAAGGCAGCTGTCCTGGGAGAGAATCAGATCTGAATGCCACCGAGAATGGTGCAGACTTTGACGTCAAAGTCCTCTGTCAGTAAGAGGGATTGGATACAGGAATTGCTAGAACAGTATCACTCAACTTCCAAAGAATATGTATTTTGTATGTATACAAAGCTTTTGTATTTCCACATTTGTACATCTTTCACATGGCAGCTGCACAGATTGCTGACAATGTTTCAATGACCTCACTTCTATGAATGCAGCATGAGGATCAATCCAAGGCAAGATCCTGAATTAAGAGCTGTCATCTAAATCCACTAATAAGTGCATACCATCCTGAGAATGGGATTTGAACTTCTTTCCCCATGAAAAATTGCCCAGCTACTCCTATCAAAACTTGAACTCAACTTATACCATCTAGTTCTCCACAGCCTTGAAGACTAAAAAGAAAAAAAAAAGTTTAAAAGCCAATTATTGGTGTTTCTTTGCTGTTTAACTTCTATTTTACTGGCACTTGAACACACTAGATTAGAGTGAAAAGCTCTCCCTTAGCTAACTAAAATAGCTTCATGTAGTTTTATAGCTGGGAGGGACTTGCCAGAAGAACGGCCAGGTGCATGTGGGAATCTGTGAAGTGAAAGGAGTGATCTAAGCTTTCAAAAACACAACCCATGACAAATCATTTTTTTTGTACTGCTGGAAGAGCCAAGTGTCTCTTGGAGTAGAACTTCTGCATTAGTACTGAGGCAGAATGCCTTGAAGCAAGCTCTCACCTCATCCCGCCAGGCAAAGAGTTCTCAAATGAAATACTGGAATTTCAGCACTAGCGCCAAAGGCCTTCAAACACAAAAGACCATTCTCAGTGAATGCTTCAGAATCTGGCTGCTCACTGCCCTTTTAAAGTCATGCCACATCTATAGCTTAGGGTTTAGCTCACAAGCCTCTATCAGGTAACAAAATACAACAGTGAAGCTATTTCTTCTAAAAGACACTGACTACAAAAAACCTTTTCTGATATTGATTGTAAAAAGACCCCAACCAACCAAAAAAGTCATCAAAGATGACATTTGACAGTAAACTATTCAAAAAGAGGTGAACAATTACACTTTTATGGAAGTTTTCAAAACAAAGCACATGTATGCACTTTTGCAGATGACACATCCAGGACACTATCTGCTATGAGATGATTTTCTTTGAGAACATTTCAAAATAGAGGGCAAAAAATTTTATAGCAAATAGAGTTAGCTAAATTTCAGTGGAGTCCAATATTGTCCTCTGAACTTGAAAACAGCCAAAGATGGAAATCTACTTCTACACCTTCCTTCCCCATCAAGCGGACAATCTTGAGCTCTAGGAATCCGAAAACTTGTATGGGGAAAGTGTTTAGAGGAGGACCTCATTCACACAGACCGCACAAAGTAAAATTTATACTTGGGACTTTCTAAAACAAGAATAGCAACTCAAACTCTGCAATCTCCTCCTCAATCTACAATCAGGGTAATACAGATCCTATCCCTCTGTCCCTTCTGCACAAGGAATGTGTTCACTGCACACCTTCAGCTACACATATATTTCTAATCTAATTAATTGCTAGATTGCATGTGCCAGCAATTTAGAGGTGCCTACAGGGCAAGTCCATCCAGTGTTACAAACCAAATCCCGTGTTAGAATGACCCATGGAAAACACCAGGTCACCTCCTTGCCTCTGCAAAGCCCTCTTCCACCCTCAAATTTTGCTCAATTTCTCACAGCATAACAGCGACCTGAAGTATGAAACCACTGAGAGAATCACACAAATTATATAATTCCATGGTACTAATGGTGCTAGAGGTACCCAGTGCACTGCAGAGACATAAAAAATATTTCCAAGTGACAGGGACATTTAAAACTTGTCTATTAACTTCCTTTTCTCCTTAGTTCCTCCCACCTCCCTTTTTTTCTTTTAAATAAAGAAAGAGAATTGTAAATATGTTTGTCAAAAAGGAATGGAAGTTAAATGCCAAATTAGGTCATGGAATCACATTTCCATGTAAACATGATTTACACTCACTTTCAAGATTAGGGGGGTTTTGGTTTGGGGGTTTTTGTTGGTTTCGGTTTTTTTGTGGTGTTTTTTTAATTCAAACTTAATTTCTATTTAGATATAAAGAGAGCATTTTTGTGCCCACAACTCAACATGACACTACGAGCAAACACAAACATGCAAGCCAGCAAAGTAGAATTTCTAAGACAGTTGAAATACCAATAATACCAGAGTGCCACTCTTTGCTCTGGCATACTAAAGAAGAAACAGGTAAAGAAAATGGAGCCATGTACTTCTCAATAAAATCAACGTTTTTGTCAGGATCAGGATGCCAAAGTTCACATTAATAACAGCTGTCTAGTACACCCTCTAGGAATGAAGGGTCTGTGCATTAATTTGGTACTATAGTACTAATCAAGAAGCAATTTCACAAGGTGTTATGTCTTTCCTAAGTCTGAAGAAAGTAGTCTCTCCCAAAAGAAGTCAAGTAGAAGAAAAATCTGCTCAGAACTTTATGTAATAAAACACTCCACCTTGGAAGCTGCCAACGTCTTATTTATTCTCACATTTACACATTAGGTGAACATTTAAAATAAATTCTCCTTTTTTTTTTTCTTTCTTAGGCCAGCAAATATAACTGTTCCACTACATCTCTTTATTTTAGCAAGAAAGAAAGATTTCCCCATCAACATAGCCCTCAAAAAACATCACTGACTTCAACTTACATCCCAAACTAAGGAGAAGTAGTAAGGGCAGCTCTATAATGTTTTCTCATATTGCTTCTATGCAATATCATTGATAAAATGATTGTCTAGGTGTATGTACACACGATAACATCGGTGTACACACACACAGAGAAATGTACACATGCTCCTCCCTTCCTGCCCACACCTTACACAGTGCTTACTTTGCACAGAGAAAAAGAGATTATTATTTGAAACAAACTATCTCTCAACTCTATGACACTGAAACCACCAAGTATTTGCCCAAGTACATCAGGCCACCCCTAGACATAGTGACAAATTCATTATAGACAGAACCCAAGAAAGGCATCTTCCTAAACACAGTAAGGTAGTTGGCATTCAGAACATACAGAAAAGAGAGTTTCCAGAGCAAAGTTCTATATTAAATACAAGAGGTACATAAACCTGAATAATTCCACATTATCTAAGCACATGCAGATGTGATCACAAAGGTATTAAAAATACTGAAATAACTTTACACTACATCTATAACATAGATATTGAAGTAGTCTTAGAAGTGGCCTTTATTTTTTTAAATAATCCTCCTACATTTTCTCTTTATAAATTCTGTACCTTTGAAAAACAAGGAGCTCTTTCCTTGAAGGTATTTTTTTCCTTCAAGATTTTTCTGAATCAAAAATCTTCAGAGCCTAAGAAAATATTTAGAGCTTTTTATAATTCAAGTTAGGAAAAATTCTAATTATATGCTTTATATATTATTTTAACATTGGCTTTATTCCAACATCAATACCTGTATGTGCTTTGTGTATGAAAGAAAATATATAAAATATATTGTAGTCACATGCAACATTTCAGTCACTCAAAAATAAAACAGAAAGCTTAGTTTTTCCACTTGATACTAGATTTGAGGGAAAAAAGAAGCTTTTTTTATAGAACAATCCCTTTCAGTCAACAGAGCATCACTCTTTTAGACCATAAGACAAGATAAAATACAGCTACACTATCTGACAAGCCTTTGCCTTATTGCTTTTCTGTACAGTGAAAATATATTAAAACCATTTCCATGAAAGAATTGATGTAATCTCTAGAGAGGGTGCACATGTTCAGCATGGGCTGAGGCTAGTTAAACTCTAGTGTATACTGTATCAGTAAGTAAAGATATATTTCAAAAACTTATTTCAGCAATACATTCTGCCTTTTTTACTGTGAAATGTTGACAAAAGCATTTAATGTCACCATGATAGAAAACTTTTGAATAAGCTGAAAGTTTTCTAAGTGAGACATGAAAATATGAATCAGTGGAGGTAGTTTTGATGCTTTTTAATATCAACCATCCTATGAGCGTCACCGAGATTTCTATTTCACAGTGCTGGGTTTTAGTCTGATTGCTTACAAGTAACTGTACACATCATAGACCCTGCTTGGTTTATATTTGAAAATACACTGTCTTGCTGTTAAATAAAAATCTATAGATTCGTAAAAGCTAAAGAGCTACTTCATATTTATTAAAGATTTCAACTACATTTGAAGTTCCAAAGAGGAGAAACAGGTCAGTTTCTCTTATCAGTAAACCTAACACCCCTCCCCCATGTTGTCTCTTAAAATATCGTTTTAACTTCATGCGATATTTGAAAACAAACTGTTTACAGACGCTCACAAAATCCATTACACATGGGAGATAAACACATCAGTTCTATACAGCACAATGGAAGTCTGCAGAACCGGGAGGCACAAACCAAAATATTTTAACAAGAAAACCTTTCCAAGAACAGCCCACAATTCTCATAGGCAACAGAGAAGCAATATTCAAACACAGAGATGACTACCCGACAGCTTGCCCTTGGACATAAAATTTCCAGAATAAACCACTAAACACACATCAAGACACATCACAAAAAGTTGTCGACACCACCAAACCTCACTTTCTTTCCCTGGAGCATCCTCTAAGTCGCCTGGAGAGTGAAGAATCGGCTCACCTGCACTGGGGGGGCCCAGCCGTGGGCACAGGCGCACTCTGACCACCACTGCCCCGGGCTGCCCTGGGGCTTGGCTGGGGTTTTGGGGGGGCTCTTCCGCACCGTGTCCCACAAAGGGACCAACTTGCCCCTGCCCTGGCCGGCACCCGCAGGTCCCCAGCAGGGCAGCGCCTGAGCGCTGTACTGGAGGCCCGGCGGATGCTGGTGCCGGCGGCAGGCGCAGGGGGCATCCCTGGCGGCGGGGGGCACATTCCTGCTGCCGTCCGAGCCCTCGGCGCCCCT
>VWZW01002090.1:771193-875841 GCA_013397115.1 Edolisoma coerulescens | reverse complement strand
TGTCAATACCGGACTCCACTCGCGCAGCCACTTGACAGCATCCCCGCTGCAGGCAGAAGCAATCAATGCTCTGCGTGGCTGGGACGCACGCCTGCATCCCTTTCTGGATGACAAACCACGGGAAGGGGGAAAAAAAAAAAAAGAAAAGAAAATCCAACAACCAACAACAACCACTCTTGCAATTTTCAGGAAGATTTAGTCATTTCCTAGCTGACCCTGACAGAAGTCACAGGCACCCTGCTGAAGCACATTTATATGTACAAGCTTTAGAGGCAAAGTGCTTTCTTGTGGAAATGGCNGCCCCCCCTGCCACAGCTGTGCTGCCTGGGAAGGTGCGCGTGCATGGCGCGCCCGGGGCTCGCCCTGGCCGCTGGGCATGGACGCGCTGNAAAAAAAAAAGAAAAGAAAATCCAACAACCAACAACAACCACTCTTGCAATTTTCAGGAAGATTTAGTCATTTCCTAGCTGACCCTGACAGAAGTCACAGGCACCCTGCTGAAGCACATTTATATGTACAAGCTTTAGAGGCAAAGTGCTTTCTTGTGGAAATGGCATCTAGACAAAGTACTGAAAAAGATACTCCTTTACCAATGATCCAAACAGACGCGGGAGTGTTTTTTTCCCTGCATGCCTGAAAAGACCTTGTCAACAAAATTGCATCAGAAGATGCAAATGACAAGTCCGGGAAGAATGTTATCTGCCCTAAATGCTAAACCACAGCATGAACGTCGGTATGTGCTAATGTGCACAGGCTAATGTGCACAAACGCAGCGGAGAGAGCAAGAGGCTGAATTTAAACATAAAGCCAAAAAGACCTATGCCACAAATTAACAACTCTCCAGCATCTTATATATGTAAATGTGAATATATTTTTGTGTGTGTAAGGTCCTCAAGATTCTGATTGATGTATCGTTTTCTCCTCTGGTTTTCACCCCTTAAAAATTCTTCAGTGCTTGCCAGTAACCTTCTGTACAGAGTTTTCTGTAAATCCCCTCTTGGGTTTTTCTTACTAATACAATCTCTCTTCCTTAAATTATCCTGAATTCTTTCTTTGCAAGTATTTTCTTTTATTTCTTCTTATAGAAGTGACAGGAGTATAAAGTGAATAAATCTGGGCTGATTGTTCCAAGCACCTTGAGATGTTTAGGGGTATTCTCCAGTCTCAGGTACCTGAGTCCTTAGGCCCGTAAGACACTCATTGGATCATGGACTCGTATACATGTACACTTTTTTTAGATTGTCTTTTAACTTAAGCGTATCTCAGGTACATTTAACCATAAAAAAAATAACAAATTGAATTCTAAAAAAAATACAGGACTGTGTAACATTACTTTTATGTCTGTTGGTGTTCAACTAGGATTTAAGTATATACAAAAATTAAAATGAATGTATAATATGCATAGTTTTACTATTACAAAATCTAAAATAAATCTACTTTTAAAGATTTCAAAGACAAAGAGACAACTATGACTATCTGCAAATATGCTTTCAAGTGAGATAAATTAATTTTCACAAATGCTTTGATGCAAAAAAATTGATTCAGTTATTTAACTCCTCCTACATAGCTAACCTAAAATTCCTCAAAACTTAGACATTGCTAAAATGCATAACAATAAACCCTGGCAGTAATTCTTGATTTTAAAAAAAAGAATTATGGCAATGCTCTAGCAATGGAGAAAATATTTTGACAACACTGTAGTTCAAATCGCTGCATGTGAAACTCACATCAGTTTTAGCTGTATTTTCATTCAAGGTGCTTGTCCCAGTTGTACTAAACTGATGTGATAATGCAAGGTTTATTCAGAACTTCACTGAACAGCCAAAATCATACACCATATACTCTCACATAACAAAAACCCCACTGCAAGAACCCACAGAGCTTGGCATAGAGTTAAGATCACTTCATGTTTGAAAAAGAAATATTAATATGCTTCTGAATTGCAAGCGTAGATGTGGAAGCCAGCACTTAAAAATCTGAGCTAAGGGAGTCTACAAGGTAATCATTGCTACATGTAAAGTAAATTTAAAGTTACATAACATGGAATCCATCTTTTGCAGTTTTACTCAAGCATAAGAAGTGAAGGTATGCGAGCTGTCCAGAAAGCTGCTTTCCACTAGTGCTCAAGGGTAATTCAACCCTGAGCACCTAAAAATTTGTCTGCCAGAAGATAATTCAAGTCATTACTGCACCATTTCCACGAGGACTACCTCGTTTAAAGAAATATATATATTGCCATTAGGTGAAGATATAAATCATATATATAAAATTGTAACATTTATTTAGATACTATATATATATAAAAGACAAAACGCTAACAAGGCCAAATTCAGTTGTCGTTTCCATCACTGCAGACCCGTATTAGCCATCACCTTAAAACCATCAGCCTTTTTGTCACATAGCAAGCTACCTAGATCACCCCAGACTATCCCAATGCTATTCCAGCTTTGTCAAATGCCAGTCAGAATCTAAAAAAAAAAAAAAGAAGCTTTAACAGCTTTAATAGAAGCTTTCAAAGCTGTTTGGAGAAATCTAGATAATTGTAGAAGTAACCAAAGAACCCAAACAAAACAAATTTTAAAAAGCTACTCAAAGTAAGATACAATATATGTAAAAATCAGGGCAAGCAATGGCTACAACAGGATTGGGGAGTGTAAAGAACCTACAGATTCCATGACCAGACATAGTCTGTAGACCACCTACACACAAAATTTTGGGTAAAGTCAACTGTACCAAAGCACTGAAATGTCTATCACAAACCTCCCTAGCCCTGTATTTTAAAGCAGTAGATGACCTTTTAGCAGCCTTAGTGCACCCCAGCCAGAGCAATGCAGGACTACAAAGGCATCCTTTTGACTGTAACGTTCATGTTAAAACAGTGTATTTCAAATAGCCCTTTATTAGAATGTGGAAAATGTTGTTTTTTTTCTTTCAAAGGAATCTGACACCACTGAGCATAGCCTAGAAATGTTGGGTAGGTTCAGGGTATTTCATACTTAAAAAAATAGTGAACAAAAAAATTCCTACAAATAAATTATTTTACTGTCAACACTTTTTTGTAAAGGTTATCACTGCCTATGTGAGACAAAACCACTTGAATATGGGATGCATATGTGCAACTAATTGCCAGACAACATGGTAAGATGGCTTCAAAAGATAATGCAATTTCATCCGCTGTAATTGAACCATTGTGTTAGAGAGGATGGCACGCACCTCTGGATGAACTTGGATTAACACATGGCTCAAATCCACATGCCCAACTGTCATCCTAATTTGATAGTAACTGGTGCAAAAAGCAAAACTGAATATTGTACAATATACGATGTGAACTGGGTTTGACCCAATACTGTTGTGGAAAAATCTCACTAATTTTCTTTTTAAAATATTAAGTAGGCATGACGAAATGGAGCAAACAGATTTAGCTGATATTGTACCAGCACAAATAACTGTAACTGGATTTCAGCAATGTTGGACATACACCAAAAATAAATGCTGAGAATAGTTTGCTTCAGGCAAAAATGTGCATATGGGAAAGAAAAAGTGCATATGGGAAACAAAAATTATTAATAGAGTTCTGAAAGGGAAGCTAGAATCATGGGCAAAGATGATTTAGATGTAGTAACAGATTTTTCCCTCCAACCAAGAATGCAATGTTATGCAAGCATAAAAAAATACAGAATAAAAGAAGAATAAAAGAAGAGTAATAAACGTGGACTGGACCAACTCATTAGAGATCCTAAATTTCTATAAATACTTTTTTTGAAGGAAAAATAATATGAGCAATTGCTAACACAATAGCAAAAGTACTGAAAAAAGTCAAAGGCAATTTTTTTGCAAGTTTTTTGTTTGTTTGGTTGGTTACTGAAATGCAATCTTGTACAGAAATAATATTCTCAGTGGTGACATGGGCTAGAAGGAATGGTTGTGATTAGTCCAAGAGTAGGCCAGGAGCCAACTGATCTGGCATAACTCACTGTTATCATAGTGTACCTAGGAAATCTTGGACAAATAATTTGATTTCCATAACTATTCATACGTAAAATGAAAAAAAACCCAAACCACTTCATTTAATGAAACTAGAACATAAGGGGTGGGGAAAGACATAGCTGAAAAAAAACAACACAGCTTCTATTTCAGGTCTGTCTACTCCTCTCTTCTTCTAGGTATTCACGGCAAGAAGCATGCAAGACTGCAACACCAAAAATAAAACAGTAGAAGGAGAAAAATAGAATAAAATATAGCTCTTTAAAAAATTCACCATTAAGGAAATTTCATTGGAAATCTGTCAATCATTTTCAAGAGTAATATTTTGCTTTTTTCAAAAAAAAAAAAAAAAAAAAAAAAAAAAAAAAAAAAATTATTATATTAAAAAAAAAAAAAAAAAAAAAAAAAAAAAAAAAAAAAAAAAAAAAAGTATGATCCCCAAATCCTTTAAACAACAGGATGAGTCTCAATCGTAGAAGTTTTGCAGAAAAATACCAGCACAGCACTGAGACACAGCTGCCTGCAGAATGTATCTGTCTGCATGATCAAGGGCATGTTCTTTTCATTTTTATCAGAGGCTAGAAAAGCTTAAGGAGCTACAAACACAAACATATCCATTTTCAGTGTTAGCTGCATGTCCTAGGGTTAACACAAGGACAATCATTTAGAAATCAAGATCCAATGAAAGAGAAAAATGACAAGGGTTTGGAAGGGAACTATACCAAGAGAAGAAAACAACCCTCAGCTGGGAATATTAAGTCACAGTCAATCATGTCAAAGCTGGTGGAGAACAGCACAGCAGGTTTACCAATTTCACATCCAAGTGAATCAAAGAATCATAAAATTTCAGTGGAGTGAAATACAAGAGCATTTCCATGCCAATACAGGAACTTCCCTTAGTGGACCTGCTATTTTCAGGTAGAGGTGTTGTGCTGGATTCAGCTGGAATAGAGGCAATTTTCTTCCTAGCGGCTGGCATGGGACTGTGTTTTGGATTTGTGCTGAACACAGGGTTGCTAATTTAGAGATGTTTTTATTATTGCTGAGCAGGGCTTACACAGACCCAAGGCCTTTTCTCCTCTTCATACTGCCACGATGGCAAGGGGGCTGGGGATGCACCTATTTACGACAGGTGTTTCTTGATTTAGAACAAGAAATTCAACTATGCTGCGTCTCCATTCAGATAGCAACGTAAGCAGAGAAGTATACCACAAATACCCACCATGCACCCATAGAATAAGTTAATTAAGAGTCTTATTACATCACATTGCATACAGATAAATGCACAGTGTGAATTGTATAAAGGAAGAGGGCAATATAACCAAGGTAGAATTTTTATTCCAATGCTGGCTATCCATGTAGAAAATAAAAAATTCCAATTAGCTGGCTCAGATAATCTTCTTTAGGTGTAGTGCCTATTACAATATCCTCTTTCTAACTGATTACTTCCCATTAGAGTTATTTTGAAGGAACTTGAATTTATGAGCAGACAATGAGAAATTGTTGCTTCCTGATGAAGCTATTTGTGTTATCATCTTAATATATCTTTGAAGAGTTTGACACATTTCTGTCACTGTCTTATTATGGGCCAGTTATAAGCTTCCACTGCAGATGAACGGAAAGTAGAAAGATGTGATCACACATCACAGCCAAAAAAAGACAAGGTTTAGAGTGTACATTACCAAGTATTCAAGTTACTAAGCTCCCTCTTCAGCCTTTGGAAAGCAAAGACTTAACAGACTAACATGAACTTCAGAACAAAAGCAAAACTGTTTGATGGAACATAACTGATTCAATACTAAAAGAATAAAAAAAATCTGCCTTGTTTCTCTCCCATACATGGCCACCCTTGAGATTTCATTTCAGTTGAAAACAATACCTAAAAATATTTCCCAAACAGAAATATCCTAGGATGTTTTTGTAAAGGAATTACATACAGGTCGATGTGCTGTGTGTGTAAATGACAAGGACAGACCCTGAATCAAGAAAGGGTGATAAAGAAGCAAGATGAATCCCTGATGGCTCTATAATGAAAAGAGCTTTACCCACATACAGAGTTGCTCTAAACTGTCTTCATTACCTGGAAGAGTAAAGCCAATCTATTTGCATTATTTGGAGCATCTATAACATTACATTTTATCTACACCAAGTGACCTCAAAGGCAGGACCCATTGCTCTTTGCTTTTATACAGAAGTTCTTGAGCTTAATGCAGGATGGACAGGGTAGAATTCTAGAGTCTGTGTTGTACAGTAGGTCAGACCAGCCACA
Source organism: Edolisoma coerulescens (assembly GCA_013397115.1). NCBI lineage: Eukaryota > Metazoa > Chordata > Aves > Passeriformes > Campephagidae > Edolisoma > Edolisoma coerulescens. Next base: position 869,588 of record VWZW01002090.1, on the reverse strand, counting down.
ATTCTCAGGCTAGCACTGCACAAACAAATGAAAGCAAGCTAATGGCTAAGGTAAAAAGTAGTTTCTCCGCATAAATGGATGTAAACACAGCCTGCTATTTATGGCTACTTAGTTTTAGGAAGAGAAGACCTAATTGTAAGGATTTTTTTTTTTTTTAACATAAAAATCCAGGAAAGAAACTGTCAGTTATAAAACACATGAATTCTCCTGGAACCACTTGCTGTACGAGGAAAATAATCTGTTCTATATAACAGGACCAAAAGGAAAGCACATTAGCTTCTGAAGGGAAAAGTTACTAACTAGAGCAGAGTAGGATGGGACAGAATGCCCTCCCTCGCCCTGCTGGCCATGCTGCTCTGGATGCAGCCCAGGACACGGTTGGCTTTCTGGGCTGTGAGTGCACCTTGCTGGGACATGCTGAGCTTCTCATCCACCAGCATCCCTGAATTTCTCACCATGACTGCTCCCAGTCCCAGTTCTCCTCCCAGCCTGTATTGATATTTGGGATTGTCACAACCCAGGTGCAGGACCTTTCACGTGACCTATATGAACTTCAGGAATTTACAGACCCACCACTCAACCCTGTCAAGGTCCCTCTGGCAACCCTTCCTCCAGCATGACTACCACACCACACAGCTTGGAGTCATCAACAAACTTGCTGAGGGTGCACTTGAATCCTCTGGCCATGTCACCAACAAGGATAGTGCTAAAGACTCTGAAGGCACCACTCGTCACTGCTCTCCACCTGGATGTTGAGCCATTGACCACAACTCTGTGACGTGCCAATAAACTCCTCATCCAGCAAGTGGTTCATCAGACAAACCCACATCTCTCCAGTTTAGAGACAAGGTTGTAGGAGATACGGATATAGAGTAAAAGACAAGGTTGATTTCACAGAACTATGGTCTACATTCCTAAAGGAGATGTAAGAGCAAATCAAAGAACAGTTGAGTAGTCATGTACTGAAAATGCATATTGCAAGGCTTTTGTTTTGCTTTGCATGATTTATTAAAACAAATTCCAACATTTAGCTGAAAAAAGCTGCTCTTCGGTCAAATAGCTCTTGCTCTGAGAAACATTCGCCTGAGTTACTTTCAACTTCCATCTCCTTGTGTTCATCCGTTTATTTCTATTCTCTAATTTTAGTTCAAATAATTCTTTATCCATCTCAGTAGTCTTTAATTTCAAATGAAAGGTTCCCAGAGCTTGTTAGCCTGTTTATTCAGTCTATCAACTAGTCTCTCATCGGTCAGCTCCATCCCATAAGCATTCCACTTTTTTCTTCCAACTTTATCCCATCTAAAGAGGATTAGACCTTTGCAGGTTTGTGTGATAGCAAGCTGTTAGTGAGAGGTTAGTGCTCAGAACACTCTGAAAAAAACAAAACAAAAACAAACACTCTGACAAAAACAAAACAAAAACAAACAAACAAAATTACTAGCCCCTGGAATATTGATAATACAAGCTTATAAAAACAGTCCACACACCTGGGGACTCCTTGCAAGACCATTCTTAGCAAACTATATTAATTTCCTTAACATACTGGAGTACGTCAGGATTAATTTAAGAGAACCTTTGTGCAATTTTAATTTTTTTTTTACATCATTTGTTACACCTTAAAACTCAATCTCTTTATCATTCAGCTAACAATATGGCTTTGACACCAAACTGAGCTGTAGTATTTCTTACTTCCTTTTGATACATGTTAGAATTTGTGTTCAGTTTGCTTTCACTGACATAAGATTACATCATTCCTATGCAGATTGCAGCAATACTCCATGGCTTTTCTTCTCTGTACTATTTCTTAGAAGTATGATACACCAATATCTTCATTTATACAAAGGATTTCATTCTATCTACACAAGTCATTTATATGTACATGTTACTTGAATTCCATAAACAGAATAATATTAATTGTCTCAAAGAAAGAAATGGAAAAAATATTGTAAGCAATTAATATAGTAAAAAAGAAATGTTCCTCTGAAGTGCATTGTTAATTCATGGAACTTGGTCACAGTAGAGAAAACAAAACTTAAATTGGCAGCCTTTTGGAAGTATTGCTTAGAATTCTTCTATAATGTATATACAAATATAGCTCAGGAGATGAAAATAAATGAGTAAATAAACATGGATTGAATGGTACCATTGGCAGATAACTCTAGAAGAGTGGACAGCACTTTTCCTGAATTTTTGTGTCAGTCCCACCAAACACAGTGCATGAGTCTTCATAAAAAATAAAACTTCACATGAATGTGAAAGTATATTTTTAACTGGTTCATGATGACACGTTCATCTACCATTTCAATCAGACATAATTTTGTTTCCTTATGACTAATGACTGATTAGTGAATTGCTTTTATGCCAAAATAACTGTTTCTAAATATGTTCTTAAATAGATATAATGATTGCAAAAAATTACAACAGGAGAAAAAAGAGCATTTATCAACAACTGTGTTCCAGATTACTTTCAGCTCATGAATGTAGTGACTTGTGAAGGCAATACAGAAAGTTTTAGATGAAGAGTTCAATGAAAATTTATCATTAGGAAGAAATAAGGAACTATTACTTATTTAGTACTTCTCAGAAAGTATTTTGGAGTAGTGAAACTGAGTATACAGTGTTACTTACAGTAAAAGCTATTCTCTAGAAAGAGAGCTACTGGAGTGCTCCTGGAATTAAAACTGGAGATGGACATGAAAGGTTACAAGAAAGCTTTCCGTAGGTACACTAGCAACACAAGGAAGACAAAGAGAAATATGGGGATATAGTGACAGAGACATGGGAAAGCCTATGTTGTGAAGTGACTTTGCTTTCTCAGTGTTCATAGGCGAGGTCTGCTCTCCAGCCTCCCTAGACCCTACAATGACCAGCAGAGTCCAGGGCTGGAAGTGCTACCCACGACACAAGAATATGAAGCTAGAGACCACTTAGGTAAATTAGATGCACAAAAGTCCATGGAACAGGATGGGAGGCATCCAAAAGTACTTAGGAAACTTGCCAACATTGTAGTGAGACCTCTCTTGTTGCTGAAAGGCTGTGGTGTCAGGAGGAGTCTTGATAACTGAAAAATACAAATATTGCATCCATCTTCAAGAAGGTGGATTGGAGAAGTACACTTGAAGAATGTTCATGAAGTTCAAGAAAGAAAATGTGAAGTCTGGTACCTTGGGAGGAATACTCTCATGCAACAGAACTGGTTGGGGACTGACTGGCTGGAAGCAGGATTGCAGAGAAGAAGCTGAGGGCCTGATGGACAAGTTGAGCAGGAATCAGCATTGCCTCCTTACAGCAAATAAGGTAAAGCATACAGTGGTCTGCGTTAGGAGTATAGAAAGGACATCAAGGAAAGTGACTCTTCACTTTGCTGAGTATTATGAAAACACCTCTGAAGTACTGTGTCTCTTTTGGGCTACCCAGAAAAAGAGAGATGAACAAACTGAAGTGAGTCAAGTGAAGAGGGTCAATGGGCTGGAGCATGAGATGTCATTTGGGTCAGAAAAGGTGCTAGGGGGCAAATCCAGCTGACCCTCTTCTGAAATGGATGGTTACAGAGAAGCCAAACTTCAGAGCAAAAGGCAAGGGCCAATTAACACAAGCTGCAGAAACAGAAATGTGATTAGATGTCAGAGACAAAAAAAAAAATATATCATGAATGTGATCAAGCACAGGAACAGGTTTCTCAGCTTATTAAAACCACTAATGCTTATAGAAGTGCTGCAAATTCTTCCTTTGCTCGACAAATGTCCCCTAGTGTAGAGCACATCTTTTGATGTTTGACCGGTCAGTCAGTCTTTGGTGTCACTGCTTGAAACACCCAGGAAGTATAAACCACATGAGGAAATTACCTTAATATAAATGAAGTTAATTGTTTGGTAGAAGGGACAATTGCTTCTTATTTCCAAAACTAGTTTAACTAGAGTCAGCTCAGTCTTGTTTACCTGGTTGTTTCCTCCCAACTGTTTTTAAAATAATACTAACTGCAGATCTTGGCAGGTGAAGACCAACTATTTCAGTCTGGAAAATTCACACAATGTATCTGCCAACAAGCAGAATGTGAGAAAACGGAAGAAATTATAAAAAACCAATCCAAAATAAATCAGCCTCATACTCATTATCCTAGGACATCCAACATGGCAAAAGAGAATGCCAAATTGCATTAAATACTAATGGTCCGTTCTCTTTCAGAAAAGAAATAATACATTTGTTGTCAACAACTTCTGACAGCTGTTAGTAGATTGTCATGGGATTAGGTGTTTGAAGTTTGTAGACAAACTATCTGTTTGACAGAGTGGAAGGTTTAATTGCAAATTTTCTAAATCCTTTATTCTTTGCTGAGTGGTTTGCAGGACAATGAACCTATAACCAACAATTTAAAACCAACAGGGGTGTCAGGGCCCTGAGGGCACTGTGAGGCTGATGGTCCTTGTCTACCTCTCCCATGTGCTCTCCTCACCCCTGGACCCCATTTCAGCCCAGTCTGGGGCCACCAGTCACAGCTCCAGGACTGCCCTGCAGTATGTGGTCTCCAGCTCCACTACAGCTATGCTCTGCCCAGTCATGGTCATGGATCACAAATTTAAGGTATCAGGGAATCAAATGCACAAACACAGCTCTCGGAGGACCTGCTGTTAAGGAAACTTCCCTGTCTGACCATGCAAGAGTGACTCAGACAGTCACACTCATTCCACCTGAGCTGAAACCTTTGCAGCAACACAGCCCTACACCCACGCAACCACACCAGGTTTCCTTACCAGTTCCCAGGTTTCCCATAGCAGTGTCTCAGGTATCCCGATCCTTAAAACAATTTAATCTTGGTGCAATTACTTAGTGCAATAAACAACAAAATAACAGCCTGAGCTGGTGCCTCTGAGGAAGGACCCCCAACAAAGTAGCCCCCGGGCTTTTACCCCCTCACGGTCTAAATGCCACAAAATCTGGAGTTATCGGCTCCTGCTGTGTCCAGTCACACAGGGCCACACGTGCCCTTTGTTGTGCGAAGGCTCAGCTGTTCACAGATTCTTGGCTTGGGCTCCTGCCCCCAGAGCTAAACCTGCAGCTTCATCAGGAGCTCCACACTGAGCTCCCTGCACTGAACGTGTCCCTCAACACTGCTCCTGTGTGTTCTGTGATATTTGAGGACACGCATACTTCTGTGTTCCAAGTGAAAGTAACCCAGGTAGATTTAGAAAATATTCTGAGATTTTTATCTCCTCACAGCAAAGTAATTCACAAAACTTTTACAGGCATAAAATCATTTATGTTATAACTGGAATTTTGGCAGTAAGATTCAAAAACCAATTATCTACATAAAGCCATGCAAATAACTTCTCTATTGAATGTCTTCTATGACCTTCAGTTATCTTCATTATTTTTCTTTTCTAAGACATTTAAGATTCACTTTTCTTTGGAAAGAAATCTTTTGTAAAGATCTGTCAGCAGTGTTTTGCCAATATATATATGTATTTGCCATCCAAAAGTAATCTACACGCCCAATTAAAACAGAGGTTCATATTAAATCAATATTAGAAGTTAATATTTCGCCCTTACTGAAATAGGCTGTCTTCTGCTTCAGCTAACACAAAATACACACCATGACTCAGATTGTATTTGATTTACCTGTTCAAAAAAGGAAAGCAAGCAAACTAAAAGCTATGTTTACAAAACTACTGGAAGTAGGATGTCATTTTCCACAGCAGCCCATCTATTGAGACACTCACCCAAGGTAAGGTGTCCATGGAGTCTAACAGATATTCTTGAGCTTACTCTGCATGTGACTCAACAGATTCACAAGAGCAACAGATCTTGACCTAAAAACCAGTCTTTCCACTCTTCAGAGTATCTTGGTCCAGTATCCTGACCAAGCTGTCCATCAAAAACAGACAATCCCAACCAACAGTAATGAGACCCTCTGTGCTGGGATGCCTGTCCTCAAAGAGAAGTGGATACAGCACAGCCAAAAAAAAATTATCTTACCATTAGTAAGAAGAGCCTGACAGTGAGTGCAAGATATCTTGCCTAAGCTCATCCTAGCTGATTTTAGTGTGATTAGTAATGATAGCAATAGCCTAGCAATCAGGTACTTATTCCCTGACCCCAATCTAGAGTCATTTTGGCTGATAACAATTCATTATAGATGGAATTGCCTGTGACTCTGACTTAAATGTGTCATGGAAGAGAGCAGATGAATACCAGAGCTCTCAGACTACAAATATTAATCCTAAATAAAGAAATAATTAAATAAATAAATAAAAACCAAGACTTGATGATCCTCGTCACTTCTAAACTAAAGCTGAAAACACTTGACATTGATTCCCCCATTCTCAAACACACACCTTCCAGAATCTGAGTCCTACCCTAATCACTTTGCTGAAAGGTAGACTGAAAGTCGTTTCACATTCTTCCTTTTTCTGAGCATCAAAACACAGACAAATAAATACTGCAAGATACACTTTGATTTTGACAGGAAAAAAAAAAGAACAAAATAAAACCCCAGTAATCATTATGTTGATTCATCAGTTCTATGACATTTACTGTGAACTTCACCTCCAAACTGAAGTGACCAACCTGACTCTTCCTCACTGTATAAAGAGAAGTGGTTGGGCACACATCTTTGTTTTTCATGTGTCTACATGGACAGGTAATCAACATATGGGATGTGTTACTGTCTTCTTTTCTTAAACCTCTCCCTGTGAGATGAACTGAGCTACCCCCAGAACCTTTTCTAAATTAAAAACCATTCAGCAAAATCTACTGAAATTAATAAGTTCAAGGGCAGTCAAAAATGCATTTTCTGTTAGCCTGCCTAGTTACCAATCAAACAAAAGAGCTCCAGTTGAGCTGCCATGCTTTTCTGTTTACTCCTGTCAGCAACCCAAGGACAGTACGCATGGCTTCATGTAGACCCAGTTCACAGAATCACGGAATAGTTGGGGTGGAAAGGAACCAGTGCTAAACAGAGGGGAAGTATCACCTTCCTCGACCTGCTGGCTCAGCTCAGTGCAGCTTAGGCAGCTCAGTGCAGCTTAGGGGACTCTTGGCCTCTTCTGCTGCAAGGGCAGGTTCATGGTCAACTTGGTGCTCACCAGGACAACCAGTTCCATCTCTGCAGCCAATTAATGAATGGCATTCTCCTCCATCCAACTCCTTGAATAACTTCATGGCAGACCAGTGCTCTCAGTGTGGGTCCAGCATGGAAGTAAGAAATGGTAATATAGGATTTGGCTGACTGATTAGGGTATTCATCCGTTGAGGGAAGGAACTGGGTGCCAGTGTAGCTTAAAACAAAGTATTTATAAATCTCATTTGCAATGTTCAAATCTCTGCTTTGACTGTCAAAAATCTGGAAAACTGTGAAAAATTAAACCTACAAGTCTGGAACACTTTGTGATTGGTGTATATCAGGATACATGAAAGAATTTTGATAATAGGACCTTAATAGCCAGTTCCAGCCTTTACAAAAGGGGTTAGAGAGAGAACCTTGCTTCTCAGTGACCTAGAGGGCTCAGCATAAACCAATGGGCTCAAACACAGCAAAAAGATGAATACGTAGCACATGAATTTTTGCCTGGGACTCTGATATTTTAATTGAACTAACCTGTAAGAAAAATGCTTACCACACTCACAAAGTAGCCAACACTGCCAATGTGGCAATTATTTTCAATTACTTTTTTTTTCCTCACAAAAGCTATCAATTCACCTGTAAAATGTAAATATATCACGCCATTCAAAAGGCAACCATTCAGACCCAATTAAGTTTCAATCCTGAAAAGTAATCAATTTCATCTCATAGTTTAAATCTAGAAACTTGCTGGTACATTACAGCCCACTTAGTCAATTTATAATAAAAAAAATTCATTCATTGAGGAAAAGTCCCTATTTGCTCTGACTTCAACCCCATCTCACAAATGGCTGAATGACACAATGACCAGAACAAAAACTGGGCTGGATACTGAACAATGCACTGATCTACATCTTAGCATGTATGCACTGCACTGGGTACAACTGATCAGAAGATTCAGAGAATTAAAGCTCTGTCTCCCTCCCCATATGCAAATAAACACCATATTTAAACAGTCAAAAGCAGTTCAGAATCTGGTTCTTAGTATTCCCATCTTTATTACAGTCACATTGCTGCTTCTAGAGGCAGATCCCATCAGATTCTAAATCATTCTGATTATGGTAATTTCCATATATTTTACTAGACCTTTTGCAATTCTGTAGTTATTGATGTTAACTACAAAAAGAATAATCCCCAATTTCTCCAGTAATGAACCACAATTATCTCCCCAGACCCTGAGGGTGACTTTGAAAAGAATGTTAGTTATCTCTAATGGAGATATGTAAACAGATGTTATATTTGTCATCTGATTAAGCTTTCCAGAATGATCATTAAAGTCATTTACCCATATGGAACGTCGTATGTACCTACTGTTTAACTGGGCAAAGCATACTCCTAGGTCTGAAGAAAATATATAATTTGTGTTATCTTAGGAACAGCAAGGAATATTAATTTTTTTTATTCTCCTTTGGAATTATATTAGGGTCATCTGGATGAAACTGTTTTCAAGACTCCTGTCTCATCTGCAGCACAAAAGAGGGTACGTACAGACAATCAAGATCTTATGGATGAAATAACTTACTTATTCTGTGACTGCTGGCTTCGACCAGCTCTTCTGCCAAAGTGCCAAAGTGTTTCTGTGTTTCACTAGGGAAGCCATTTAAAATAACATTATCACCTGTGGCCATTGCATATGCCTAGTTTTCTTAATACTGAAGTTGAAAGCTTTGGGTCTAATTTGCAACAAGATCAAAAAAACACCAAAAAATGCATCTGATGTCAGCGCGGATTTTCTCATACACTTCACTTGCTTTACAAGAGCGAGCAAATCCTGAATTATCAGGCATGAATAAATCAAACATCCAAAATTAGTGTGAAAGTGAGTTTAGGTTTTCAGTTTGGGTTTGTTTGTTTGTTTGTTCATTGGTCTTTTCTTATTTCCCCATGCTCTAATTTGCCCTAGAGTTTGTTATGAGTGATTATTTTTCCCCTCTCCCCTCCTGGTTCCCAGCTGCACTTTCCTTATCCTGTCTTTCACAGAACCCATCAAGACAGATGGATTCATATAACCACTCATGCCCAGTTTCAAAGCTACTCAGACTCAAAATGTGGCTGTCTTAACACAGAGCTGCTCCCAAACTAATACAGTCTGTTTCGCAGTCAGGCTTGTTATACTGGGGCATAGAACAGAAAGACTCTGTGCTTTCAGTTCCAATAAACATAGACAACCAAGGATGGAGTGACTTTTTATGGCAAAAGGCTGACTTCATCTTGAAGCTAATCGTGCTTAATCCCTGGGAAAATAATACCCATGCACTTTGGTTAGCAGTAGGAACACTAAGAACCTTCAGCATGTGCAAGAAAATATAGCTCTTTGAAGACTTAATTATTATCTCTGGCAAATATATGGAGAGCCTTTGTGAATTCTGGATTGTAACTCAGCCAAGTTTGTTTGCATTTTCAAAAGCACCACCATTAATGAAAATAATGTGGCTCTTCTAGAAGTACTGGAATGTCAGGAACACAGAAATATCAGTCCATAAATGACTAAATTATTATGGATAAAAAATGGTCATATCAGTTAGCTTGAGGCAGACACAGAACATGGAAAATTTTAGTTTAACATTTAAAATTTTTTGAAGTTATACACTGAGAAACATTTCTACAGACAGAATCAAGCCATTCTAATAATAAAAGTTATCAGTTCTGCCCACCTTTGCTGGTTTTAGCTGGGCTAGAATTAATTTTCTTCACAGTAGCTGGTACAGGGCTGTGTTTTGGATTTCTGCTGGAAACAGTGTTGATAACACAGGGATGGTTTCCTTACTGGTGAGCAGTGCTCACACAGAGCTGAGGCCTTTCCTGCTCCTCAACCCACCCCACCAGCGAGGGGGCTGGTCAGAGTCGGGAGGGGACACAGCTGAGACAGCTGATGCCAGCTGACCACTGCGATATTCCAGACCACAGGGTTTCATGCTCGGCAGATAAAGTCGGGGTAGAAGAAGGAAGTGGGAGACATTTGGAGTGATGATGCTTTTCTTCCCAAGTTCCCATTACGTGTGATGGAGCCCTGCTGTCCTGGGGATGACTGAACACCTGCCTGCCCATGGGAAGTGGTGCATTAATTCCTTGTTTTGTTTTGCTTGCACAAGAAGCATTTGATTTACCTGCTAAAACATCATTATTTCAACCAAAAAGTTTTCTGACTTTGACTCTTCCAGTTCTCTCCCTGATCCCACTGAGGGGAGGAAGTGAGCAGCTGGGTGGGGCTGAGCTGCTGACTGGGGTTAAACCATGACAATGTCACACTCAGCTGCGACAGCTATGATGTAATAATTATAATTACTTTCTCCAGTTAAGTAACTTTTGTTTTTACTAATTTTACTAATTTATCTCAACCAGAATTTTTCCTTGATATACACTTACACATTTCCTATATAAAACTGGGGCTTTTTTGGGTATAGCATCAGTAACACAAAAATAAATGTTGGCTATTTTCTACATCCACTTGATTCAGATTTGCAGACAGTGCTGCATGAGGTACAGGTTCCTTTGTCCTCCTTGCAGCTGCTCTAACTGGTTCTGCTCTTTTTGACCTTCACCTTTCCCTTCTTCACTCTCCACATCTGTTTGTTTCAGCCTCTAGTACTCAGTCTTCTGATTATACTTCCATTCCCCCGGCTGAGACATTGTGAGACATTTTACTGGGTTTTTAGTATTATAAGTATTTCTGTCACAAGAGAAAGGCACTTCCAAGCCTCCTCCTTCATCTTGCTCTCAATTAGATATTTCAGGTAACAAGAAATACATTTTCAGACCTTCACCAAGAGATTCTCTAATGAGAATTAAGTTAGCAGTTCTGTTACAAAATGCTTCAGCATCCACCTGAGAGTTGATAAAACATATTAAAAAGAAGATATGCTAGCCAGGACACTTTCAAGTACAGCTTGAATGGTCTTGTAAAGGAGAAACCAGCCATCAGTGTATCTACGAGTGGATCTAGCAAATTCAAGTTAATTAATTTTTGTACTTCAATAAAGAAACCAGGATTCACAATTTAATGGACCTTGGATTTTACTTCTCATCCCTGTCCTGTGACAGTCCAAAGTATCTTAATGACAGTATTGACCAAATTAGCACAGACTTCCATTTATTATATTCTTATTGAAATTAAAAGTAATGAGATTAAGTACATAATAATGGAAACAGCAAATAAATTAACATGGATTAAATGTAAAACTCATTACTCCTTTTACAGCCTTTAAAATACGACTTTTTTTTTGAAGGATACCTTCAAACAAAGGACGGTTACCATTAAGTACACATTATCAAATACCCTTAGAATTACAGAATCCTATAATGGTTTGGGATGGAAGGGACTAACTAGATCATCTAGTTCCAACCCCTCTGCCATGGGCAGGGAACCTTCCACCGGACCAGGTTGGTCAGAGGCCTATTCAACCTGTCCTTGAACATTACCAGGAATGTGGCATCCATAGGTTCTCTAGGGAAACTGTTCTAGTGCCTCACCACCCTGATAATGAAGGATTTGATCCTAATATGTAATCCAAGTCTTTCTGTTTAAAGCCATTACCCCTTGTCTTATCGGAACAGGCCCTACCGAAAACTTTGTTCCTCTCTTTCTTACAGGCTCCTTTTTGGTACTGGAAGATGCTATAAGGTCTCCCCGGAGCCTTCTCTTTTCGAGTATGAACAACTTCAACTATCTTAGACTGTCCTCATTGGAGAGATGCTCCAGCCATCTGAGCATCCTCATAGCCTTCTCCAGACTTGCTCGAACATATCCACATCCTTCTTATGTGGGGGTCCCACACCTGGACACAGCACTCCAAGTGAGGGTCGCACGAGAGCAGAGCAGAGATGCAGAGTTCCTTCCCTCACCCTGCTGCCCACGCTGCTCTGGATGCAGCCCAGGACACGATTGGCTTTCTGGGCTGTGAGTGCACATTGCTGGGTCATTTTGAGCTTCTCATCTACCAGCACACCCAGATACTTCTCCTCAGGACTGATCTCAATCCCAATTCGCCTCCCAGACTGTATTGATAGTTGGGATTGCCCCAACCCATGTACAAGACCTTTCACTTGGCCTTGTTGAACTTCACGACATTCATATAGGTTCATCTCTCAAGTCTGTCTAGGTCACTCTGGATGGCATCCCTTCCCTCCAGTGTGTTGACCACACCACTCAACTTGGTGTTGTTAACAGCCTTGCTGAGGGTGCCCTCAATCCCACTGTCCGTGTCACCCACAAAGATATTACACAGCACTGATCCCAATGCCANCCACGCTGCTCTGGATGCAGCCCAGGACACGATTGGCTTTCTGGGCTGTGAGTGCACATTGCTGGGTCATTTTGAGCTTCTCATCTACCAGCACACCCAGATACTTCTCCTCAGGACTGATCTCAATCCCAATTCGCCTCCCAGACTGTATTGATAGTTGGGATTGCCCCAACCCATGTACAAGACCTTTCACTTGGCCTTGTTGAACTTCACGACATTCATATAGGTTCATCTCTCAAGTCTGTCTAGGTCCCTCTGGATGGCATCCCTTCCCTCCAGTGTGTTGACCACACCACTCAACTTGGTGTTGTTAACAGCCTTGCTGAGGGTGCCCTCAATCCCACTGTCCGTGTCACCCACAAAGATATTACACAGCACTGATCCCAATGCCAACCCCTGAGAAATGCCACTCATCACTGCTCTCCATTTGGACATTGAGCTGTTGACCCCAGCTGCTATAGTTTAGGAATAGTACTCCCTAATTTGGTGCCCCTACTGAGAATCTTCAAACCATGCGCTACTTGCTTGCTCCCCCTCTCCCCTTCTGCATGTGGTAGGATGGGGAGGAGAACTGGAGGCACAAAAAGGTAAAGATCACAGGTTGAGAAAAGAACAATTTGCTGGAAATAGCAATGGGAAAAGAAAATGAACAGTAACATGACAGGGGGTATAAGAAAGAGGCGACCTGACTGCTCCCTTGCCAGGCACAGAGGTGAGACTGACCAGCATGCAGCTCCCCAGCTCCTCTTTTTGTCCCCTTCTAAAAGTAGGGGTTATATTTCCCCTTTTCCAATCAGTGGGAACTTGACTAGGCTGCCAAGACTTCTCAAACATGATGAAGAGTGGCTTAGCAGCTTCATCCACCATTTCCTTCAGAATCTGTGGATGCATCTCATCAGGTCCCATGGACTTTGCCTTCTGCAGCTTATGTGACTTGGATGGTGCTGGAGCACTTGCAGTGATGTCTGAGGCAAAAAAGTCATTGAGTACCTCTGTCTTCTCCATATCCTGGGTATCCCAGTCTCCTGTCTCCTTCTGGAGAGTGCCCACATTTTCCCTAGTCTTCCTTTTATCACCAATGTACCTGTAGAAGCTTTTCTTGTGCCCATGGCATCCCTGGCCAGATATAATTCTGTCAATTCTTTAGCTTTCCTAACCTCATCCCTGGTTGCTTGGACAATCTCTCTACATTCCTCCCAGGCTGTTCTTGCTGCTACCTTCTGTAGGATTACTTTTTGGTTTCAGTTTGACCCTGAGCTCCTTGTTCATCCATGCAGACCTCCAGGCGTTTTTGCCTGACTTCGTCTTTGTTGGGATGCATCACTCCTGAACTTGGAGGAAGTGATCCTTGAGTATCAACCAGCTCTCTTGGGCCCCTCTCTCCAGGGGTTTATCCCATGGTATGCTACCAAGCAGGACCCTGAGGAGACCAAAGCCTGCTCTCCTGAAATCCAGGGTAGTGACCTTGCTGTGTGTCCTCCTCATTCAAGGTTCTTGAACTCCTCCATTTCCTGATCACTGCAGCCCAGGCTGCCCTTGAGCTTCATATTCCCCACTTTCCCGCAGTGGTTCAGAACAGCACTTCTCCTCATTGGTTCATCTACCACTTGGAGAAGGAAGTTGCCATTAATGCATTCCAGCAACTTCCTGGAATGGTAATGCCCTGCTATGTTGCCCCTCCAAGAGATACCAAGGTGGTCGAAGCCCCCATGAGGACCAGGGCCTGCGAATCTGAGACTGATCCACTGTCTGTAGAGAGAGACTCATCTGCTTTGTACTGCTGTTTGGGTGGCCTGTAGCAGACCCCCACTATGATGTCACCTGTCCCTGCCCTCCCTTTAATCCTGACCCATAAGCTCGTGGTCTCCTCCTCAGCCATTCCCAGGTGGAGCTCCGTGTGCTCCAGCTGGTCAGAGACATTGAGCAGAAGGGTAATGATGTAACTCATTCTTAGATAAACAGATAAGCCCATGCTACCGTAACTGGTACACTTGACTGATGATAACTTTTCCCCCTGCTGAATACTCTTAATGACAACATCAGATTTCAATTTATTGTGCTGTTAGTACCAAACGAAAACAATAAATAAGGGCATATGGGTTTCCAAACAAAGAGCCATTTCATTTAGTGAGTCTGTACTGGAGAAGTCTCTGCAGTAGTTAGTAGGTGTTAGGAGCTGAACTTCTAACTAATATAAAATAAAACAAGAGATGGAAGTCTGTGTTGTGCCTCAGAGATTTTCTACATAGCTCAGGCATCATTAAAAATCTAAAGCACAATAATTGCCNGATGCAGCCCAGGACACGATTGGCTTTCTGGGCTGTGAGTGCACATTGCTGGGTCATTTTGAGCTTCTCATCTACCAGCACACCCAGATACTTCTCCTCAGGACTGATCTCAATCCCAATTCGCCTCCCAGACTGTATTGATAGTTGGGATTGCCCCAACCCATGTACAAGACCTTTCACTTGGCCTTGTTGAACTTCACGACATTCATATAGGTTCATCTCTCAAGTCTGTCTAGGTCCCTCTGGATGGCATCCCTTCCCTCCAGTGTGTTGACCACACCACTCAACTTGGTGTTGTTAACAGCCTTGCTGAGGGTGCCCTCAATCCCACTGTCCGTGTCACCCACAAAGATATTACACAGCACTGATCCCAATGCCAACCCCTGAGAAATGACACTCATCACTGCTCTCCATTTGGACATTGAGCTGTTGACCCCAGCTGCTATAGTTTAGGAATAGTACTCCCTAATTTGGTGCCCCTACTGAGAATCTTCAAACCATGCGCTACTTGCTTGCTCCCCCTCTCCCCTTCTGCATGTGGTAGGATGGGGAGGAGAACTGGAGGCACAAAAAGGTAAAGATCACAGGTTGAGAAAAGAACAATTTGCTGGAAATAGCAATGGGAAAAGAAAATGAACAGTAACATGACAGGGGGTATAAGAAAGAGGCGACCTGCCTGCTCCCTTGCCAGGCACAGAGGTGAGACTGACCAGCATGCAGCTCCCCAGCTCCTCTTTTTGTCCCCTTCTAAAAGTAGGGGTTATATTTCCCCTTTTCCAATCAGTGGGAACTTGACTAGGCTGCCAAGACTTCTCAAACATGATGAAGAGTGGCTTAGCAGCTTCATCCACCATTTCCTTCAGAATCTGTGGATGCATCTCATCAGGTCCCATGGACTTTGCCTTCTGCAGCTTATGTGACTTGGATGGTGCTGGAGCACTTGCAGTGATGTCTGAGGCAAAAAAGTCATTGAGTACCTCTGTCTTCTCCATATCCTGGGTATCCCAGTCTCCTGTCTCCTTCTGGAGAGTGCCCACATTTTCCCTAGTCTTCCTTTTATCACCAATGTACCTGTAGAAGCTTTTCTTGTGCCCATGGCATCCCTGGCCAGATATAATTCTGTCAATTCTTTAGCTTTCCTAACCTCATCCCTGGTTGCTTGGACAATCTCTCTACATTCCTCCCAGGCTGTTCTTGCTGCTACCTTCTGTAGGATTACTTTTTGGTTTCAGTTTGACCCTGAGCTCCTTGTTCATCCATGCAGACCTCCAGGCGTTTTTGCCTGACTTCGTCTTTGTTGGGATGCATCACTCCTGAACTTGGAGGAAGTGATCCTTGAGTATCAACCAGCTCTCTTGGGCCCCTCTCTCCAGGGGTTTATCCCATGGTATGCTACCAAGCAGGACCCTGAGGAGACCAAAGCCTGCTCTCCTGAAATCCAGGGTAGTGACCTTGCTGTGTGTCCTCCTCATTCAAGGTTCTTGAACTCCTCCATTTCCTGATCACTGCAGCCCAGGCTGCCCTTGAGCTTCATATTCCCCACTTTCCCGCAGTGGTTCAGAACAGCACTTCTCCTCATTGGTTCATCTACCACTTGGAGAAGGAAGTTGCCATTAATGCATTCCAGCAACTTCCTGGAATGGTAATGCCCTGCTATGTTGCCCCTCCAAGAGATACCAAGGTGGTCGAAGCCCCCATGAGGACCAGGGCCTGCGAATCTGAGACTGATCCACTGTCTGTAGAGAGAGACTCATCTGCTTTGTACTGCTGTTTGGGTGGCCTGTAGCAGACCCCCACTATGATGTCACCTGTCCCTGCCCTCCCTTTAATCCTGACCCATAAGCTCGTGGTCTCCTCCTCAGCCATTCCCAGGTGGAGCTCCGTGTGCTCCAGCTGGTCAGAGACATTGAGCAGAAGGGTAATGATGTAACTCATTCTTAGATAAACAGATAAGCCCATGCTACCGTAACTGGTACACTTGACTGATGATAACTTTTCCCCCTGCTGAATACTCTTAATGACAACATCAGATTTCAATTTATTGTGCTGTTAGTACCAAACGAAAACAATAAATAAGGGCATATGGGTTTCCAAACAAAGAGCCATTTCATTTAGTGAGTCTGTACTGGAGAAGTCTCTGCAGTAGTTAGTAGGTGTTAGGAGCTGAACTTCTAACTAATATAAAATAAAACAAGAGATGGAAGTCTGTGTTGTGCCTCAGAGATTTTCTACATAGCTCAGGCATCATTAAAAATCTAAAGCACAATAATTGCCTGGCACTGCCTCCCTGTGTCATTCTGCCCTGAGTGCCTTTGGGCATCCAGGTTAAACCCCCCTGCCAAGGGCAGACTGCAGAAGGGCACAGGGAAGGTGGCATGACGTTGTTTTTGTACAGAGCCAAGCGCTCTGCAGGAGCTACTTTGGGCTGTTTCCCAGTTCTCTGAGACACAATTAATGAGGCCAAGACGTGGCTTCAGTCAAATTCAATCTCTCTCATAGCAGAGCAGTTGCAACAGCAAAAATCCTCACAAGGTGCAGTAATATCCTATGGACAGTGACCCTGCAGGCAGTACCTGAAGCCCACAGGGATGCTGAGTGTGTGATAACATACTCAATACACCAGTCCCTCCAACAGCCCTGCCTCCAGCAAGATTCCTTATGCCAGCATTGGCAAGCATCCCCAACACTAGGATCTCCAGCAGTGGAAGAGAGAGGAGAGAGAGAGCTCAGTGGAATGCTGGCCCCCCTACAAGTGATATGGAGTTTTGGATAGGTAGAACCAAGCAATTATAAAAGTAGTAGGTTTTATCAGTTCTGTGGGTGTTTTTTACCAGTTCCATGTTGTAGGGCTTTTTTTTTTCTATTTTTTTTAGAATTCTGACAGTTACTTGTCGACACAGAGTCAAGAGCTACAAAATCAAATTGGAAAATTTAATCAACGGCACTTGTAGAACATAAATTAGGTTTCTCCATGATATCAAGCAAGCTTTTTATACAAAAGAAATTTAAGAACACTTTGAAGACCAGACTTTTCATATTAAGTGGGGTTTTTTTCTTACTGTTAAATAGTTAACACCTGATGCAAAAGTAATTTTTAAATTCTTTTGATCCCAGTCAATGAACTACAGCAGATTATTAACATTTCAATTTACACTAAGTGCATTTACATTTAAATTAACCTTATTTAAATGCAACTTTGATTATTTTTAACGCTAATTTAGCAATTCTTAAATTCCTCATGAACATTTTCTGACCAAATACATTTAAAAAGCCAGCCTTGAAGTAGTACACAAAATAATGGATACAACAAATCTGAATAAATTTTGCAAAAGTACTGTTCAAATATAATGATTGATTAGAAGCAGTTTCAAAAGATTGAAAGTATAAACCCTGACACTTTCCTGTGTGGTTTTAGTAAATAACACTATCTTTGCTATAAATTTCTCTTAGAAGTGACTTTAGTGAGTCCCCTTTTTTTCTCTCTCGTCTGAAGAGTCCTTTAGTGTTGCTCCTAAGTGTCAACAAAATATGTGAATATTTAAGCTTCATACTAGACTATCAGCTTCCTGAAAGAGTTTTAATGAATACACATTATTTTTTTCATAACATTGAAAATACAAAAATTTTATCTATCTAATTTTATATATAACTACCTGCATATGCCATCTTGTGTCCCCTTTGTGAATGTTCAGTGATGGTACAGCCAATCAGTCAAGACCAAAACAGATACATTATTAAAATAAATTTGCAAGTGATTGCATACTTGAAAAGGTCACTGTACAGACTAAAGAGCACTACAAGAATCACACACTCTAAAAGAAAAAAAGGTTTAAAAGTTAAGGAAGATCAGCTTGCAGTTTCCAATACGGTAACTTGGCCTTGAATTATGATTGCTACACTGCTATAGGAAGAGAAGTATTTTCAAAAACATTTAAGAAATTTAAAGACCCGTATCACATTCTTAAATGTTTTCTCAGTAAAAAACTGGGTAATTACGCATTTGTTTCCTACATTTCCTCACTTGGCTCAACACGTTTTCTAAAATTTAGGTTATTCATTACTTGTTCCTTCACAGCCTGCAAGATTTGAGCCAAGAATGAAGGTTTTTGGAAGTTAACTGCTGAGAGCATGTGGTTGAAAAAAAAGGAAAGTGTGCAAAAGAGCTAAATATAACCTGCATTTACATAGTATCTTCAGCAAAATAAGGGTACATAGTAATTTAATGTACATTAAATAAAGCACTGTAGGTTGAGGCAAGGAAGGGTGAAATCAATTCCCAGTTACTAACAACAGAGAAAAAAAATAATGCTAAATAAATTAGAAAAGATAATAATGACAATAAGTGGCCTAAAGATAAACTCAATAAAATAAATGGAATATGTAAAATGGCAGAGCAATGATGTCTTTTTGAAGATATTTTTTCAATATCAATCTCACAAAAGTTTGTTTTTCTTTTCTGGGCTCAACTGTGTCCAATTGGACAAAACTGGAGAATCAAGTTTGTAAGGAGAAAAATCTGAATTAAAATCACACAGCTGTCATCCTGTCAGCAACTACAGGAATGTAAACATTGGAACAAGATGTCCAGAGACATCTGTGTAGTCTCAGTACTTGGAGATTTCCAAGACCAGGTTGGACAAAGTCCACAACAACTGCCCATGAAATCAAAATTGACACATCTTTGAGCAGGGATGTGGACTGGAGTCCTTCTGAGGAGGGCTCTAAAATCTAAATGTCTGTGTATATATTCTGTGACTCTTAAATACCAATATATGAGCTTGAAACTTTATACATTCATGCCTACATTTCTATAGATTGCTACTTTTTGTTTTGTTGGGTTTTTTTTTTTCTTCCTCCAATATTTGTACTAACAGAGGTATTTGTCCTTTTGCTTTCTTTCCAGTTTCTGAGGGCTGATCTGGACTACAAACTCCTGAACTGCATCTCAAGTATTTTACAAATCTTCATCAATTAATTTCATACAATATTTTACATTTTGTACTTTTGAGCTTTTTGTAAAAGCAAGTTTGCCTTTCTGTTGCCCAGTAGTTGTGTGACTCCCTTTTAAAATTTCAAAGTTGAAATTATGACCACTGGAACAGAACATTTTTTCAAATATTAAGTATCACACTGAAGCATGTGTTGCAATCTGTTTCAATTCAATGCAGAGTTTAAAGAGAAATTGCATTTGCTCATAGAAGCCAAATCATGCTGCTGTTTTTTCAAGACTAATATCTAAAGGATCAAATCCTTCTTGTTTAGCAACAATGAAGTGATATCTGATTTGAAGCACATAGAAAAGAAATTTAGCTGAAGGAGTCACACAGAGGTGTCAAATCATCAGATGGAGTCAAGGAATTTCAGTGCAAAATTCTGGCTGAAAACAAGATAGATTCAATTATGTTCTGACTTGGCCAGTGCTTAAACAATAGTTTGAATGACTGGAAATGTGCTTTTTCTTCACATAGGAGACAGAGTTCAGAGTTCTGAAATGTGTTTGTGTAGACAGAGAGAAAACATTTCTTTATCCTCCTATTTTACACTTCTGATCTGACATAACAGGATTGTTGTCAGAAGCATGAATATATATAGTTCTTCAGTTCTCATTCAACATTTTGTGTGNAAATACAATGGAAATATATATATATATATATATATATATATTTCCATTGTATTTGTATGATCCTGTGATTTCAAGCAATGAGACTATAGACTTGCTGCATGGAGTCTTGGAAGTATGACATCTCTGTGACCAGCCACAGTTCCATCATAAACCTGCCAGGCAAATGCTTGCACATGCCTTGCTTCCTTCCATCCATCTACCATCCTGTTTTGCTTTTCAAACTGTTACTTCTGTCTGTGCTCTCTGCAGCAATCCTACTGCAGATGGTATCACAGCAAAGGGAGCCCTCTCCTCTCCCCCTTTCTCCTAGAAACAGCAGGTCCTCTGCAGAAAGTGGTCTGGTGTGTTCTTTGACACATAAATTGATCTGTCAGTTAACCCTTGCTCACACAAATGCTCCTTTACTTTCCATATTTTTTTGCTGCTGAGGCTCCACTGCACCAGAGACTTACTGGCTATAATTTCATGTTTCTGTTGAAAAACATTTTAAATCTCTGTGAAAGATTCTACTTCAAAGCTTTGCACAGGAAAACTGCTAATATATGCCACAAAATTAATCACAAGGAGAACAAAAATATTCTTCAAATTATGACCCAGGGCTGAAAAATAAAAATTTGTTGGTTTGTTTTTGTTGTGCGTTTATTTCTTGGGTTTTTTTTTCCTGCTTTGGGGAGGCGGGGGGGGTGTTACTATGTTGCCTTTCTTCATAATCCAGGTAAAATGTGATTGTTGTTATATTGTTGGAATAAAAAAATAAATATTTGATTGTCTATATTGAAACTATTCAAGTAAAACAATGGGCCCAGTTAAGTCATGACCTTCTCTTTATACACTGCTAAAAGCTTCTACCTAAAAGACACAGTAGCCAGCGTTAATTGTTAAAATTACAAAATGCAAGTAGAATACAAAAGCAGGACCTGACTTCACCATTGCAAAGAGCATTACATTTAGATGAGTGATGAACAATTATAGCAAATTGATTCAAGGATGACATCATCTGGTGGAAAAATGGGACGAAGAGAGAAAAAAAAATCCCCCAATTTTTATGCTTCACCTCAAAACATTTTCAGTGGCCTACAGCATTATTTCTCTCTAAAAAGAGTCCCATTTCCCAATTCTTCTCTCAACCAGGGCTTGTGTGCAAGCTGAAAAGAAAGGGCATGAGAAGTATTTCAGCCAACACTTGTCCTCTGTCAAACCAAGTGCAGTGACTACAGAAGCCACGAGATGGCACATGGTTTGTGCCCTGATTCTCACAGTATAAACAAAAGCTTGCGTTAGGAATCAGAAGGATGAGTTACTACAGCTTTATTAGTTTCATTGTCTTTTTAACAACAAACATTTTCCGCTTCATGAGTGCAAAATCTAAGACTTTAATTGTTGCAACTATTGAAGTTTCAGGAAAAAAATATAATTCAAGGGCATTAATCCCACCTCCAGAAAGTATACACATACCACGGCAGTGAAATATACTGCGTTTACCTAAAAACCCACTGCAGTGTGCTCACAGATCTATTTTGGTTAATATAATCAAACAGCAAATAAAACAGATTTGTAAAACTATCTCAATGAGGAAAAACACTTAACACAACACGCAAATTCCAATGAATATAGCCTATAACTTGCTTCAAATCCCTTAAATTCTTTTATAAAATGTATTCACAGTCAAGGCAATATTTAGGAATCCTACACATCTGCATCATTCCTACAGCACTATTTATGTCCACCAAAATTGATAGTTTGTGAACCCATTTCCTTCTCCATGGAAACTACCTGAAATATGGCAAATGATAAGAAAAACTCCATGGAAGCTCTACAGGAGCAAAGACAGTCATGTTCATTCCCAATACTTCATCCCCAAATCCTGCTCATATTCACTGAATAATGGTATTCCATGAAAGTTTTCAGGGTTTGCTCTAGAGTTTTATTCTGCGTTGGATGGAAAGAGGCATGTCTTATCCAGCATGGGTGGGGTAGTGGGAAGCAAGACAGAGACTGCTTTCTACTTTAGTACATCTCTGTGATTGTTTTTGCTCTCCTTAACAGGAACTCCTCCTTCAGCTTTTCTAAACACACTTTCTGGCATCATACAGCAGTTTCATATCATATTTGTTCCAGTTTCAGACACTGAAAACTGTGTCCTGAAGAAGACATATATGAGAAACTTTAAAGTAAATACCAGCTTTGCTTCTGCCATAGTTCACACAAGACCAGAATGTCCAGCAGGACATTCTCTTAGATTAATAGACATTGACTATTAAGTTCCAAATGTCTCTTCTGAGTATTTTACAGGCTAATTTTACTTTTAATGTGAACAGTATAATTATGAAAAGTATCTATGAACTCCTTTCAAGTGAGCTAGCAAAGCAATACTCCAGCTTCCTTAATAAAATGTCTTTGAGCTGCAGTGTTTCTAGGTTTCAAATATTAAAGCTACATTTTATGTGGTGCTTATCTACCACAGTGATAGGATTCTAAAAGATGGTTTCCAATTCAATTCACAGTAGTCCCATCTACTGGTTATTCATATTCCTAAGCTTGTGCAAAATTATATCGTGTTTTCTTTCCAGTCTGGGAATATTTCCCTGGTTTGGATTTTATTAAACCTAATAATCTTATAAACTAAATTTGTCTTTCACAAGTTAGGCTGCAGTCATATACTAGAGAAAAGATTCATGAGATGAAACACACTGTTCTCCAGCTCTATCCCTTTTGATTTCTTCAGTGGAACTCTTGCACCCTAAAATGACAGGGTTTTCAAGAATCAATTGTTAAAGTCCAACAGCAATTTGTATGTGATCAAGTGGTATGGGAACATATGTACGTGGAAAATCACTTGGTGCACACTTTTCTCAATTACACAACATCTCACTTCATTCTTAATGGTGTTAACATAGGCCCATTGTAACACTGACTTATGTTCATTTAGTATAAAAGTAGTCCAGAAATATCTATATGACTAATCGTCTCAATATAGTAGATTAAGACCAGTTATTAAGGGAATTGCAGACTGCAGAAGACAACTGCTTTATATGTGCGAAACAACAGAAACCTTCTTTTATTGTCTCTTGTTCTTTTCCTTTGAAACTCACTACTTTGGCACTTCAAAAAACAACACCAGAAGGCAAGACAAAGACAATGACAGCAGGGGAAGACTCAGGAAAAACGGGAAAGAAGACTATATTTCTTTGCTCAAGGGTTTGTTTTGGCCATGAAAGATTTATGCAGTATAACAATTATAGATAGTTGTTTTCCTTCCCTATCTAATTAGAGTGAAATTGCATTAAGAAATTGAATACAATTTTTTATTCTATTCGATTCCATTAAAAGGGACACTAGTGTTCAACAAACTGCAATAGATAGAAGAAAATACCTGCTACATTTGGCTGCATTCAAGCATAACTCCCATGTAGCAAACAAACAGCAAAGACTTTTGTACACAACTGGTGGCACAGCAAGCTGCCTGCAACCTACACGCAAAGAAAAATTCTTAATTCCCCCTATCTCTTAAAATCACATGCTGTAAAATATTTATAGCAGACAGGTAAGTTGACACAAAATACGTGACACTCTCCACGGGGAATAGTGACCCCTCAGGCCAGCTAAAGACTAGAAAAGTGAACACAAAATATGACACGTACAGAGCACATGTGAACTTTAACTCCAAATTGCTACTATCATGATAGCATCTGTGAAAGAAGAAACTGGTTCGTCAGTAAAAGGGTTCAGCAGAGACCTAATTTAGTCAATGAAGGACTTGCAAGGGTTCTCAGACTTCAAAGATCTTCAAACATCAGCTATTGAACATGCACAGCAATAAAGGCATGTAGAGAAAGGTGAGAAGGGCTTCAAACCCATTCCAAAGCACAATTAATATCAGTCTCATTTGACTGTCAATATAAGACTAATTTCTCTTGCTCAGATGCAAAAAAAAAAAAAAAAAAAAAAGGAAGAGGACACCTAAAAGGCCTCAAGGCCATGTTGGACAGGGCTTTGAGCAATCTGGTCTAGGGAAGGTGTCCCTGCCCATGGCAGGGAGGTTGGAACTAGGTGATCTTTAAGGTCCCTTCCAACCCAACCCATTCTATAATTCTATGACACTAAGGCTGTTTCCAGGCTGAACTGAGGTTAGTGAGATATTACAGAAACCACTTGTGCTGTTTCCTAAGTCCCATGTGCTAATCCAAGGCCACAAGGCATGACAAGCAGCACAAAGTAGCTGCTTGTAGACTGGACTTCACTGTGAGTTTACCATCTGATTCATTGCTCTTTAACCAAGGTTCCCAAAGCAATAAATCAAATCACCTACCACAATATAGTCTTCTCCAAACAAGTCTGAAGTAGAAATCTTCTCTAAGGCATGATGAGCCTGTTCATATCTCCCTGTTTCTTTTTTTACCTGACCTTTTCTCCATTTTTCCTCCCTATGTTTTGCTTCTCTCAGGCTCTTCAAAACCTACTGCAAACTGAAAATTAAAAGTTTTAATAAAAAACTTACTTAAACTGGAATAAACTTAATTTTCCATTCTCAGGTATTATAACCTATTATGTAATCCATAGTTTGCTAAAAACCTCTTGTGGTTTAACCCCAGTAGGCAGCTAAGCACCACATAGCTGCTCACTCCCTCCCAATGGGACGAACGAGAGAATGGGAAGAGTAGAAGTGACAAAATTCGTGGGTCGAGATAAAGACAGGTAAATAGGTAAACCAAAAGTCTCACACAAGCAAAGCAAAAGCAAAACAAGGAATTGATTCCCCACTTCCCATGGCAGACAGATGTTTGGTCATCCCCAAGACAGCAGGGCTTCATCACGTGTAATGGTGACAAATGCCATAACTCCAACTGACCCCCCTTCTTTCCCCCAAATTTTACTGCTGAGCACAACAGCATATGGGATGGAATGGGTTAGTTGGGATCAGCTGTCCTGGCTCTGTCCCATCACAACTTCTTGTGCATCTACAGCCTATTCTATGGCAGAGCACTTTGAGGAGCAGGAAAACCTCAATTCTGTGTGAGCAGTGCCCAGCAACAACAAAAATATCCCACTGTTGTAAACAGTCTTTTCATTACAAGCCCAAAACACGGCACCAGCTACTATGAAGAAAATTAACTCTGCCCCAGCCAAAACCAGTAGAAAACCAAAAAACCTCAACAATCTGTCAGAGATATTACCTCCCAACCAAATGTAAGACCAGCAACACTGACTGGACCAAGTGGCCATCTACACAGTATCCCATGTCCCAAAGTAGCCAGAAGAGGACAAAGGAAAATTCCCAGCCAGTTTCAATTGCTGGGTGTGCTCATACTGTAGGAGCTTATCTCCTACTCTCCTGTATGAGCAGAAGGGAGAGTAGAGGAAGGTCACTACTGCAATTCCTTAACCTGCACTACCACAGACTTTGGGAATGGAGCCTTCCTCAAACCTGAGCAGTATGGGAATGCCCAGAATAGAACAGAACAGAATAATGTTCAGCTGGAAGGGATCTACAGGGATCTAGTCCAACTGATCTAGACCACTTCAGGGCTGACCAAAAGTTAAAGCAAATTATACTGGATTGTTACTGGATACCAAGTGAAGAGATCAGCACCTCCCTCTTCACTCTGGTGTGGTGCAGCCTCCCAGTGCCACCGCCTGGCCCCTTAAGCTTATCCACACAACAGAGCTGCTCTAAGTGTGTGCCTCTGTCACTGTCCCTCTCCACCAGAGACATTTGGATGGAGTATCTTAATAGTTCTAGCCTGGGCAGGACTCTGCTCTGGCTGTTGCATCTGAGGATGTTCTTGACTGATTTACCAAGGTCAGAGACATTTTGAATTATGCTGAAGATGTGGCCCCCATGATGTGCACATTGCTGTCAAGATGTCCCGTCTATCGCATCTTCCCAGCTTTTGTTTAAGGGGGGGAAATCCCCCACACTCCTATTTCCCATAAAGCTTGTCCCATTGAAAGGGTAACTCCTGCCTGACATTCTGTTTCTGTTCTCTTCATTTCTGGTCACTCTGGTCTCTTTCTGTGCTCTGTGCTTTTCCTAATAATTTCTAGGATATGAGAAGGGGTTTGAGGTTTGGATCTTTGTTGGTTTTTTTTGTAGTTTGTTTGGTTGGTTGTTTGTTTGGTTATTTTTTTTAGCTGAAGTTATCATATCTGGGAATGACCATAACTAAGATCTCTGTCCTGGGTATCCAGAGACCACATTATTAAAAGTGTTCATCCAGTCTCCACCTCACATGCACAGATCCATAATCATTCATTTTAAATTTCATCAGCCATTTTATCTCACAGTCTTTTAAGACCCTTTTGCAGTTAATCACCCAGAGTTTCTTTGCTAGATAAATCTGCACTTTATGATCACCTAATAAATATAATTCTTGACTATCCATTCCAAACTCAAATGAGGCAATATATGAACCAAATGTATTTTGTGCTTCCCCCTCCCCAAGAATCAGTCGCCTATGCTCAAAGTCAATACCAAGATAATGCAAAGATTTTGCAAATCACGTCATACATACCGTATGACGAAAATAAATCATAAACATCACCTTGTTTATATTGTAATGGCAAATCTATTTGTATTCAAATATCTGTAGACTTTTCTATGTAAAGCATGATAGTACATTAAATCTCTCTATTTTAGATTTACAAAAAGTTGCTTCCTTTAGAAATTATTTCTTCCACTACCACATACTAATGTTGGAAAGATTATGAATTTACATATTTATTTAATCAAAGTCATGTGTGCTATGGAACATACAAAAGAATTATGTTTCAGTTCTTGACAACATGACAAGTACATTTTAAAATATATCCTATCTTTTTTTTTTTTTTTTTTACTTTGGGATTTTATTTTCATAGAGATGTGCAAGAAAATGAGTACAAAGCAGTCCGTTCTGTAAATGATTATTATGAAAATGAACAGTATAAGAATTCTTTAAAATAATCCTCTCTTACAGCCTTCAGTGCATTTAAAAAGGAAACTTCTGAAAAGAATGGAATTGTGAATGATTGTTATGACACATTTCCTATTATCGCTCAAGCACTGCTACCAGAACCATAATATAATCTAGTCCTCATTAAAAAATGCTTTATGCTCTTTTGTACAGTTAAGTTTTGTCTTCTGAAGTTTAAAAGGATTTCTGCTTGAAGGTTAACTTAGAATAAGATGTCTTTATATGCATTAATTATAAATGTCCATCTATGAGTAACAGCATTGATGAGAATAAATTGGTTAAATCAGAGTAGTAACATAATGGCAGAAATTAAGTTTGCTGCACAAATACCCTGAAAACAGATAGAAATAGCATTGTATACAATATATTATATTGATCTCTAACACTGCTAGTCAGATGTATTCCAGAGATTATTATTGGAGTTCTGCTTGCACTGAAGTCAGCAGAAGACTTGGACCTTAATCAAGTTCTTACCAAGTCATATTGAGATATCATTTTTATTGTATTTTTACCATTTCCAAGCCTGTATTTATTATTAACGGAGTTTAATTTGGGATTTCAAACCATGAAGTTGAAGCGTGGTGAAAACTTGCACAATCTTACAGACATTACAGTGAATGTCAGCATTCTTTAAAAATTGCTGTGTTTTTGCAAACAATTTATTTTCAATTTGCTTTTAATCAAATATGGAAAAGAAAAAATATAATGCAGAGGAAATAAGACTTTGTTGGTAATCTTTGACACATAACACTACATAACAGTCATTATATTCACTACAGAACTCATATAGCTATACTGATACTCAAAATGAACTATCCCTTATTTCAGAACTCTCATCTGACATGTTGCAAAGACTCCCTGATTTTCAGCAAAACCTACTAAATTATACATTCTGACACTTCGTAAAGCATCAGTGAGAACTGATTTAGCCTTTTAAAGCATCATATTCTTGGCTGAGCATTAACAAAAATTCTGAAAGCATATTCATGACAAGTCTCAAAAAAATTATTGCACATTAGGAACGATATATGACAGGCATATCTAATGTTAATCTCTTAGACACAATCATATGCAATTGCCAATCATGTTTAATCATATTACTTACAGCAGCCAAGGTATTCTGCAACTGACATTACCTGAAAACAATTCAATCTAGTTTTGTGCTTCTTCAGTAGACGCTCTTCCAAAGTTTGTCTCCATTTAAAAATAGTAAGAAGAGATGGCCACTTCAGTTGGCTTGACTGCCGGGTTTTCCCTTTATGCCCATCCAAGGAACACCTTTTTTGGTAATGTGGGCACAAAACCTCATGAGATACTGCTTTTACACTAGGTACACTTCCTCTGTGATTCATCAAGGCTGAGTTATTTATCACTAGATAGCTCATTCTTAACCCCAGTCTTCTGATAACTGTTTTCTCACTTTAAAATAAAAAACACCTATATTTCATAAGTTTCCCTTATACATCTGTTTTCAAAGCCTCATGAAAGCACTTTTGTTTTCTGATTACAGTAGCATTCTGTACCGTAAATTATAAATTTTGCTGTATTTTATGGTACTTAAGGATATTAGTTGTGCAACCGCGGACTGAGTTTACATCATGCATATGACACAAAACTGGTTATCATTTTTATCTGCCCTATCTCAGAGCCTCGGAGAGGATTCTAATCCATTATTAACAACTATTATATGAGGCTATGTGGTAGCTGCTCTCTCTCACTTGCCTGTCCTGAACTGTTCCTCTTCTATTGCACTGATGTTACTGCTTTCTATTTTAGAGTTGCCAAAAGCATATTCACAGCATCAGCGCACTCATGCAGCATGAAAAACAACTCTATTGACACATATTCAATGTAGCCAATAAAGATGTAGTAGCCTTATGAAAAGCATGTGAAAAAAAAAGAAAAAATAAAAAGCTTCCTTAATATAGTTAGCAGAGCTACATAATTAAATGCCAGAGGGCGGTGAGTGCTGCTGGATGAACTGAACTGGTTCTTTTTTTTTTTTTTTTTTTTTTTTAATCAATCATGCAAGCTTGATCCCATGCAAGGACACACATATCCCTCCACACCAAACCAATAATAAGAAAATAATGCCTAGAGCAGAAGCTATAGCTACCAAAGTTGAAATTGCAAAAAAACCTGTCTGGCCTTTCCCTCCCCCTCTGCACTCTCACACACACAGGGAATAGAAATTGCAGCCTCTGCCTTAATATTCTAGAAGCCAATCTGAGATATTTGCGTTTATCTGGAGATGTTCTTCATGGAATCATAGAATGGTTTGGGATGGAACAGACCTCAAAGATCTCCAAGACCACCAAGAAAGTCAGAGAGGGACTTTTTACAAGGGTGTGTACTGATGGAACAAGAGGAAATAGTTTTGCACTGACAGAGGACAGGTTTAGTTTGGATATAAGGAGGAAATTCTTTACTCTGAGGGTGGTGAGGCACTGGCACAGGTTGCCCAGAGAAGCTGAGGATGCCCCATCCCTGGAAGTGTTCAAGGCTAGGTTAGATGGGGCTTTGACCAACCTGGTCTAGCAGAAGGTGTCCCTGCCCATGTCAAGGCGTTGCAACAAGATGATCCTCAAGGTCCCTTCCTACCCAAACCATTCTGTGATTCTATGAGTCTATGAAGTGTATCAGAAATGAAACTCTGACATTCCTTTTACTTATTTTCTATTATTGGAAGTAAAGGACCACAAAGGAAACTAATTCAGCAGTACCACTAGGAAAAATTTAATGTACATGCCTGAAGCACCAAAAGGGAAATATTTCTGGCTTTTATAATGCAAGGTAGGTTTGAGTTTTGATTTGGTGTTTCAGGAGAGGCATGGGGTAGAGGGGTGGGGAGGATATACACCTTATGTGGGACTGTCAAGTCTGAGTGTCATTTGCTCTAGAGCAACACAAACACTCTCCTATTGAATTATTAGAAATGAAACTGCAAGCAAGGCAGAAAGATTCTACTTATTACCTAAAGCAAAGCATCGTTTTCAGCTGGAAGCCCTCTCTTGCATATAGACAGACAAAAAGAAATAATGACTGTAAAGTAGCACAAACTGACTTTATCATTATTATCTGAAGGGAAGTAAAACAGTCCAAAGGAAAACGAATTTTGTTGCTCAGCTAATTTTTGTCATGATTTGCACAGCACTAGGCTTGATTAAAGTGTTTTATTGCCTTCATTATTTTAAACACTTGTATAATTGATTTTTTTAAGCTCTCTAAAATAATTTTCTGCTGAGTTTCAGCACTACATTCACATGCTAGTTGTTCAATACTGTATCACAGAGAAGATTCTATGATTTCTCTAGCTTTAGCATTAGAAATTATATTTTCACTGTAAGGCACAAAAGAAGGTCATGGATGACATCATCGGAGGATTATTTCAGTCAGAATCAGACTTTGATGGTGTTGCCTCCTATTTATTTTTTTCCATTCCCAATAATATACCCGAGTGCAATGAAAACAAGTCTTCTCATTAACTTTCTGTAGGCATTTATACAACATCCAGTGAGATACTTTTGGAGGGATGGTGGTTAGGGACAATATAAGAAAATAAAAAAGGAAGGGAAGGTACTTGCCAGCAGGAAATTACAGCTTGAAATATTTAGCTGCAAACTGAATTTTCAGTTGAAAACTGCAAGAAAACTGTGAAGTGACTAAGAGTCAAGAAGAGAGACAAGAGAAAGAAGAAGAGGTCTTGAAAATGTCATTTATGGGGGGAAAATGGATTTATTTAGTCTAGTAAGGGGAAAGAGTCATAAAGAGGCCTACTAGTCTTTAAAGAAAAGGTTGTCTGCAATAAGAAGGAACTACAAATTTCATAATAGAGGTGAAGTGTTTAATTCCAATAAACATTTGGAAAAGAAACTTTCATAAATACAAGGTTTGTTGGAGTAGATTGACCTGGATGACCACAGAAAAATGTTGAATTTCCAGAGTGTATTAGAAAGACATCTATCACCTAAAAGCTATGTAATTGCTCATCCTGTGTTGAATCAGGGGAAGGTTAAAGTGACCCTTTTTTTGTTATTCCTATCTTATTTCCTTTACTTTCTACTTACTAGTAACTTACTTTCTTCTCTTAAAAATAATTCATGCATGCACTTTCTTAAAAAGAACAATTAAAGGAAGGTTTTTCTCCCCACTTCTCCAATGAGACATCTAGCAACACAGACTTAAGACAGTTTATAAAAGCAATGCAGATACTAAAATCTTACTCATTTTCCAAAACAGGAGTCACTATTTAATTTCTTACTTAACTGGAAAGCCATAAAGATACGGGAGTTCAATATACCTAACTGTACAAACAACAGGAATTTGAAAAAAGATCAATCTTAAGGGTTGGGGTTTTTTAGAAAGCTTGCAGTATTATGTCTCTTCCCTGGCAATGGTTGAGGTAATGTACATATATACACCACAGAGACCACTAGCAAAAGAAAAAAAATCACACTTATAGCAAACAGGAACTTTTCAGATAACCCCAGCTCTTAGGTAAAGCACAAGAGTGTTTCCCAAAATCAAAGTTTTGGTGCATGACTCTGCAAACACTGCACATCCAAGTGTTACAGCATGTTAAGAACATGAAACAAAAGATCTGGGGTGGAATTCAGCTGGTTCTGTGTATGAGACTAGTAACATTTTAGATGCCCCAGGGTATCCTGCCAAGCGTAGAGCTGCCACTCCAGAAAAGGTCAGATTTCTAAAGGTCCTGTGTCATATCTGTCACTTCATGCAGATGTCTTAGAATCTCAGCAGTACCTAAAGTGCATGAGAGACTGATGCCTAGACACCTAAGTTGTGCCAATTATGTTCTGAGACCCCTTAAGCAGTTTATATCTGCTTTACAACTGCATAATTGTGTTAAACTCATTAATTTGCCCAGAAGCTTTTACAATGAGCAAAAAAAAAAAAAAAAGGATTANAAAAAAAAAAGGATTGACATATTCCTTGGTGAGCTTTTGAGTCCCTTTTAAAGCAGAATACACTAAAATATTAGTAGCAGAAATCACATTTACGAAGGTTAATGTCACCAGAAATTTCAAATACCTAGTGAAATTAAAATAAGCAAAGAAAAGAAAGGAAGAAAAAGAGATGGGGGAAAGGGATAGATAAAAGGAACTTCTCTTGAGTATAATGAGCAAAGTAATAACTTCACCTTTCAACAGTAACTGGAAACCAGTTTCTACCAGTTTTTCAAGAAAGCCTGAGGATCAAAGAAATGCAAATAAAATCCAGCTAGGGTAAGTATGGTAATGTCCGCCTAATTTAGAAGAAAAGTAATCAATAAAAAGGACAAAGGGATAGGAAAAAAAGAGAGATGCACAACACAAAAAATACCAGTGGAGAGCTGAATAAAAACAGGTGATCTCTGCATCATTCTAGGAAATATTAATAGACAGATGGTAGTAAGTAAATCTTTAAAAAAAAAAAGAGGCATAAGGGAAATAAAATTAAATAATGAATAAAAGAATTGTTTTCAGAAAAAGTAATTCTCTTAGTTGAAAAGCTGGAGGCTGGGCCAATGCTATCCCTTAAGTGCTCTCAGTTCTTGTACATTTCCCACCTGCTTGTGGGACACTCAACAAGCTGGACCCCGTGGGCAGACACAGCATAGCTATTCTTTTAACTAATTCAGACATGAATAAAAATTCTGGGAGTAACCAACACTCCCTACTTTGCCAAGAAAGAATGGACACAAAAAAAAAATAAGGCCGAAGAGCCTCATGTAACAGGTTGGACATGACTACACTTGGAATTTATCCATCTCTCTCCTGTCCTCAGAGCACAGACAAAAATCTCTGTCTTCACTTGCTAGACTCTTTTCCATCCAGAGGATTAAAGACAACATTTTTCAAAGTCAACAACATACTTAGAATGTTGATTTTTTTTTTTTTAAAGCGTGGTTTCAGAGCTTCTGCATATTTCACACAAAGACTTCCATCACAGTGTTACCCACCATTTCATCTTCTCAGTGATCACAGCCAGAAGGAAAACTTAATTTTTTCCCTTCCTTCCCCCCATTTTGAAACCTGTCTCTATTTAATGCTGTTACAATTTAAATGCAATTTTCCCCTCCTGACCCTGCCAGCATGAACATCTTCTTACAGACTCTATCTATACCTTTAAGAGAAGATATGATAATAACTTAGTTATTCCTAAAATATATTCATATCTTCCAACTACACTTCCCTTAACACATAAATTTTTTATAAACTCTAGGCAAGATCATTACCAGAATATGTGACTAGAGCAGTTATTGGGTTTAATTCATAATTATAGAGTTTCCATTATTCTCTGTCAGAGATTTTTTGGTAATGGAAAGGGGGGGGAAAAAAGCGCACCAACAGGACAATTAACATGCAGATTAAATGACTTTTTAATTTTGGGCCACCTTGCACATTAGCAGATTCCTCCAAAATTTAAAATGTACAGGATGAATAAGTCTTTAGTCTGATAATAATTCACCTCAAGAATTGTATCTACTAAGTTACAAATTGTGCCATGGATGCTATGTTTTATAGACTTTATCCTATAGATGCTTTTTAAAAACCCCAATATTAAGTATTCAAAGAGTATAAAGAACCACATAAAATGACTGGTCTTTCTCCACTGATAAAGAACACTATATGAGCAGCCTAAAATTAAGACTGCACTTTTTATAATAGCTGTATTTTTCATACTTCAGGGAGAGAAAATAGTTCTGCTTTTTTTTTCCCCCTCCTTCCCAAATGTATATGCTTTTTAAACTGCCTTCTGGCTGATATACTTGCTAATTTTTATTTCACATCAGAATTTATTTATTGCCATGGTAATGAAATGAAAATTCTTAGTAGATATGCCAATGTGAAGGCTACTCAAACCTTGAGTCACCCTTATAATTCCCTAGAAAGCAAATGGAAATTATTCTTGTATTGTCAGTAGCCAAATGGGGGGTGAATCACACCCTGATCACATCACAAAAATCTACATTAATACCTCAGTAGAGAATGTAGGGTTTCAAATGTACAAATTTTATCTCTATAACATGATTAATGGCCTCATCCCCAAAAGATTTTAATTACATTATTATTTCAAGTGCATTATATTAGTTTCTAGAAATTTTTATAGCGCTCATTAATGTCAAAATTCAGCATAATTTATATTACAATTTAACTTAAATCATCAATTCACAAATTACACAGAATCCAAGCGTGGGGTTTTTATTTATTTTTTACAATCTTTATGTTTCTAGTTGTTTAAAATATCTAAAAAGGTTAAAAGAGGCCAGATTTACACTTTGGAATACTTTCCCAAAACTCTCTTCTTTGTAATCTGGATAAGCAGCTGTGAAACATAATCAACACCATTCTGATAACTGACATTTTTGTGCTTTGTGAAATCCAAATATGAACACATTGCTCTTCGTGTCAAATTACTCTTCAAAAGTTCCTTTGATTTACTAACTACAGCAGTCTCCTAAGAAAGCAATCTTACACAGAAATTCTAATTTGAACCGAAATGTCATCTCTAAGTATTCACATTCCATGTCTTCTGCCTTACTTGCTTCATCTTTTACGAGAGATTGTGCTTAAAATGGCAACATTATTAAAATTGCAAGCTTTTTGCTGATTTTCTGTATTGAGCTGCCTGTGTGCAGTCAGTCATATACAAATGTTTCTGAGTACCTTCACAAGAATCACAGAATACCCTGCTTTGGAAGGGACCCAGAAAGATCATCAAGTCCAACAATTATAAATCCAGGTTGGAAAAGTAAGAATTGAAGAGGAATCCTCTATTTCCCACAGCTGTAAGAGTGAAATGGAAAGAGCTAGAGGTCTGCAGTCAATGCAGTTGCTTTACACAATGGCAGATGATGCTAATTATCATAATGGTATCATCAAACCAAGGTGTTTCAGGAGAAACTACAAATAATAATCAGAAATGAAGTTTTGATTTCAAGTTATCCTTAGGCACGCAGAATGAATAGAAGAAATATATATAATCAAACAAACTTGCTCTAAAATGCCTATAATCCTGTGATATTAGATTATGTAATCATATTTCATTTTTAAAAGTTTAGTTTAGTTTGAAACAGGCTCTTTCCAAAAAAGAATAAATGGAAAAATTTAAGGAAGTAATAATTTTGTCAAAATAATTTTCTTCTATTTCCATTATAGAATATATACATTATATCATAGTATGCTCTCTGCAGCCTCAAGACTTGGAGACACAGATATATTTGAAAACTATTTTCTACTTCCATAAAAATAGCCTGTAATTTACACTGCAGGGTTTTTTTGTTTTTCAGTAGCACCTCGCTCCTGTAAAGCTGCCTGGACAAATTTAGCTGCAGTTACAACACTGGAACATTTTGGGACACATCTTTCCTGTAGGATAAACATCTAAAATGCCAGTGTGAGGCAGGTACCAGAAGCTGTTACCCAACTGCCAAAAGGAAAAACAGTCATGATAGCTCCCTAGTAAATAAAAAAGCAGAATGTATGAGAGAGGTTGTGAATTACTGAATGAGGTCCATGTAGCCATCTCACATGGAATGACCCTCAATAAATGATTTGTCCTTTACCTTTTTATGAGCACTGCAGATTAAAATCTTGTTAGTATGATAGTCAGAGCTGTAGAGACACTTATACAATGGAACAGCTGCATCTTTGTTCAGCACTTCATTTACCTCTCTCTGGAGAAAGGGTAGCTTCAACTTTTATTTTCTTAGCTTGAAAAATATGGGCATATGTTTTGGGTTCTCCATTACCTTTTGCCCCAAAAGGTCTATTCTATTTCTGCTTGACTATACAAAAATTTCAAAGAATTTCTTCAAGCTTCCAATTTTTGCACCCCTCTTTTATTGTAAATTGTTTAGCCATGACAAAAGGAAAAGGGTTTGATCCAGAATTTGTTCTGGTAAGCTCCCCAGGTCTGAAGGGACACTTTCAAACTTGCACGTAGGGCATTAGTTAAGCAATTTACACCAGTGTCAGTAAGTGTGACACACCTACAGCTCTCCACATTGACTTCATTTTAGTACCACATCAATAAAGCTAAATCATCACTCTAGATGGAGCCATGAACTAGACAGAAAGTTCATTAGAA
Source organism: Edolisoma coerulescens (assembly GCA_013397115.1). Classification (NCBI taxonomy): domain Eukaryota; kingdom Metazoa; phylum Chordata; class Aves; order Passeriformes; family Campephagidae; genus Edolisoma; species Edolisoma coerulescens. The sequence continues at coordinate 833,274 of VWZW01002090.1, read as the reverse complement.
ATGCAATAAAGCCTCTAATAATAAGATGTACAATGTTAAAAAACTGCTATTTAGGCTTAAAAAAGACTAAAATCAGATTGCCAATGTCAGCTATTACAAATTGTTAAAACTGAAACACAAGAGTTACTTTACAGCATTTACTTGAGGAGAATTCATCCTTGAAAGATAGCTGAGATTTTTACCCAAATGGATGGATTTTATGTCTTTTATTGTTTCATAGAAGGTTTTCTATTAACCATGAAGATAAAATGCAAACAGCTCTACACACATCTGAATCTTCTCCTAAGTCCAAACCAAGCCTAGAGATAGTGCACTAGAACAAAAAGAATCCTGCCTTTGAGGGGGTGTACAGTAAAAATTTCCACACATATATGAAAAAGTGAAGTAAGAGATGTGAGATAATTTGCAAAAGCAGGTCAGTGGTAGAATCTGGGAATAGTGTTTCAGTCTCTTGGCTTTCATGCAATTCTCTGTTAGGGACCAAGGTGACCTTGCAAAGACAGAATTAAGACTTTCAATTATAACAATCTTGCATGAACTGATGAATATGTTCAATTATACTGCTGGAAATACTGTTTGTCTACCAAGAGGCAAAAGTGGGGTGTTTTTTCCTCATCTGGGAAACATTAACTTTCAGAACTGCATGATTTCTTGTCTTCTTGGGTTTTATTTGGGATGGTCTAAAGGTAAAATTTGGCTTTCTCTGCCATGTATTCCAGTGGATTAGCTAGCCTAATGCATTTGCCCTTGTCCTTCAGGTGCTCCAAAAACTACATAGAAGAGAAAAACCTCTCAGTATACAGAGGGATGTCTTCTGCATTTTTGAAAGATTAAAAAAGTGTTCCTTCATTGTCCTTTACCTTAAGGTCTATAAGCATATGATCATCTTTCTTCCTTGACAAATCAGGAAAATACATTTATTCCACCTGTGATGAGATCAGCAACAAGCAAGGCAACAAATACTTTCAAAAGTAATTCTACATTCTCTTATGCTTAGTACCAATGTGAGGCCACACTGCTGTTCACCTTGGTGGGGTTGGTACTGACAGACCATAATAGAAAATAACAACGTTTTCACTGTGATCTCTGATCTAAACACTACACAGCTATTTAAAGTTAAAAAGAGAATTTATTAGCCTGTGAGATGGGGAAATCAAAGCTGAAAGACTAATAAAGACCTAACTAGATCATATTCACAGAAATGACAGACTTTTTCGTGACGTTTATATAATGAAATGCTCTCATGCCAGAAGGGGTTGTTCTTACAGCTTATCCTACAGACAGCATATCTGGGCTGGGGCCATTGGTGCTGCTCCTTGTAGACAGTTGAAGGATTAAATAACTAATATAAAATCTTTTTCCTTCCTTCTTTCTATCTTTTTTTCTTTTTTTTTTCCTCCTAATAGTAATTTAAGATTAACCAAACTAAGAAAAACCTGGTAACTCCAGAAAAAGAATTCTAAATAAAAATTCTGTGTTTGTATATATGTGAATTTTGCTCTTATGAAAGGTTATCTTTATGGATGTGTGTTGAAGTGTGCAATGTAAAGGAGAGGATTTTCAGAAATAGGTGCACCCATACATAGAGGTCACTTAAAATAAAACAGAATGGGAATGCTTATCCTGTTAAGCATTCTCTGTGATCTCAGCACTAAATTACCCTAAGGACTGCAAGCATCAGCAGTATTGCAATGTTGTGCAAGTTTTTTCCATCAGTGTAGGAAATTCAACAAAGTAATATTCATTTTCTGAAGTTTTCCAAATAACTCATATCCTAAAAGGTGGATAAAGAGAAAATGTCAACAACTAAATGCTACCTCTTAGACATGACAAAAATTAAAAAGGAAGATGTTTTTCACAAATCCAGGCTCTATTCACACAGCAAAAAAACATCTCACCTCAACAAATGACATCAACTACAGAGAGAAACCAAGGAGAAACATAACTAACAAGGAACACTGAATAATTCAAGACATCTTTCATACACCACCGCAAGGTTCGCAGAACAGCAAGGGGAATGCCTCAATTACTGACATGCTTTCCCCTTCAGGGAGCAGTGAAAGTTAACTTTCACCATTAGTGCAGTAGAATGGCCCTTTAATAAATTTATTTTAGTAGCACTTAATACAAGTCCTTAGATACAAAGAAGAATAGAGTAAATAGGCAAGGTGGGGAAATAGGCTCGTAGCTCAAAAAGACAACTGGAGCAAGGCAGGCCTCAGCCAGAGAGGGGCTTTGTTCACAAGGTTATTAGGAATTTTATCTCTTCCCAGTGATCTAGAGATGGTAAATACTGTTAAAACTACAATGTAAATCTCAAATGATGATATTTCTGTCTTTTGACACAGGTTACTTAATGCAAGGGGAACTATGTAAGCCATTAAGTATTTCTAAGCATAAAGTATTGGGGGGGGAGGGTCCAACAGAGTGAGAGGGAAAAAATCCAAGAATTTTCTGCTCACCCATCTTCCCCACCTTTCAGGTCTAACACACACAAGCACTAAACCGTAACTCAGTCTTCCCCACTCCGAGAAAAAAGAGATAAGCATGGGCAGGAAGGAAAACTTGAGCACCACAGAAATGTTATGCTGCACCAACATAAGGATCACTCTCCCTGGTTCTGCAGCATGGGCTGGATAACACAGTAAATATTTCCAATCCCAACAGATGTAGCTGTGCTCAGAGAATGATACTGCAATGATCTGGGGAGCTCTTATGAGACCAGGCACCAGCAAGAATCAAGGAAAATATACTTAGCAGACACAGAAATTGTACTTATTCAGGTGCTGCACCATCAAAAAGCCATATTCCCTCAATAATGGTAGCAAACTGTTGGACATATTTTTTTCTTCCTTAAGTTCTGTTCCAATAGCAAAAACAAAATAAACAATTCACTCACCAACTATTTCCAGTTGGTGTTGCCTAGTTGTAGGACATAGACTCCACCATTAAATTCTCTGGCCACCAATTTACCATCTGTAAGCCAAGTTGCACTTAAAAGACGAGTTAGAAACCAAGGAATGCACTGACAAATTTTGAACCACAACCTCTCTTCTCAATGACATTCTGACAGGGAAGTGAAAATAAGAAAAGGCTAAAATGCAGCCATATTACAATGAAACTTCTCGAGTGATATGAAACTGCAGTGCTCCAAACTCATTTCACAAGGCAGTAGTTTGCAAATGTGGCAGTGATTTTCCTCTGTGCCTGCTCAGGAGGGAGGCACACAGTCCTGCATTATGTCATTAGGGCACGAAATTTCCAGTAATAGCCAAAGTTTCGCTTCAGGCTCCCTGGCTGGAACAAAAAAGTCTGGCAACAGGCCAGTAGAGGCTACAGAGTATCGCAGTCAACAGTGACATTTCATTACCTGGACAGTTTACTGCATGTTCATTACCCTGAATATAAGAATAGTCTGGAAAATACACGTTGTCGTGACTGACTCCACTGTGAACCACGCAAAATTAAGCTGTTTGTCTGGAGGCCATAGAGCAAGTACTTCATAAAAATGTCCTCAGTGCCTTTTTTTTCCTTTTCCCTCTAACTGTGGGAAGAGAAAGAACCAAAAAGTGTAAAATAAAACAATCCTTAGAGTAACAAATATTTCAGAGTATTCAGTATGCTGGGTTTTAAAATGGGGTTTTTCTTTCAGCTTTTATATCTTCCACATAACTACAGTATGGACAGATTTAGAGATATAATTCCATATGCTAAATCCCCTTATTATAGTCTGAATAATTTAGTATGTTTATACTTTAGGAGAAAAAAAATTGTAAAAATTATATTTCCTTTTATTCAGCATTCATCCTGCCCTTTCAATTTCCATTTACTCCATTACCATGCATAAAAAGTTTGTTTTAACTATTAACAAGCCCAGCCTTATGCTCAAAGTCTAATCTCTATTCTGTATGCCCACATAATTCTCAGGAAAGCCTTTGTGATCTTAAAGTCTACAGTGTGTACTCTGAGCTCTCTTGTCAGCTATTACCACTACAGAGATCTTGAAATAAGAACCTGGCTTGCAGCAGGACTAAATCACAATTGAAACAGAATTAAGGATTTTGCTTTACAATAGTACAGCTCTCCGTACAACTGAGCATTTAAGAATTCAGGATCCAATACTGACTTAAACTCTGTAGGCATTAAAGCATTACATTCAATTAATGAACACACAATATTAAAAATTATACATGTTTTAAAATAATTAATTCAAATTTCCATTTGAAGTGCTCTGCATCAGATACCTTATGGAAGTCACCTATATGAAAATTACTCAGTGATCATGGAGCACATACTACTTGACCTTTTTAACAAAGATTAATGAGGAAAGCAGTATCTGTAGATATATCAGGCAAGTCAGTAATTGCTACAATAGCACCTAAAAAGGAGCAGGTTTCATTCAGCCTACCAAGGAACTGTTGGTAAAATGGTCTATACTAAGGACAAAATTTTTCAAGTCAAAAGTCAGAAGTGATTTTATTCACATAAGATAAATTCAATTCCTTACATGCTTCATTTTTTTTTCTTCAAATTAATTGCTAAAAGAAACAGTAGTGTAGCTGAAAAATTCCATTAGTGAAAATCTCCTGGAAAATCACATTTAAATACAGAATCATAGAATGGGATTGTGTCGAAAGGGACTTTAAAAGATCATCTTATTCCAGGCCCCCTGCCATGGGCAGGGACATCTTCCATTAGACCAGGCTGCTCAAAGCCCTTTCCACCCTGGCCTTGAACACTTCCAGGAATTAGGCATCCACAACTTCAAGAACTAGGAAAAGTCCAAAGGGTAAAACACTGTTTCAAGACATGCTAATACAAGCTAAACACAATCATAAATGGATATAAAACCAGTTTAGTAGATATTTTATGATTTTATAAAAAGAAAAGGGAATTTCAAACCACTAAATTTACTATTAAAAAAAATCACTAGCCGGTATCAGTCATAATTATTCAGGAAAAACAAGATCTGTGCTGGACAAAAATCTAGCATTGCCACTGTTATTTATACTGAGGTGACAAAATAAGCCATTGACAAGCTGAAAATAATGTATTAGCCTTGTTGAGATTGGAGAGCATAACCTTTCTTTCTTTTTAAAATCATAATGGAAATAAATCCTTATTTTGATACCGCATTTGTACTGCTCAGGAAGTCTTCCAGATGGTCATTAAGGATAACCTAACTTTTCACTGGAATATTTAAAGGTGTTATTTTTAATAAAGGTCAGCTGCTTTGTTCTAATTAGCTCTTGCAATGTTTCTACAGATCTGAAATCCCTTTACTGTAAAGAACCAAGTTTACATCATCCTTTTTCATCTTAATCACATGCTGATGACATTTCCAGATAAGGAGAAAGGAAACTTGATACAATAAAGGAGATGGGGAATGAGAGGGTCTTGGGACATGATTAGTTTTATATAAAAACCAATGCTTTTATAAGAATAAGAACATACTTTTGTTGACTACCTGTATTATATATTGTTTAAAAACTACTATAATAGCTATTGCAACTTATGTGAAGTGATTATGTAATGCCATTTTTTTTTCTTCTTAAAGAAAAACTGTTGAGTAAAACAAGAGGGAAAAGAAACCCAGTCAATATGCCATTGTCATGATGCAAGTTAAAAACTAGAAATCTCTCAGATAGGCAGAATTTTTAGTCCTATTTTATCTTCTCCCAGGACAAAAGAAAAAAAAAAAGAAAAAAGAAAAAAAGAAAAAAATTCCAAAAGCTTTGACAAAAGTGGAATATAGGAATTAATATTACTCACTTGTTTTGTTATTGGCAAGCTTGCTGTTGGTGCTGCCTTCTGTGATATGCATATAAGGTCTCCAGGGAACTGCAGTATATTATCTACACAGGAAAGGAGTCTTAAACAGGCATGTGACTGCCTACAAATGATTAAGGTACATCCCACCTTTGAATGAGCAGCCAAATTCTCACCGATACAATTAAAATCAATAGTTTAGTCATATAAAACCATCTAAGACGGGGAATAAATTCTGCTCACGACTAATTATTATTCCTATTTTTGAACTGCTGAAGAAGCACTGACTGTCGTGGCTGAGGTTTATGGCCTTATTCAATCTGAAATACATTATCCTCTGAATTCGTCTACTGTGGGTACCAGAAGAAATGCAGCCTCATATTCAGGATGCCCATATACACTTTAGTGTTAACACATTTCCTAGTGACATTTTAAGTTTCTGCTAACCAGTTTCTAGGATTTCCTTCTTCACTTTAGGAAATGATAGTGAGACAACTATGGACATAGGTTTGTCCCCCAGGAAATCCAGTTGGCAAGACTATTCCCATTATTCACCAAAAAGATCTACTACCACATGCATGCTAGGACTAGTCATACAAGTGCTTAGAAGTACCATGTGCTTTTATAGAAGGCTTCAGAAAGGAAACCTTCATGAAAGGTGGAAGTTTGCTCAGCAGGGATTATGCCAAATTCTGCAGAGGAGCACAGTGTTCCATATAGCAGTCTCATCTTGGTGAGGGAGGAAGAGAAAAGAGGTGAAAGAGGAGTAGATGTGTACAGGAGTAGGACCTGGACAGATTTCAGCTCATTTAATTGCCTGTGTTAGGAGCCCTGTCAACTTTGTCTCCCCATATGGCGAATAAAGCACTTCCAGGGAGCAATTCCACATGTAAATGTGAATCACACCTGAGTATAACCCTCCTCACTGACTGGGGCAGTGTGACTGGGCTCCTGCCTTATGCTGCTGTTCATGGCTAAAAATGAAACTATGCAGATCTTACTAAAGCAGTGTGCAGGCAGGCAACAGCATTTTTCCTGTGACCAAATAATTAAATCCAACCAGTTAAATAAAATCTGTCTATTTATGACATGAAGGTGTTTTTATGCTATTACATATTCCATCTGTGATCCCTCAGAGCTGCAGGTGCAGAGTCATCCACCAGATCATGAGGACCCACAGCACAAAAGGTGCACACAAAAAGGCAGCTTCTAGCTGTGAAGAGCTGGCAGCCTAGATGGCATCTCAGGAGGGGAAGAGGAAATGGAAGAGGAGAGCCTGGAGAGGAAGTTGGAAAAATCCAAAGATGTCCTCTATCACCAACTGCCTCTCCAGTGCCCGTCAAGTTTACAAATACAAATTCTGAGTTTCTTTTGTTCTGTGTCAAAATCACACACAGGAGGAAATGGGTATATTGAAAGTTTCTTATTATACATATGATATAGGGATGCCTATGTATACAGGAATTTAGTACAACTCACATTGCCAAATATCCCTGGTGTCTTTCACTCACTGCAAAGAACAGGTTAAGTCTTTTAGCACGTGCATGGATTTGACATTTCATATCTATCAGCGCATATGCATTGAAGGTTGACAACTACTTTCTGAATTAAATTCACTGAAGTCTGTTTGCTAAACTGTGTAAGTATGGTAAGGCTCTTACTAAGTGTTTCAGGCGGTTTTGGTTTTTTATGAGAATTCCACAAGGAAACTGAATTGCTAATAAACTTGAATTTAAAAAAAAGAACCTGAATGAGATTTTTATATATATACATATATATATATTCTTTTAATGTGTGAGTTTTCTTGTTAGCAATCTGCATTACAATATTTGCCTAGTAAATAGTAATACCCTACCAAACAATTTTAGATTTTGATTTTTAATTAAGACCCATGCTGAGTCCCATTTATTTCAGTTCTTGTTATCTAAGAGATGAGAAAATTCATATTAAAGAAAAGTCTTAAACCTTTATATAAAATTTTGACTGTTCAGGACAGAAGCCATCCTAAATTACTAACTGCCTATTATCTGCTCTACAAAGAGAAATTTTAAATGGTGACAATGCAAATAAAATGATGAGTGATGAATGATCCATGTCACAGATTTATTTTTATCTCTGTACAGTAATATATGAAAAATATATCTGGACATTAAAGTTACCATCCAGTGGTAGCTATCTTTAACATATTTGACGTGTTATACTACCAATTAAACAAACTTAGGTTTTGCTCACAATTTAGCTGTATAAGACCATTAATCTATATACTTATTATTTAGTGTTCCTCTAATTAGTAATTACAGAAAATAGTTTCATGCCAAGTGTTCCTTTTTGAATCTTGATTAATCATAGTAAGATAGCAGTATTCATCTTACCCTATTTGAGTGTGTGTCAAGGCTACATAAAGATCCTTCCATTATCTGTAAAACCTAAACTTCTACTATTTCTAATATGAATGGTGGTTTTAAGAACAAACAACAAACAAACAAAAAAAACCAGAAAACCCAGAAATAATCTAGGCACACTGGCAAGACAAAAACACAGGAAGCTTGGGACAGTTCAGTAAATCTCTAGTTCAGAGAAAACTTAATTTGCACCATGGTGGAAGACACACGACAACTATAGGAAGGTAAGATGCATAAAGGTTCTTAGTTTCCCAAAGCACTACTAGAAGAAGATTATCCAGTGTTTATATTGGCGACTGCCATCATACGAGAACTCAAAAAAAAAAAAAAAAAGTTGTAACCCCTCATTCAATTTTCTTTTCACTCAGAGTACAGCTCCTAAGTCTGACTTAACCTGATGTGCTCTAATAGGGATTAAATCTTTTGGCTTTTATTTTTTGTAATTCAAAGTATCTTAGACATCAAAGGATCTTTCTTTCTGAAAAGTCAATACTTCAGCATTTCATAATAATACCCTAAAACCAGACATTCAAGATACTCAGTTTTGAAAATACCAGCTAAGGCTATTAAAATAATTCTACAATGTTATTGTCCCAGTCCCACAAGATCAGAATTGGGTGACTGAGTGGGATGATCAAGTTATTATTGCAAATCTCTTCTCCCTGGTATCCAGTGACAACATGTGTGGGAATGGTACAAAGCTGCACCAGGAAGGGTTCAGACTGGACATAAGGAAGCATTTCTTTAATGAAAGGGTGTTCAAACACTGCAACAAGTTCCTAGAGGGGTGGACAATGCCCCAAACCTGTAACTGCTTAAGGGACAATGCACTTAACAACATGTTTTAATTTTTGGTCAGCCCTGAGTTTGTCAGGCAGTCGGACTTAATGATTTGTGCAGGTGCCTTCTAAATGAAATAGTCTCGTCTATTCTTTTCTTAAATAGTGCTAAATCATTCTGTAAGAAAATATCAATAGGCAGTCAACATCCTATATTTTTTGGATAACAACTCAGAAACATGGTTTATCAGTGCTGGAACACAACTAAAAAATTCTACAGACTTCTCTTTTTAGGATATGGACTATATGCCAATGTTACCTAGCTGGCAAAAGTTTTCCTTTAGAAATACCTTCTTACTTTTTATGTTTTGCACAGAAGAGGAAGTCTTGTCAGCGCACAGGTACTGCTGGGGCCTGGGAGGCTCAAGTTAGCAGCACACCAGATTGGGTCCTGCCCATTTGTCCTCATCAAGTGACTCCATGTGCAGACCTGCTTAAGTGTGCACTGCTCACCTACTTGCTTGCATGGCATCCTGCTACCCAATACAGCTGGCTCCACAGTAATCCCATCTGTCAAAACACATTTTTTCAAAAAAAATGTGGTTTTGTTTCAAGCCAAAATGAGACATGAGTTTTGTGAATCACAAAAATTCTCTCAGCAGCTACAGTATGATACCTTTGACGATGCTTCCAACAATAGAGCAGTGGCCTGAACAAATTACTTGTGAAATATTAGAGAAAAATCAATAAAACATAATCAAAACAATTACCAGGATGTATTTTAATGGAAACATGGTTTGTTGAAGATACTTGCAGATCAGAATATGGAAATAGTTGAAAGAGACGGCAATTTACAATTACTGTAACTCTGCTTACCAAGCACTTTGCTAATCTGTTAAATGGTCAAGTCCAAAGCATAGCTGCTCTTTAAAAATTACAATCTCTGGTGACAAATTGGCTGTAAAATAACTGACTAACAAAGATCTTTCCCCAAGCTAGAAACCTCTTGTGCCCAAGGAAGGCCAGAATCTATTGCCAGAAGTAGGCATGAGAATATATTAGCAATGTCTTTTTTTTCCTTTAATATCCCAGCCTAAGTGAAGAGCAACCCACCAGCATTTCAGCAAACCGGGTGCATCTTTTGGCATAGGCTCAGCTCAAGGCCTATATTCTGGATTCATAACAAGATCATTGAGCCTCTCTAATACATTTGTTCCATTAAATGATAAGCAAAAGTAGTCCAAAGCACTTAAATCTACTCAGAAAATCAATGGGAAAGGGGAACAATCACAAGATTACATAACTATTGAAAATTATCTTTCAGTCACTGGGGTTTCTGATTCTGCCATATATGATGAAGTACTATTTAATCATGTAATTTTGTTATCCATAACTCATGAAAATTACTTATTATTACTTATAATTTTACTAAAGTGCACTTTTTTTCCTTAGGATTACAAGTTTTTATTGTAATGTTTTTCTTGCCATATTTTAAGCATCTGGGAGAAGAAATATGAATAACTAATTAAAAAGGTATAACTGATGTCATAATCTAAAGAAATAAAATTAAGAAAGCAATTTAAGACAAGAACGGACAGGTCATTTATTTAAAAATTGCATGTGCCAGCTCCAAAATCCAGCATCTTGCCGTGCATTCACAGCATCTCAGTTTCCTCCCTGACACATCCAACAGGGCTCTTCCCAGGCTGGGAGTTTCAAACCTTTCATTTTGCTGATCTGACTTTTGCTCAGGTTACTAACAAGCTCCTACATTACAAATATAAGGCCATTTTACACAGATCTTTCTTCTCAAAAATGTTTTCATGCATTTCTGTCCTACCTTACAGATTCCCAGTTTCCCTTAGTGACTGCCTGTCTTTGCCACTCCTGTGGTTTGTTCATGCTCCAACATTCTTGCTCTTTCTCTCTCTTTTCTGTAAAATCTCCCCTGGTTATATTTCACCCTTTTCTGTTCTTTGAGCTGACACCTATAGCAAACTTCTCATGTCTTCCTCTTAGCTCCTAATCTATTTAATTGCATTTAGCTGGCATGATTCCAAAGCTAAACTCAGTTTTCCCGTTCCTAAGTTCTGTCTTTCATTTTATCCCTTTTAATTCAGCTCTCACAGAAGCCAGAAATGTTATCTGTACATAGAGCACTTCACCATGCAGCCCACTTTGCACTGTCTAAAGATGCTTCCAAAACAGGGGAAAATACCTGGCCAACTGGCAGCCAGACATTATCCCCCTGAATATAATGCTTTCTCACACTGAGGAAGGAAAAGTTAAAAACCAAACTCCACATCTAAGGAAGCAATCAATCAAGTGAGTTTGATTCTGCTTTCTCATCTTTCCTATCTTGTCAGTGTCTCCTTCAATTCCAGCTCTTCATCATCTTTGACACACGAGACTTTTAGAAAAAAAAAAAATTGTCAGTGAATGAATTTTCTCACCCTGATCACTGGAAACATCTCATCTTCTTTCATACGACCAATCCAAACTCCTCAGACTCAGCAGCCTGCTGGAAACTGTTGCCCTCACTACAAAGCCAGAAGCCATGCAATTCAGCCTCTTACATGAAATAGTATCTTCCAGCTGGAGACAACTAAAACTGTAATAAGTGGTCTCTAACATTCCTGGTAAAGTCATAATCTGACCCCAGAAATCAGGATAATTGGTTGAAAATATTATAAAATCTGTGGTGGTGTTTTTTGTTGTTTTGTTGTTTTTTTTTAGGGGGGTGGTGCTGCAGTGTTTTAATTAGGGCCAATGAACTGTCAGAATGGAGTTTCATTAGCAGAAATGGAAGGAAAGAGGGATGAATTGGAAGAACAAACTTCAGCCAGGAATCTGCACAGTCTGTATTCTAAGACACAGAATTTCACAAAGAGTTGTAGGGCCTTTAATGTAATGACTAAAGCAGAAAAATTACTAGGGAACTATTGCCCTCATGAATTCTGTTGCAACCCAGAATCGACAATATATTTTCTTTTCAACAATACTACATTTACGTTGTCTTGCTTTTAACTTGTCTCAAAAAAAACCCCAAAAAACAAAAAACAAAAAACAAAACCAAACAGCAAATTCAATAATTTTGCCATAATCAAAATAGCATTTTTCCTCATTAAGTCTTCAACAGAGAAAAAAGCTCCTTCATTTGGTTGTCAGATCAGAATTGGAATTCAAAAACAAAAATAGGAAACTCTTATCATGTGGTCTTACGAGCCAAATTTACATGAGGATAATGAAAGGAAGGAAGGTGTCAGGGGAGTGAAAGAAACTTTTAAAAGATGCATGGGAATGTCACTAGCAAGCACAAGATAATGAAGAACTTGCTCAAAGCTGGGATGGAAAATATTAAACAGCCCTCCACCTGGGAAATGGAGGGGAATGCACTGTTGCCAAATTTTGCAAATTGCTCTTAAGTTACAAGTATGAAGGCAAAGTTCTTTGTGAGATGTCTTGGCAAAGAGACAACCCTGAGAAAAGGCAGATAGGGCAGTTAAAACTGAGTTACTGCTAAGCCATGTATTCCAGATCTTGTATTTCCCTCTTCCTTGACGTCCTATAACTTCTCTTACAAGAACATAAGAGAACATTGCACAATGACATGAGGTTTTTTTCTTGGAATTCTTCACCTCCTGCTTCCAGAAGATTTTTTCCTTGAATGAGATATAATCATTTTTAACAGTAATGAAAAGAAGAAAAAAAAAAAAAATCTACATCTGAGAAGACACCAGGTAGAGATGTGATTAAAGATCGACATTTTTACCTAGTATGCAAGATTAAATTTTCCATTTTTATACATTCCCTCAAGAACAACTTGTTCAGCTGTAGATGAGATGGCATCCTTCTGTCAGTTCTCAGTGTGGCAAAAGATTCTGGAGACTGGACCTGAAAATGAGCACCACACATAAGCCAAATCTATGACAATTTTTTTTTTCTTGAGATCTGCTTGGAAGAATACCAAGGAATAAAGCCCTGGATAGAACAAGAGTCCAGGAGAGGTGGCTATTTTTCAGAGATCATGTCTCCTAAGCTTAAGAATGAGCTATCCCAACAAGAGGAGGTTAAGTGAGATAGCAGGGGGCATGTTTGTATGAAAAAGGAGCTCCCAACAAAACTCAGCTATAAAAAAAGAAGCCTGCAAGAGGTGAAAGCAGGGATGAAGGACCTGGGGGGAATATGGAAACACTGAGCATGCAGGGATGTGGTTAGGAAAGCCAAAGTCCATTTGGAAATTAATCTGACAAGGCACATGAAAGGCAACAACAAAGGTTTCTATGGGCAGTTCAGCAAGAAGGGAAAATGTGGGGCTGCTTCTGAACGGGGCAGGGGACCTGGTGATAGAGGACATGGCTGAGGTAGGAGTGCCTTTTTCACCTCACTCTTTACTGTTCAGATTGGCCTTCAGACATCCCGGGTCCCGGAGAACAACGGGAAGCTCTGGAGCAAGGGTGGCATCCTCAGTGGAGGAAGAAAGCCAAAGGCTTTTCTCAGTAGTTTTTGCTGACAGGACAAGAGGCAATGGGCACAAACTGAAATACAGAAAATTCACCTTAAACATAAGAAAGCTTTTTTACTCTAAGGGTATTCAAACACTACAAAGGGTTGCCCAAACAGGTTGTGAAGTCTCCATCCTTGCAGATATTAAAAACCTGACTGGACACAGTCCTCAGCAACCTGCTTTGAGCACAGGGTGAGACTAGATGATCCCCAGGAATCCCTTCCAGCCTCATCCATATTGCTATTCTGCAATTTCTGGGGTTTTTTGTCCTTTTCTGCATACATTCACTTTTCAAAGGAAAAAAGAAGTATATCTCAAAACTTCCAGAAATATTTTCTTTCTTTCTCTCTCGGCTTCAGCATTTCATTATCCATTTAGCTTTACTTTAACAAACCCTTGCCAACTCTCTTTCTGTAAATTAACAGAAGCAGCATCTTTCTATATATACAGTGTGATAGAAGAAATTTAAAATCTAAGACTCATACTCACAGTATAGGCAAATACTATTCCATATTTATCCGTCAGATAAAGAAATACCTTATTGCCCAATGAATAATATTTGGTAGGCATCACCATGGCAGAACTCCTCAAAGTAACCTGGGAGGGTTTGCAATATTTATTGAAGGCTGTTCCTTTCAGTACAGGCTTTGGCTAACTTTAATTTAAGGCTTTTTCTGAAGAGAAATCCTTGAAAATGCTAATTATAAGAAAGTAAAGAACATCCAGAGGGACCACCATATTATATCCCAAGCATCCACATAGCAGCCATATTTAAAATGCTCTAAATGGTATGAAAATACTTTCTACTATTATGGAGACTGTCACAGATGCATATTTAAGGACAAGAAGGACTCCTTGGAGAATTCTAGGTGGTAGCATGCAAAATTTGGGTCATAGTCACCCATCCCATAATTCCTAAAGCATCATATTTCTGTAGCTTCAGCAAGAAAATACTCCCTAAAAAAAAAAATCTAGCCTTTTTTTCCACTAAATGTACCCATGAAAACCAGTAGACTCATTAAAAGCTTTCATAAAAAGATAAATGTTTAAGCATATTTGACTATGACTTTTCTTTGATTTGACCTTGGCTAAATTGAAAGCACATAAAAAAATTTACAGTCAATGCTTGATGTGAGCTATACTAATATCTGGCTAAATGCCTCTGCTGTGAAAGCTCTTTCTATTTCCATAAAATTTTATGCACAAAAGCATTTTCTAGAAACTGATGTAGTGTGTTCAATACATTTTTAGACCCAAGCTTAATTACAAAAGCTTTTTCATAATAACAAATATTGTCCCAAGCAGAGACTATATTTAATAAATATGCTTATTATTTTCCTTAATGAAAGCAATGTTTAAAATTTGTAGGTAATCCCATTACACTGTACTTCAATTATACAGTCCAGCTCTCCTACCCTCCTGCTGATAGAAGACTTCCTCATCTTAGTTTCCAATTATATACATTAAGTCCTTCCAAAACTGCCTTCATTATTACACACAGCATGTATAGCTCTATCAGAGAAAAAGCTGTAATTGGGAAAGAGCAAAATGCATTTTTGAGCCTAAGATAATTACAAGAAAAGTTAATTATGTCAATTAAAATAATCTTCTCTCCACTCAACAAATATGACCTGTTTGTGCAAAGAAACACAGCAGGACAGGTACTGATCCTTGATAAATCATGGTGTTTCTATTCAAGTCATTCTAAACAGAAAATTTGTGAAATAACCAAATTTTGACTTTAAATTACTTTATAATAGAAGAATGTCCAAAAGAACTATTGGATAAACCCAGGGGAATTCTCCAAACCCAAAACCACAGCATTTTCTATATACACCCAAAATTAAACCTAAGTGCTCCTGTTCTTGGACTAAGCTTCTACTTCCTAAAAGCAGAAAAGGACAACTGACACAAGAGGACTACTGACAGAAAAGGTCCTGGAAATGTATAAATTAAAAATGCAAGTACCAGAAGTAAAATCTGCACCCTTACTGTCAATTGTTCTTGGCAAAGAACTTCATCTCAACATCAGGTGGCAACCAGTTGAACCCATGAAGTGTTGACTCTAATTACAGGGTCTCAAGTCAGAGCTTTAAGTGTTGAACATATGGCTGCATACAGCAAAACCAGAGCTGTTCACTCCAAAGAGCATCAGCACACAAGGCTCGCAGATCCTGTAACTGCACAAGCCCAACTTTCATTCCCTCAGCTTGTAGAAGGAAGAGCGAGATGTGAGGCATCTCTACCTATTAGCTGCTGCTGCTGGTTAAATTTCCTTCCTCTACCCACAGTACTTTTCTTTGACATTGCATTTGACCAGCCCCAGCCACTTCAACCAGCTTTTAGAATGTGCAGTTTTCTGTAGCCTGCTCATTCCCATGTTTTCACAACATCTAATTGTGATAGCACAGCTATTCATGACCCTAATTTTGCTGTGAAGAATTTTTCCCATCCCACCTCACAATGACTTACCTAGATCATTCAACTTTTGAACACTTCCTAACACATCTACAGTTGTTGTTCTATGGGCATCAGAAATAGAAGCAGTATTCTAGAGAGTAATACAAAACTTCTACAATGCCACCATAAACTTATTTTAATCTGAGTAGTTTAGGTAGTTCTTTGCTTATGCCAAACTCTTATTTCTTTATCTTACAAATTCCTGGCAATTTGCTGTATAAAATTTGTACTGATGATTTGATATGACAAGAAAAGTCAAGTCCAAGTACACTGCAGTTTAGAGAACATTTTCAGATTTCACAGGGAAATGTTACTTGTTCTGGAAGTTCCAATCTCCTAATTTCTTTTACCCTGATTTGGTTTTTT
Source organism: Edolisoma coerulescens (assembly GCA_013397115.1). Taxonomy (NCBI): domain Eukaryota; kingdom Metazoa; phylum Chordata; class Aves; order Passeriformes; family Campephagidae; genus Edolisoma; species Edolisoma coerulescens. Next base: position 816,991 of record VWZW01002090.1, on the reverse strand, counting down.
ATCACTTGGTGATTTTGTCAGGGAATTGGGATCACTGCCAAAGATGTTTACCTCAATTTTGTTTCCAGTCCTAAATTAGATTCCTCCTAAATAGTGAATTAGATTATTAATCAGTAAAAATCTAAATCTTCATTATTAATTTACTAGAAACAATACAGCACCTTGTAAAACATTTATGCAGCAGTAAACGGAGAACCACTTTGCAGAGATCATGACATGCTTAATTTACTACACAACTAAATATTTAATTACAAATGGTAGCAAAGCTGAAGGTGTTCTGCTGAAATTAAACAATCTTTTAAACAGTAATAGTCTTAACTTTATTATGGGCAGTAATGGTAAAATTCTAAAACAAAGGGTAGGAAACTTGCTCCTTTTTGTGGGGTTTTCCATTACCAGTTAAGTGAAGAATCATGTATTTGGCTAGCCAGTCTGCTATTTACTGGTAGGTCTGCTCCCTCCTGTAGTTTCAACTGAAATAATTTTTAAATGGCATATTAGATTAATTGAAAATGCAATGCACTTTGAGGCATTACATTTGCAATGTAATAGTCTTGCTCCAATGCTTTCCTTGCTAACATCTCTAATTAGAGTAATGGCATTTTAACTTCCTTGCAAATATCTAGCAATTCTTTGTTTCATATTCAATTTTCAAAACATCCCAGGTACAATATTTTAAATTCATTTGCATTTACACATCTAGACTAATTTAAAAAAAACCCAAACAAACAGCAGCTTGTTTATATTTCCAGTTTAGGAAATTGCACACAGAGTTTTTGCAAAGCCATCTCAAGATGAATACATCCTTCCCAGTGTTGAACCTGAACAACAAACATTGATACGTGTCATATCTAATTAAGGTGAGCTTTCAAAGCAGATATTCAACAAATGCAGCTGATTGTTTCAGAATTTGCTAAATGTGTAGCAATGTGAAGAATGAGATCTCTTTTTTTTCCCCCTTCTTTTTTAAACTATTCCTTCCTATTGTCTCTCTAATTCATATAACTCAGGTTCCAGACGAGGAGGGTAAGGGATGGTTTTTACCCTTATGTGGATGCAAAGAATGGAGAAACAAAGCAAAATAGGCTGGAGAAAGTTAAGAACAATAGCAGCATGTCCCATTTCAGGAGGGAGGTCCATTGAATAGAAAATTACACCAAACAAAGAAATTACAAGGCTATAATTATAGTCTGGAAAACAAAGGGTAGCAATAAGATCGCTTTCACCTCATCTTGAACATCTCTTTCAGAACAGCAAATTGATATTTCTTAACCATCAAGTCGGTTTTTTTAACAATATAGAATATCCTGACCTTTTGCTACCTTAAAAGAGTACATGACAGTCTTGTCAAAAATAATTCACCTAAAATCTTAAAAAAAGTTGTTAGCTAAGAAAACCACAGCTGTGTATACATAATTCATCAGCTAACAGGAAAAGAATATTCTATTTAGAGTATGAGTAAAACACATTTTTCTACATCTTATGTCTCAAGGCTAAAGAATACTTCATAGATTTACAAAACTGCATGCTATAGCTCTTCAAGCCTCTAAAAAGAATAAAGAAGGATACACTTGGTAGCATGCCTCTCATTACACTGCAGCATCCTAATGATGTGACCTTGCTTCCCAAAGTAACTTGTAAGGTAAACTTCTTAGAAGTAAGATGAGTGATATCACTGGTATTATTGTATCCATGTTCATCGCTGCATGAAACACGGAAGCACTTAATGTTAGAGAAACTGAAGTAAATTGAAGAAAATCCTAGCCTAGGATTGAAATAAAGTTTTCACACAAAGTTCGTTCTTCAAATCCAACCCCAGTTTAACAATGGCAAAGTTATTGCAATGATGATCTTCACAAAAGGTATGTGATAGCTTTGCAGTAGTTGATACAGAACAGAATGAGGCACTTAGCCTAGTGCTGGTATCATCACTGGTCATATCAGAAGAGCTAAGAGTGGTGCCAGCTGTGTACCTGCACATACTTTCTGTGTCTGAACAATGTTATTTCTGAACAGACTTGGAAAGGAGGGAGGGTGGGTGGTGGGAGTGGTGGAAATGTGAAGAACCTTGCTGTTTACCTGTAAGCTGCTGTGAAAAAGAGAGCTTCACACTTCAGAAAATGTTGTGAGTGCTTCACGTGGTATTGGGGCCTCCTTCCTGGTGACAAAACCTCTCAGGCTGCAAGCCCTAGCTAGTCCCTTGATTCTTTCATTGCTCATCTGAAGCTGCTAACATGTATTAAGAGCTCTAACCAAGCTTTCCAGGATACGCACCAACATTTTAAGTAGTGTATGACAGAGAATTTTTTTTCACCAGTACAAAAATGTGCCTCATTTAAAATAAACTGTCTTGAGAATCGCATGACATGACAATAATGCTAAATTTTACTAAAGCTTTTTACACACACATGACTTTGGCAGGCTGCCTTCCAGTGAGAGCAAGTTACACATGTACCAGCTCTAATGGCCCATATAGGATATTAAAAACACATAAAGAATAATTTGATCATCTACCTTAGGAACAGTGGGAGAATTTTCAACTCAGTTTCCTCCAGAGACTCTAATGCCAAAGGACAGATTGTTTCTTGTCAGTATTTCAAACTGATCTCTATTTGCAAACACAGCAAGTGATGCCAAATGCAGTTCAGAACGCAAATCAAACAACTATTTATTATGTGCTGTTTTGAATTGCATATGCAGGACAGACAGTCAAGTAATGACAAAACAAAAAAAAAATCATGCTTGCACATCACACAAGCCACTTCCATAATATACTTGAACACTGTATATAAATGCAAAGAAATAAAACTACTCCAATAAAATAATGAGTGCCTTATGAGTTAAATGCATTCACAATGCTACACAGTGGGATTTAACAGAATGTGATATACAATGTCAACCAAAATATAAATGCAGTAGTTATACAAAGGGAAAAAAAAAAAAAAAAAAGAGGGGGAAATGATAAATTATTTATTGAATGAAAGCAGAAAATAGAAAATGAGAAAAACTTTTCTTTCAAAAAACAGATTAGCTTGCAACCAATGATAACAAACCCACTTATTCATTCGAGGCAGGTCCAATCTGATTCTGTTTGAGTCCCAGCTGAGCACTCAGAGCAGCCATTAATGCAGCCGCCAGTGTGGCTGTCGTTTGCTGAATGTTCCTGTCCATCTCGGTTTTGTCTTGTAGCAAACCAGAAGCAAAATAACTGGAAAAGTTACTTAACCTGTTTCTAAGATGATCACAACACTGGCTAAAATGGCAAAAGAAAAAAACTGTTTTCAGTGCCACGCTACAGACACCTATGGGTGGTACCTGCCAGGCAAATGCACAGAGCAGACCATGCCAGAATAATGCATGGGGGAAGGGAGAGGCATCACCAGTGTATGGCAGCCAGCTAAGGTTAGAGCCCTCTTAGGTTAGACTCGAGAGAAAGAGAGAAGATATTCTGTACTTTACAAAGACCTCACCCATAGCTGGTTAACAGGTATTTTTTTAATTAAACAAAATTTAAAAACCCCAACTAATTTAACCAGGAGTGCTCCTTATTGTTCACTAATTGCTACAGAGAGGTGCTGGGCCTAGCCAGGTGCAAGAATAAAACTCCTCACAGAAGAAAAAAAGTAAAACAGATTAAAAAGAAAGAGATTACTTTAAAATTAAGAATTTCAAGGGATTAACTTCAGTAGTTTACTGTTGATCAGTATCTTATTTTAAAACATAATTCTTTCATTTTTTCAAGGTTAGTTGAATTCATTTATTATTACTACCATAGTGATTGTGAGGTGGCAGTGAGTTAAAATAAATCCCTACTTGGAGAGCTTATCCCTCCTGTTATATATTAATCTTAGTGCATATAGGATTATAACAAAATGCAAAGAAAGGAAAGGAAAAAAATCCAACTTGAGTAGCTATATGTTTCTGGATTAAATCACAATATGAGAAAATGTCTTAGAATTCCAACTGAGCTGTGCCAAAGCAAAAGACACAGTGAGCTCTGGAAATAGGAATGCTTGCATATTTTTCTTCTCACGGTTATGTATGAAAAGATAAGATTTCTCCATAAAACTGTAAAATAGAGCACTTAGAAAGTCCATTTGAAAGGATTCCTCCAGGGGGCTGAGATAACTCCGGCATCTGTTCGAACAGGTAGTTCTGCAAATAAGTGACACACTTCTGTCATCCCATTGAACCTGGACAATGAGGGCCCTTGATTGCCCAAACACAAATAAAACTATCCATTGCCCTTACAGCATGTGGCAGCTACATGGGACGTCCCTTAGAGAAGCAGTCATTTCACCTTTACCCAAGGCAATAACTAGACCTGCAAGTTTTATCACTTCATCACAACCCCAGTGGACTGTAAATGATTTTGTAAGCTCTGGTTTGAAAGAGAGCACTTCTTAAGAACTCTAAGGTATGCACTGAAGGAAAGAGAGAGTTTCTCTTCTTTGGAATTATATATATATGTAAAAATAATGGAAGAAAAAATATGTTTATCTGCTACTATGTTTTATGATTTCTTAATGACAGAGTTTCTATTTTATGTTGTGAATAATTACTGTTTCAAGTGAACTTCTTATCTCTTTCAAATAAGATTGCTGGGTAGCTACTTGTAAGCAAAGCAAAAACAAAACAAGAATACATATCCTAGAACTGCCCACCCTGCAATTAGCTATGCTAAAATACAGATATGAGAACTAATATCTAACTAACTAAATTCAAGTGTCATCTTGATTTGACGACTTGATTGTTGTTATTGCCAGGACACTTTTGAAAAAATGATTAAATATGCCTGCATTTATAGACAGGGGGTTTTTTTGTTTGTTACACGTCCCAGTTTTGTTAACTTCTTTTAGCATACTTTTTTGGGTCTTTTGCAAATATTTCATTGTAGGCTGACAGTCAACGATACTTTATTTACCCAAAATAACTCTAAAGCCAGGCACACAGAATGAAAAACTGTTTGTTGGTCCATGTTCTACTTATCTAGTCTGCACTACAACACTTTTAAAACTACTCATTCAAAATTATACTGCTCAGTTTGTGAATGGGACTTCTGGGTCATCTTTATTTTTATTTACAATTTATAGTCCAGAAACTGCATTCTATTTTATCATTACATATACACCTATTTTTTAAAGTTAAACTGCTTCTGTCTTGAATCATTAAACTAATAAATGAGTTAAACTGGAACGATAAGCTAAATCTTACAGCATAAAGCTTAAATATTTTCAAGTACAAGACAGTGCTTAGAACTGATAACACTTTAGGAGCAATTTGATTTCTAAAAACTAGAAAGAGAATTCTAACAATGTTTTTCTGTTACAGAATAGTGAAAATCAACTCATTTAAACACTTCACATGGGCCCTGTTGTTTTGCTCCCTAAAATAATCTACAAGGACAAACCTCCTTTTAAAGTGGCTGTTATCTTTAGATTTAAAACCTCACCCACATAACTAATTCTACAGTGTTTAAAATTTGGTTGCAATATGTTCCACATCTGAAGTAGCACAAAAACCAGTACTGAATTTCCCCTTTTTAAATTAAATAATGTGGCAACTTTGGCAAATCATTTCCCGGTTCTGATACTGACCCTTGAAACCCAAATTCTATTGATACAGTGAAGCATTATCAGAAGCTTTTTTCACACTTCAGCTCATTCTCTCAGATCAACATGATTAATTGTTCAGTTACTTTTCTGTACCTCTTCCAACCATTTAGAATACTTATTCCTATAGCATAACTACATGCAGTTAACATCTCTTGATTTCTACTTGATTGTGGTTAAATGAGAAAATTCAAGACATCAATCTTTGCCTTAAGTTATTTTAGTTCCAAGGTTCAAGTGATCACATTTTCTCTCATAACAATATTCCTTTCATGTGACAAACTCAAAGCAGTTTAATAACTTTAATAAAAAAGGTAAGACCAGAGATAACTTGAAAGGAATTCAGTTGTTTTCAGGCAACATTAGTGGCAGCATTCCCTTTACACTAAATGTCTCACTACTTGAAGGGAAGAGTAACACTAGCAATCAAGCCAAGACAACCAGATCGAGATAGAATTTGTAGATAAAAAGTGCAATATATACTGGAAAGACTTCATGATCTAGTCTAATCAAAACAATAAAGTAAAAAAACATGCTTAAGATTTGGCAAAATAGCAAAATGAGAACATTAAGAGCAATTAACAGGCATTAGCACATTTTAATTACAAGAAGTTTTAGTCAAGACTGGTTGGAAATAAAAAAAGAAAGAGTTCAACTTTCCAAATTTGAAGGTTTTACAAAATTTTGTGCTTCAGTTATGAATTAAAATAAGGGTTTAAAATATATCATGACAATATGACTCAAATAAAAATACTGGTGTACACCAGTCAACTCAAAAGAACCATTTAAGACACCTATGGCTGCCATTCATCCTGTTATTCCTAGATGTCTTCTTTACTCTCCAGATGAAATTTTAATGGTGAGAATTCATGTCTGGTTTTAGAAGTTTAATATTTATCAGGAAGTCATAGAATCCTAGAGTGGCTTGAGTTGGAAAGGACCTTAAAGGTCATCTAATTCCAACCCCCCTGCCATGGGCAGGGACACCTTCCCCTAGACCAGGTTGCTCAGAGCCCCATCCAGCCTGGCCCTGAACACTGAAGCTCTCAAGTTGTGTGTGGGTGTTAATGAGTGCCCTTCCACAAGGTCCGACTCATCTAAGCACAAACTCCAAGGAAATCCCAGGCTGGAGGGGAAGCAAGACCTGAAAAGGCAGGGCAGAAGCAGCAGTGCTGCACTCAACAGCAGCTACTGGTTAGGGAGATATGAAAGCAAGCCCAGGAATTACCACAGAGCTCTCTCTCTTAGTGAGAACAAACCCACCTCCTTCCTTTGGTCTCCCAACTCTGCTGCTTGCTCATACCCTTTCCCCTTTTCCTTTCCCCAAGGCTCAAGATCACTTCTCCAGCTCCTGGGAGCCCCCAGGCCTTGGCTGCAATGCTGCAGGTCGCAAAGTACCAAGAACATGCAGGTCCCACTCATTCAGAGGCAATTTGCATGCCAGCTCCCCTGGAGCAGAGATTGCCATATTCAGGTATAGGGGGATGAGCAGGAAGGTATGGTGAGCTGGGAGGGATGGGGACAGGAGCTTGAGCTTTGGAAAAGATGGAAGAGATGGAGATCTCTGGAAACACTGTGGGCCAAGCTCACCCACGTGGTCACAGCCAGACACCCTCAGGCAGGTGCAGAGCACCCACACACAAGGTGTCACATCGATGCTGCTTAGCTCTTCCCACCAGGGACTGCCCTAGTCACCACAACCATGGAATGGTTTGAGTTTTCAGGGACCTTAAAGATCACCTATTTCCAGCCTCCCTGACCTTGCTTCCCCTTGTCTTTGTGTGCACCCACTGGCACAGCACGCTTCTCACCCTGGAAACTCTGCTTCCCCAAACAGACACTGGGAGATCCAAGTTCATGTCCTCTCTCTGCACAATTCAGGCTCAAAGTTTGGATATTTCAAGCAGCTACACTGCCAGGTTGTGCAAATGTCTGTGCACACACAACAGTCCATGTTGTAACCCTCTTCTGTCATCCCCAGTTTTCTTCCCCATCCTAAGAAAACAAATAGGCTCATACAAAATTTCTTTTTCTTAGAAATAGCCCTTAAAAAATTCTTGACTTGTACTCATCCAAAGAGGTAAAGCATAATAGAAAAATCTGTTAGGGAGTCATAGTCTTCTGATTCCTACTACCCAGATCTTTACTGCAAGACAATCTTTTTGCACACATATGGTATTAGAAAATGCTGCTATATGTTACTACCTCCAAAAGCATATTAAGAAAACAATGTATTTTTCAAATCATGCACATGGAGAAAAACAGCTAATTATCCTTCTAGGGGAAACAAAAAAAGTGAAACTGCTTAATAATTTGATTATTCAGCCATTACATAAAAAAGGTCAAAACCAAAACAAGGCATGCAGTTAAATGCTATTTTGAATTTACTTTTTGATAGATCAATATTCTATCTGTGTTCTCCTGGTACTGAGGTATTGTACTGAAGATGTCAGTGTTGATCAGCTTCCAATCATCAATGGCACTTATTGAAATAGCATCCTGCTAGGAATGGGATTTTCTGCATTTGCTAGAGTTTGATTTGAAGGAAAAAAAAATTAAAAATTATAAATGAGCCCTGACTGTGGAATAAACGTCCAAGAAAGACATTTAATTTTTTATATAAGTCAATAAGTAAACATTTTACAAGGTGTTTATTGCATACTTACTGTCTTCTGGCAAAAATAAAATTCCCATGTAAATATGCTAATAGCATGCTCAAGTAATATCAAGAAATCTTCTCTCTAAAAACTGTAAGATATAGCTTGAAAGCTTAAATAGCATGGACCTAAGTTGTCTTGGTTATTTTGGAATTCCTATAGAGATGAACAAGTAGCATTATAATAAATCTATACAGAAATACTTTAAATACCTTAAAATAAAGAGAAAAAGAGACAAATTTTTTAAAGTATTCTTTTAGTTGGTGTTACAAGACTCTACAGAGAAGAAAATATTTTCTCTGTGAATACTCTGGCACTGCTTTATGAAATTTTTCAAGGTTATTGAAACAATCTATGACCATATATGCTTTAAGCAATGCACACTAAATCTGTTTTTAAAGCTGCTGGGTGAGCCCCACTGTGTCAGGAGTGGAATGTGTCCACTCATCCTGCCTCTGTCATCTTGGAGGAAGCCTGAGAGCAAATATTCCTCTGGAGGGAGCCCCTCAGGACTAAGGAAGATCCAGGCTGCAACTTTTTTCCTCCCATAGCAATATGCAAACAGCAGGAGAGTTTATCTGATGCTCTCTTTATGGAAATGTGATTGATGACAGAGAAAGTTTGACAGTCCCATGTATAGCTCTCTGCATTTCTATTTCCCCCTTATGCATATGATGTGAAATATATAAATCACTACTATTTAAGTAACTTCCCAATGACTTGCATATTTAAATTTCAAAATTTCCACACAGCACCTTTTTAACCATTGGGAATATTTTTCAGAAAAAGAAAATCTCTCCCCATCCTCCCCTCAACCACAAATATAATATATTTTTGCTAATAATTTTCTCTAGGTGAAGGGCTTTTCCAGCTACAAAGGAATTCAGGCAACGATAGTTGCTTAGTGGATTGGTGGCTGTATTGCACAGCATAAGACATATTAAGGACATAATAAAGCAGCCCATTTAGAAAGTCTTTGACTACATCAAAGACAACAAGGAAAAGAGGAAGCCATCATTACCAGACTAATGAGGTAACTTTATAACATTACATTGAAGTTTTTCCCCCAATCTAAATCTGAGTTTATAAAAGAAGAATTAGTCCCATTTCGAAAATGGTTTGTCTGGTAATGTAGACAAAATTGGATTGCAGGTCAACTAACTAAATGTTTTCTATGCTTAGCAGAAAAGACAATTGCATTGATATCCCTTAATTATCATTACTGCAAATTCTAAAACTATTCAAGTTTTGTTCAGGGAGAAAGAAGGCAGAAAACTCTTAACCTACATGGGCTTCCAGAAAACAGCTGGTTAAATACAGTTCAATTTTATGACAGAAAAATACTGAAAGATACTACTGACCATTTTTACATACCTATATCTTTTTTAAATAAAAGGAATCCATGCTGCAGCACAGTTTCAACAAGTACCATGAAACAAAATTCCAAAACATTATAAATGCTTAACATGTATATTCCACCCTCATTAGTACCACACTAGAAAAAAAATATTCGAGCAGCAAACAATCAGCGGTTTTTTAAGAGCCTAATATGGTACTAGGAAAAATAATGCAGCACAGCAACAAGTTCACTGGAGTGCTCCCTTAACACAGACGTACCAGATGTACAGCTGTTTATCTTGGGAAGAAAAACAATCAAAAGAGGGCATAAAGACTTTTGAAAGGATCTTCTCCCCGGTATTTAATAATATGCAAAATATTGAAGGATTCTCGCATGAAATCAGGAATAGCAATAGGTTGTTTTTCATGGTATTTTAAAAAGCTAAGCAGACACACGACAGGATGCCAGCAGGCAGCTTGCATGAGACATAAGGCTTTATATTCCCACTAGGAACGTACCTTCTCTGCTTTTGCTTTCCTGGCGTTATGCACAAACCTGCGTCCCAGCTTCTTGGCATACCAGATAGAGGCAAACATTGTACTGATGAAGATTTCAGTCTGAATATGCAGCACACACACACAAAAAAAAAAAAAAACACCAAAACTTCCCCCACAGCTGAGATACAGATCTAATGCTGGTTAAGGTCTTAACTGTGCTGTTGCTTTGTCAAGTCCTCTCATGCTGCCTTCTGGAAAAAAAAAAAAACAAACCACCCAGTGTGGCCAGTCTGCAGGTGTATTTACATACTGCCAGCAGGAAGTCCAGGGTGAGGCATCTTTGCATCCAGCTCACATCCAGTCTGCTAAGTGCCTGTCTGCAGTTCTTTAGCACTGTCACCACAAACTACATATGTGTCAGTATGAAAGGAAGCTGCAGTAAACTACTGTAGCAGACAGCTCACCTCCTCTTCTCCTGTTCTGAAATTTAACTCCTTGGTTCTCTTCGATTTGCCAGCATGCAACAGAAGCAGCAGCAGTTCAAAAATGAGATACACAGCACTGCAGGAAAGCAAAGGGGTGCAAAAGTGCCAAAAGCAGAAATGTGTATTAACTATTAAGGTGAAGGAACAGGTGTTTCATGTGTTTCAGGGCAATTAAGATATGAAAGGAAAATTGATTTTACTTTGTTCTTGCGGTCTGGGGTCTATTCAGAGATATTTTTGCTACCTACTTTCAGTTCGCAACAGACAGGCATCAGAGCTGCTCAGTTCACTTGCTGATGTCACACATGCTCTGCTGAAGGATTTAAGACTCAGTCAAGGGCTTCTGTTTTTCTTTGATAATGCCTTCACGAAACAGAAACCTGATAGATTTTTTTCCAATTTCCAAACTTCTGCCCTACCTAAGCATGCTTTTCCCTCTCCCTTTAATTGCCAGCTATTCGGCACTGGAAGTTAGGAAGTGCCTTTGAACGCCTATTTTTGCAGCGAAACAGCAATGCACTATTTTCCTTTTGTCACACACTTCAGCTTTAACCCCTGCACCTCTTTAGTTATAATAGCTAAACAATAAGCAGAAAAATACTCTTTTGGCTCCAGATATATGATAAACCAGATGTTCCTCCCAGTCAGATGCAGTACCAAGCCTGTAAATTAGGGGGTTTACAGGTATGTATTGTATTTGGTAGGACTTATAAGATCAGTCCTGCCCAATGCCCTCCCACCCAAAAGTGTGGAGATACCAACACGCAGGAGAACCACTGCTGTCCTGTGTGCAGCACTGGATTTGGGATGCACACATGCAGGAATAATTTCTGCTCTGCTATTCTGTGGTAAAGAGCAAACCAAAATTAACTGATGAATGGCAAAGGAAATACAGGCATAGCAATTTAGTATAGGGCTCTTGGGGCCAAGGAAACACCTTTTCTGCCCCAGGATTTTCAGAGAATGGCTGAAACTATTTTCTCCAGGGTACATGAAATCAAAAGGGAAAATATTCCACTCCCACTTATAACTTAGATAGAACATCCAAGTTACTGTAGCTGGATGGCATTGCCCAAGCTTTGAGCCTGAAGGCACAAACTGCTCAATTCTGTTAAGATTGTAGGGAGTTCAAAGAATTCTTCAACACATTTTAAAATGGTAAGTTGGTTAACTAAATTGAAATTCTTAGATAGTGAGGGCTTTTTTCAAGGTAACTCCAAGGGGTATGGTTGATTTTTCCTTGATATCTAAAACCTTCTGACAAAATATTTGGTAACCAGTGATATTTCTGGGAGGAGAATAATTACTAACTACTTCCAATTCAAACAGTTAATCCTGGCAGCCAGAAAGTTTTAAGACCATGAGATAGAGTAAATTCATGTCTCATCTAGAATATGATTGCTGTAGAAGAGCTATCTTTCTATAACATCACTTAAGCTCTCTGAACTCTAGGCTGATAGTAAGATAGGCTCTCCACAGTGAGAAAACCTTTATTATGCCATGTAGCAGCCTCTCACCATTCTCCCTATTTGTGGGAAGGCATTATCCTAAAATAGAGGGGAGGGTAGACAAGAGAAGGAAGAAAGATGGCCTGAAAAATTTAGGCAGAAATCAGAGACGTTGTTTCTAGCTGGGATATCATTGTAAGGAAACATGGATAGAAAAAAAAAAGTGCAGAAAAGGAGAAGCAACATCATAACACAGCTTAACCAACACTATAAAAGTTAAAGGAACGGGAAAAAAAATCTTTCATAGTATATGCATAAACACTAGAACACTTCTCCCACTCTGCTCCCATGCTTTTATGAAGAGAATAAGTATAATTTGAAATCATTGCACTACAACCAAAAAAGGGTACACTCTCCCAAACAACTATTTATATAGTCTTATGTAAATTCAGAAGCTGAGAAAATCGAAGGAAATACTCATTAAACAATAAAACGTCCTTTTTATGACTTTTAACATCAACATTAGCAGCTTTACTGAACTATTTATTCAGGAAAAGTAGGGAGTAATAAAAAGCCACAATTCATCCCACTTGAAGAAAAAAAAAATAGAATACATTGTTCATTTAAGAAATAATGACAAAGCAATAGGGAGGTAATTTTTTCCACCCACTGAAAATGTTAGATCAGGAAGAATAAATCTTCCCAAATACCTAATCCTGATTCTAATCAGAAATACAGTTTAACTGTGTGCATGCATTTGCAGATCTATCCAAGTCCCCAAGTATAGCAGTGGCCAGACTGCGAGCCATTTCCTTACAGCCCCATCATGCAGCAGTCTGCCATACATTGCCAATAGCAGGTTTATTAGGGCTGTACTGGTACCGAGGGAGTTTATGATTATGAATATTTTACTGTAACCATAACGAAGGCTGCATTTTACAGAAGTGCTACAAGCCGAGCTGCTTTAGAAGAACTGGAACTCCCAGCTGCTGTCTCCTCACAGGAGTAATATGTACTTTAGCTTGTTCACTGAAGTGGTACATTACAAGGACAGAGAGATGCACGCCATTGAGCAACAATATTATCCCAGATAGGAGATAATAGTTAAGAGCAGATTTTACAAGGAGCTTCTTTCTGCAAATGAGTGGGTGGGTTTTGGTAAACCAAACCACATCCAAACTGTACATTAAATGTCATTCTTCTGCCTCTCTGAGAAGAATTGCTCTTACCACACATGGGCACACGGGTATAAGCACAGAGCAATGATGCTGTTGAATTGTATTATTTTTATGACATGGCTCCTCAACATCACAAGCAACGGCAATTGATGCTCAGTACTGAAACAGACGGTTGTTTCAAACACCTTGCCAACTGTTTGTATGCACTGAGTATCACCAGTATTTCTGACAGTTTGCCTCCTTTTTCAATTTTAACATTGCTGCTTTACTTAAGCAGCACTCCGGAAGTCTGGCTTCGCTTTAGACAGAGCATTAATTTTCCCTTGTTAAGGGATAACTTCTCACAGCACACACGTGGGGTGTCAACCTCCTCCTCACACACCTGTGGTGAAGATAGATGTTAGCTGTAGGTTCTGGTTCTCTCCAACCTCTATCTGAGTACATACACACAGTAGTCATAAAACGTGATGACAGGGCCATTTAAAATACAAATACAGCTAAGTCATAAATAATGCCTTCCTTGTAAGAATGGGAAGACAGATGGAAAGATTAGTATTCAGGGTTTCCAGAGCTGTTTCCAGTGAAACGGAGAGGAGATGGAACAAGTTAAAGATGAAATACTTAAGACATAAAACAATCACTTTACTTCAAGGTTTATTTGTTAACATTCCACAGCTGTGGGTACAGGAACAGAGCCGCTGCTGAGAACCTAAGGTAGCTAGCTTTGTTTTTATTAGCACAAGGCAAGAAGAGATATTGATTTGGCTGACTGTACAAGCAACCATTTCCCATCCCCAGCACAACTAATTATCTTACACAGGTACATGATGCCAAGACATACTATTTAATGACCAGAATACTATGAAAGACAGGAATCGAAATGTCTGCTATGCAGTCCAGAAGATATAAATTTTTGGCATTCAGACCTCACTATTCTTTAAGTAGATGGAAGACCCAAGCTTTTGTAAGGACCTGATTTTTCATTCTTCCCTCTAAACAATGGCAAATGGACAAATGTTTTTCGTCCTCATGCAACAAGCAGTGTTTTTATAGGAAACCCATGGGCACTCTTACAAAAGTAAGAGTCATCACCACCAAAACACATTCAGACTTCTCTTTTGGCCAGGGCAGAACGCAGTCTCTTACAGATACAATACAGGCGAAGGATTATCATAGAATAGAATCACAGAATCACTCAGGTTGGAAAGATTATTGAGTCCAACTATGTCCATAAGCACCACATCTACACATGTTGTAAATGCCTCAGGAACGGTAACTCAACCACTTCCCTGGACAGCCTGTTCCAATGCTTGACAAGGCTTTCCATGAGGAATTTTTTCCTAGTATTGAACTAAATCTCCCCTGATGAAACTTGAGGACATTTTCTCTTGTCCTATTGCTTGCTACCTGGGAGAAAAGACCAACCCCCACCTCACTGCAGCCTCCTTTCAGGTAGTTATAGAGAGGAATAAGATCCCTCTGATTCTCCTTTTCTCCAGGATAAACACCTCCAGCTCCCTCAGTTGCTCCTAACAGGACTTGTGCTCCAGACCCTTCCCCAGCTCCGTTGCCCTTCTCTGGACACGCTCCAGCACCTCAATGTCTTTCTTGCAGTGAGGGATGCAAAACTGAACACAGGATTCATGGTGCAGTCCCATCACTGCAGAGTATGTAAATTTCTAGTTATGGTATTTTATACCAGTTATGATGTTTCATAACTTTTTTTTTTTCTACAATAAAAATTTTAAAGTTCTACCTCTTGGTCCAGAGTTTAAAGATGAAATCTGAGTTGCTTAAAAGCTAAATGCTTCCTTGGAACATCTAAGTCAATGGCAAGAATACAGTGCAATGATTCTGAGAACAGTCACTTATCCTGACAAAGAAATGTTGCACAGAAGGGAACAGGGGAAAAAAAAAAAGAAGCAGAAGATGAAGGAAGAGATGGGATAAAAACGGAAAAAAAAAAAAAAGAAGTGAAAATGAAGCACTGCATATTAAGGATGACAGAGGTTCATACTATTCTCTTCCAATTTAAATTTTTCTACTCCCTTAATATTTCTTGTGCCAAATCATTTCTCTTTAGAAATTATGCTTTCAGAAACCCAGATGTGACATTACGAGTTTGCCCCAGGTCTAATTTCCCCTTAAAACAGAAGATACTGCATGCAGACATCTCCTCTGTCACCTTTCCTGATGCATGGCAGAGCTGTCTCCTAGCAGAGGGCATGAAGAATTTCATACACAATGTCACAAGACTTCAAAGCAGTAAAAAAAAAAATGCAAGCATTTTTTTCTCTGGACCTCCTTTAAGTGTGAAGCCCCAAATATTTTGTACCTGCACTCTGCCATGAAATTATCACTGCTATTATTCTGCTCTTCTATTATTTGATGGGGTAGATGGCACTCAACCTGTGGTGCAACAGGTCAAGAGAAGAGAAGATGAGTAGGTGTGCTACCAAATTGCTTGAAATAGAGCTTTAACTGTGGAAAGACAGGAAATGGAAATGAAATACATGCTATGCTAGACACTGCGACTCAGCACATCCCTGTGCACAGCAATGTATTCCAGCACTTTACAGCGTAATGGCATAACAGACTATGTTTTAAGTTTAGGCAGTTTCTTTTTTCCTTTTTCATTTGTTGAGTCTTGGAATGGAGAAACACCTAATTACAGTAATTAATATTGATTTTAAAAATTTATTTTCAACTCTAGTTTCTGCTGGTGCATAGGAAACTCCAGTGAGTCACAGAAGTAATATAACAACCATTAGCAGCCTTAAAAAAATAAATTAAAATTTGAAAAATGCCAGTTTATTCCCTATTTGTCCCTGGTTCAGCACAAATTGCTTTCTGCCTCACCTTTCTAATAGAAATTTCGAAATTTCTTCCTGCTGTGTTAAGAAATCACATTCAAAATGGTGTATAAGATCCTCTGATGTGCCATTAAGCTGCTCAGACTTGTATCAAATCAAAGCACTGTGTATGTAGCACAGTTATACATTTGCATGGCAAGCACTCCCACAGGAAATAATATAAACTACAAAATTTATCCTTGGGGAGAGAAAAAAAGGAGGAACCACAGACTGCAGGCAGTGCTTATGTGTGTCACCAGTGCATCTTGCAAGGCACTTGCCAAATATAATCCTGAACAAAACTGAATTCAGTGTGGAAACACTTATATTACAGCTCTGTGTGTGCGCCTCCCATCCTGCAGCATTTAAGTACATTTGTTTTCTCGTTACTTATACATAACCCTGAGTGGTGGTGGACTCATTGCTGTTTTGGGTGGGGATGAATTAAGGCACAAAGTGACTTGGTAACCGACATACAGGAAATTGGAGAACCTGCGCACTGACTGGAGCCCAAAATCTCTGACCCAGGGGGTGGCCACATGGTTTGCCACGGCCAAAGCCAGGCAGATGTGGCACGCACTCTCACTCAGTCCTATGCCAGTCACAGCTCTCCTGTCCAGATCCACTGAGAAGCAGGAGGGCTGCAAATGTCCATACATCCACCCATAAGGGCCACTGACATACGTTCTTTCCATATGATCCTTTTATTAGGAACAGCAAGCCAGGCAGCCTAAAAAGAGTTGTTCATCTCACTGATGATCACAAAAGAAGCCCAAAAAACAGTTGCAGGCACAAGCATGGGAATATATATCATCCCATCTTAAACATTATTTTATTCCTGGCTGATGACAAGCTGTCTTTTCTTTCAAAGACATCCTTAAATCTCACTTTTGCTTTATCAGCCCCAAGAGCAAAATTAAAAAGTCAGTTTAAGCAGAAACCCTGCAAGTTATTGGCACTGAACCAGCGAATCACAGGGACTGCTTTGACCCAACATTATTTAAAGGTTCAAGGTGAATGTACCTCGCCCTTGCCATTGTCCAAACTCTCCAGAAAACCCTCATGCGCAAGAAGCCAGGCTGCACTGAATTACGAAATGTTAAGGAATCACAAGCGGTGAGATCTAACAGGATAGCTATAATCTCATGCCAGCATCTCCTTTCAGGCAGAAACACGTGTACCTGTGGGGGTTGAGCCCACTCAGCAGCACATTCCTGAGCAGCAGCAGAGTCCATGCAGCCCATGCACACCATTCTCTGTCATCTAGCAGGCTGGGTTGCCTTCAGTCCCTCTCCCAAGCCTTTGCCAAAGCAGCAGCTCCCCACTCCCAGCTGGGACCATCTCCAGCCATATTCTGCTGTTGACTGGATCGTGCTCCAGCTGAGCAGACCCTCCCCTCCAGGGCCTCCTGACTGGCTTTTTAATGCTTCTTAGAGAAGAACCCACATGTGGAGAACAAATGAAACAGATAATGGCTTCTTCCAGTTTTCATTTCAGTTCTCGCTCTTTATCCCTGTCCTCAGCTTTTCTAGGCTGTAATCCTCACAGCTCCTGGGAAAAGGTCCTGCAGTTCAACAGTTCAATATCACTTGGAAAGTTAAACCACTTCAGAGGCAAGTTGTTAAGAACAATGCTGAACACTTTAGATGCTGGACACAGGTTTAACAAAGCAAAGTTTCCCTGCTAAAATGCAAAAGAGAAGAAATATGAAGGAAAAGGATGTACTTGATTCCTTCAAATCTAAGATGTTCTACTACTAAGTACGAGGGGTAGATAATGAGTCTTTATACAGAACTGCCTGCAATGACTGCTTCCTAGAGCCAGAGACAAGGAAGAGATCTTCTTGCTTTTGGAACAACTCACCACATTTCTGTTGCCCAAGCAAAGCAAAGAGAGGAGAGTCCAAACCACAGCAGATCAGGCACCAGGTTTTCTCCCTTGGTTCTGCTAAAATTCTTCTGCATGAGATTATTTACTCTTTGCAAGCCAGCTGCTCACTCTTAAGATGAAAAGAATAATGCTCTACCACACTGGGACAATCTAAAGATAAAAGGTATTAACAAATGTGAGTCATTGTGAGAGAAGGCATTGTAGAAAGAAGAACATCTACCCCCTCACTGGTTGATACAGAATCATACAGAATTCTGCTGAAAGGCCTGTGAGAGTCCACATCAAACCCGATTACACAAACGCTTCATGGTAATGTGAAAACTGAAAAGGTCCATTTCAGCAATAAGTCATAAAGGATGGTGTTATATCCATTTGGACCAAAAGACAAAGGAACTACAATGAAATATGAAGTTAAGGAGAAGAAGTTATTCTTCTTAAACCTATGAGATCTTCAGAAGCAGAAAAAGAAATATAGCAAATACTAAAATCTAAAATATAGAATTACCTGTCTAACCTAGTTCAGTTAATCAATTAATTAATTATATATTTTTAAAAGGATAAGAGAAAATTAGTCACATGAGATTTTTTAAATCAATTCCATTTGAGTGCAAAGCCCAGTTGATAGGAGAAAGATGAGAAACACAGTGGTGGAGGGAAATTTTTCCTTGCAGAGAATTTGGGCACTTTGAAAACCAGGGGAAGAACTGAGGCTGCATACAGCTAGTGAGATATACTTTGACAAGAGATGGACTAGAGCTGATCAAAAAAAAAAAAAATCAAAAAAATTGTGATAGTTTTTTAGGACAAGAACAAAAAATAGAATCTTTCCAAACACTTTGAAGTTTTTTAATTTAATCTGAGTGTTTCAAGAAAACAAAAACTTTCTGAGATCTCTAACCAGTAGAAAATTGAGAAAGTGTTCCTTGAAATTGTCAAAATATTTATCTTTCATTTTCACCAAAAAATCAGAACATTTCAGCCTTCTCCAGGGCTGTCAATACTGCTGTCTAAATTACATTTACATTTAACTTTCCTTTGGGATCCCAGTCAACAGATATTTTAAAAATTTCTGTTCTGCACAACTCACTGAAAATACTTTCATTTGATTCATACATCTAGCAGCCTCAAAGAACTGCCAAATTAGAGATCAAAGATTCTTCCACACCTTCCTGCAAATTGAATTTTGCCAGGCCACATACATTGGTTGTCTGCTAACATGTCAGAAGACACCATAAAGATGCTAGAATGAACTCATGTGAACTTACAGAAAAGACTGTAAGGAGAGAAAGTATCACAAAAGCAAGCAAGTCCCTGCTTCTCACTGTTCAAGCATCCTGGAAAGCAGCATATTTCATGCCTAGACCTCCCAGAAGTAAAACCAAAGCTGAATGAAGGACTGTTTCTCCACCACTCCCCACAGCTAAATGCAGAAGAGATTTAATATACACAGACTTGCACAACACATCTCTGCCCTACACACAGTGGTGCACCAGAACAAGTATCTCCAAGGACTCCAGTTATTTTTCTGTGGTTCTGGGGAAACCAGTTCTACATTGAACTGAACCAAAAGCTCTAAAATGCTTTCTGCTTCCAGAGAAGAGAGTTAAATAATGAGCAATGTGCCAAAATCCCATTCCCAGCATTGGTGAGGATCTCTGATCTTAAGAGAAACAATCTGTTCTCTCCACTTTCCTCCTCTTTGCCCTTCAAAGTCTTGAAAGGTTCACTGAAGGTAAAAGTTACAAAAAGGCACAGACTTCTGAGCAGTGCCTTATCCTAGTGGGCTCAGGCTCCCAGATACTGCTGATTGTCACAACCTACCAGTCTTGTCCTCAGGGACAGCAATGGGTCTGTGTGATTGTCAGCACCAGCTCTGACCCAGAGCGCATCCTGATTACACCAAGCCCCACGTGCAATGCATGATGAGGGGATAATCAGTGCTCATAGTTGCCTGCCAACCTGGCACTAACCTTCCTAACCCTCCCACACTCATTTTACTCAGTTAAGTACATACGGCTGCCAAAGCTATTATTTCGGTAAAATGCCCTCTGACATGTCTACTTCCTACTTTCAAGCCTACCCTTTCAAGTACAAAATAGGCATTTATGCTTCTGCAGTTCCTTAAAAATAACGGATTAAGTACTACGCACTTACTGAGAAGGTACGCTGCCCACAGTACTGCTGTAGGAAGACAACAAAAGGATGGTAGATTGCAAATGCATTACACAAATGTCTGGGTAATTTGATGTGGTTTGAAGATGAGATAAGCAGGCAGCACAATCTTTCAGTCTCAGATGGTCTCAGTCTGAAGAGGGCTAAAGGAATACACCTTTTGATTATCTCACCTATTATGAACAGTAAATCCCCATTAAAGCTCAGGACAGAGCATGACAACACAAATGTGCTACACGAATGCATTACCTCAGTGTGCTTCAAGGCAACATCTCCGCAGCAATACACGGCTATTCCTACCCACAGGATTTTCATCAGGCCAAGTGTATGGAAGAGCATGCTAATCCCCTGATTGTATGCTCAGTGCACATCCCAAGCAATATATCACAGATAAATGTTAATGGATATATTACGTGTTAAATCTCACACTTCTTTGCCCATGCAAAGAGATAGAGAGTAGCAGACAGTCCTTCAGAAGTCACCATTTCAGCTGTTTCTAGGACAGGGCACACAGCCTAGGATTCAGCCTCCGCAGCTGTACATTTAGGAACGTGCAATGTGCTTTGCTGAGAGAGATCTGCATTTTTAGTTACACAAGCACTGAACACGGCACAGTGGCAAGGCAAGCTACATTACAAATGCAAATTCAGAGATTGGAAAAGAAAAAAAAATATCAATTTCAAGCAATGCTTGAAATATATGTAAACAAAGTCACTTAAGTGAAACTGACCCAAAATTACAAGAAGGTGTTTACTCTTTGGAAGCTCAAGATAAAAATACTGTTTACAAACTACTTACGGATTTCTGGCCTTCAGAAAGCAAGGTAATTTCCCCCAGTGATTTCCTATGCAGAGCGTGAGGGAGGCCGTTAAAGCTGATACAATATAATCTGAGCTACATTTAAACATCTGGTCCATCTGCTTTATATACATTGATAGGCTCTAGTCTAGAGCAATCAATATGGTGTTAAAATGTAATTGAATATAATTTTTAATAGCTCTTTTACTTATGTGTCCTTCTCAGGCAGGCTTTAAAATCAGGATTGTAAGTAAAATACGACTCTAAACCACTGTCATATTATATAACATTGTTTTAAGCTAAGTATATTCCTAATGTGGATTTAGCTTCTGTAAAATTTGTAGTTGATTGATACTATACCCCGCAATTTTCCCAGTAATAATTTAAAGAAATAGACAGGTGTGTACATAGGATAGATAAACTTATACTTAGGATGGTCTGTAGAATGTTTCACTTCAAACACATAAATCCCTATAATTCCTGGGTTAAATTCTCTTCTTCCCCACTGATTTAAATGGGAGTTTTGCCAAATGAAAAACACTTTTTCTCTTTCATTTGGTTTTGGTGTAGCATCTGTTCTTCTGCTTAAGAGTATTTCAGAGTTTTTGAAATGGTACAAAAATTTATAGAAGTTTGAATATTCACTTAAAACAGGGGTCCTGACTAGGTTTCCATGTTCCAGACAGTGGTGGATACAAAACCTAAAAGCTTAGGCATTTAAGACATATCTGGCTATTATCATCACCAGCAAATAACATACAAATAATTCCACAGTTGGAAAGAAAGGTCAAACTATAGACTATAAAAGTCATGCACATTTGATTCATCCAATCTCATTTCTTTAAAAAGCATGAAGACTAAGATATTTCAGAAAGCTACAAAAAGTAATACCTTTCAGCTAATTAGGCTTCTCAGTACATGTGAAAGTACTTTAGAAGAGTACCATAGGTCAATGGAAGTAAATATCGACAACCATAAAAGCCCTGAGTTCATTTATGAATAAATACTGATTCTGGAACTTAACTCTGATGTAATTTATCCTACACAAAGGGGAGAGGCTTTGCAAGAACCAGCAATTTATCCTTTGATGAGCTGTGAGCACAGACCATGGTATTAAATAGTCTGAATGACACCATTTTTCCTATGAGCACTCACATGTTTTTTATTATTAAATAATTTTCCACTTCCGTATTTTGAGATACATTACTATTATTTTTTAAAATCCAAATTTTAATCCTCACATGTGACAAAGCATTTCTGGAAAGACAACAGAGATTCTAGATCACATTTTTAATGTGAACTGAAGCATTATACCTATAAGATTTAAAAAGCAAAAATGCAGTTTTGTGCACAACTCTAATTAGACTGGAACTGAGCAGAGCTGCTCAGATGGCTTGCTTAACAGCTGGTCCAAATCTCTTAGGGAGGAGCATATTTTCACAAAACATTTTATGAGGCCGCACACTGAGAGCTATAGGAGTTTATTATTGTGGCAGACAGGTTGATTAATAAATATCAATTTTGCTTTGGGAATCAGAAATGTAAGTGGTTTGCCTATCAAAGAAGTCTAGGCAATTTATGGATTTATGAGTATTTGGGTGTGTGTGATTTAGTGATTAAAAGTCCATATAAAATAAATAGCCTCACGTATATCTAGGCTAGAACTTTTACCAACTTCTCAAATGCTTGTATTTGGCAATGTTCAGAAGTGAATATACCCATCCTCAGACAAAAAAGATTGGAAGAAAATGAGGGTAAAACAGCTAGGCCAGCATGTAACAGCAATCTGTCTCCAGGACACATTTACAGACAGTCTGGCAAGATAACTAGGGCAATAGGAGTGGAAAGAGCGAGGCCAAAGCCTGGGGTGTGTCAGATGTGCAGGTGTGAGTCACTTGATTTTCTAAGTTACTGCACAAGATAGATGTCATGACCTCTCACACAGCATTGCTGAATAAAGTGTTAGCAGTACATGGTGTCAGTCTGGACAATAACTTGAATCATTTTATAAAAGCTCAAAAATATTTGAATTTTCCAAGAGGCACACCTTTCTGGAGGCTGCTGGTTCTGTATTCTAGACACAACAGTAATGCTTTGTGGTCTTCGAGAATGATGCATGAGCTGGATTTTACAATTTTAATATATTTTTTAAGGAAATCTGTATCTGGCATTCACTCAAAAAAGGCTCCATTCTGAAAACCAAAGTATTTTCTGTATAACCACAATGTGAAAAAAAATTTGAATCATAGAATGGCTTGGGTTGGAAGGGACCTTAAAGATCATCTTGTTCCAATCCCCTGCCATGGGCAGGGACACCTTCCACTAGACCAGGGTGCTTGTCCAGCCTGGCCTTGAGCACAGTCTCAAGCTACTGTGACTTCGTTTCCTTCTCCACCTCTTCAGTTAATGTTATAGATCATTACTATTTTCTACTATTTGTAATGCTGAACATTAAACTGCTGATCAGCCTGACAGCTCCTGGCACTGCTGTAACAGGGACAATTGTCCCCAGTCACCCATCTTCAATTGCTGTGTTTTTCCTCTTCCTTAGTCCTTTGTCTTTAGGGTCATGGGTAGCATATAATATGGAGCTTTCAACACAGATAAGTCGAGGTGTATTAATTCTCTGTCAGACTCCATGTAAAAAAAAACTTGCTACAGATGTACAGAGCAGGCTCTCTTGTCTTTGATTCCCTACCTAAATTTGTCAGTGTCCCCCTTTACTTTCTCTTCTTTCTTATGTATTTATTCATTTTTCATTTATAATGTCTTTCTGCTTGATAAAAACTGGACACAGTGTCATTCTTTTCAAACTGCTCTCATAAATCACAGAGGCACAGGATGGTTGGGGTTGGAAGGGACCTCTCGTCCCTGCTAAACAGATTCCCCTAGAGCTGGCTACACCGAATCATGTCCAGGACAATTTTGAGTATCTTCAGGGAAGGAACCTCCACATCTTTTCTGGGCAGCCTCTTCCAGTGCTTTGTCACCATCAAAGTAAAAAAGTTTTTGTTTCTATTCAGATGGAACTTCCTGCATTTCAGTTTGTGCCTGTTGCTGGGCACCACTGAAAATAGCCTGGCCCCGTCCTCTTGACATCTGCCCTTCAGATATTTATGTGCATTGATGAGATCAATTCTTAGTCATCTCTTCTCCAGGTTAAACAAGCCAAACTCCCTCAGCTTTTCCTGACAGGAGAGATATTCCAGTCCCCTCATCATCTCCATAGCCCTCTGCTGCATCCTGTCCAGCAGTTCTTTGTCTTGTCCTGAGGAGCCCAGAACTGGACACAGCACTCCAGATGAGGCCTCACCAGGGCTGAGTAGAGGGGCAGGATCACCTCCCATGACCTGCTGGCAACGCTCATCCGAATACACCCCAGGACACCATTGTCCTTCTTGACCCCCGGAGCACACTGCTGGCTCCTGGACAGCTTGTTGTCCCTCAGGTCCTTCTCTGCAGAGCTGCTCTCCAGCAGCTAACCTGTACTGCTGCATGAGGTTATTCCTCCCCAAGAACACCTCTGCACTTGCCTTCGTTGAACTTTATTAGATTCCTCTCCTCCCAACACCTCATTACCTTGTCACCTTTATTCTCCAACTCACTCAAGCATAGATCCCTCACAGCAGCTAAAGGAGGTCATCTCCGGTTTTTTTTTTTTCTAAATTCTTTTGCCTGTACTTCCACCCTGTAAGACTTAAGCAATAATATTTTGTGAAGTAAAAATCAGGCAACTTTTTGAAGTGCAACAAAATATCTACCAACTAAGTTGTTAAAGAAAAAAAAGGTCAATACCGTATTCATAATTCATTAAAGATCTGTCACTCTTCAAGCTCTTTTTAAGTATCTCATTCTACCTCAGAGGTTTTCAGTTCATGAGAGAATGTTTTATGCCTATGACGCAGGAATCACAGAGAGTCTGTCTTCAAAATTTCTTCACCATGACAAAAAGAATTAATCCAAAAAGAATAGATGAGGGGACATTCCTTTGCTTTGATAGTACATTTTATTTATTGACTGCATAGAGTATTTTCCTTCTGTCCCCTCAAAAGGAAATGCTAGGGATATAGCAGAATATGTGGGAAGAAACCCTAAACCGGCCAGAAATAAATATTTAAATAAATTTACAGACTTGCTAAAGAAATATTAACTTTTTAAAAATGTTTTTATTATAGAGTTTCTTCCAGCAATATGCCTGGTCAGCTGCTGAATCCCACAGACACAGACAGATACACAGATCCAGCACAGTGTAGGAAAAGAAGTTAGTTTTACCAGCAGTTTGGCACCACTTCTAAACCAAGCAATGTCAGTTTAGTGTGTTATACACACTGCAGGCCTTGCCACAGGCACAATTCCGGATCACTCCCTTCTGTAAAAAATCATAATTATTTGGGAAGGTCAGTACCTCCCGCAGTGCTGTTCAAGCACTATGGCAGAGCTGACACTCATGGATGGTACTGGGAAAATTGCCATGATGAGACAGCTCCTACTTGTTTTCTGTTGTGTGTTTTGTTTTCAAAAGGAGAAGCCAGAATAGCTCCTATTTGGCTATTAGTCTGTGCCTGGGTATCTTTACAGCTACTCAAACCATCTCAGCCTTACATAGTACAGATGGAGATCTTAAGCTATAGCTGCAAAATAATTTTCAGAAATGTTTGCAAAGCCATTAGCTGTGATAAATTGCACAATTTACTCCTAGACCAAGAATCTTTCAGGTGCTGTTTCTCCCTAGATAGTCAAATTATGTTTTGCTTCAAAGCAGTTCAACTCCTTCCAGATGCTGCACCCTGCAGAACGTCCTTCCTAATTGCCAGATTGGGACTTGATGTGGACTGTATCATCCCTAAAAAAATCCATCAGCACCCACAAGATTCACTTCAAGCCCTGTCTCCTGCCAGTGCAGAGTTCCTGAGATTTCTGAAAGTTTTTTGTCACTGCTCACATAATCTTGGACTAACCATCACAAAACCAGCAACATGTCATGCTTACTTTTTTCTACTATCATGGGACCTGTGATATCAAGCTTGGACTGAGATACCTCACTTTTAGTCCAAAAACCAGGTAAATCACACCTTGAAATAGCATTTGTAAGCATCCTACACTACTGAGCAGAAAATGCTCTCTTGTGGTTTTTTCATGAGTTGACAGTCAGGAATATGTAATTATATCCCTTCTGTACAATTAATGATGACAGTTAAAGTAACAGTCAGAACATTTGATTTAATATTGGTGACATTTAAAGACATCTTAGTATATTTTTCTCGGCTCTTACTTCCAAAAGTTCTTTTTTCTAAAAGAATGAGTTGAAAATATTTGGGTTTGTATTCCACAGACACAGATGATCAGTTGATCAGTTGACTTAAGGCATAAGTCCATCCCAGTGTACTTTAAATATATGCAAAGATGTTTTTAAAAATCAAAGTATACATTCATGCTCTATGGCCGTGCACTCCCAACAACTTTGTTTAGAATTCTGCTGAACTTTTCAGTAACTATTGAAGAAAAAACCTTTTTCTTACTTAGGACCATCTGCATAAGCCTCCTTTATTGCTAAAGCAAGTCTTGCCCCCAGTTTTTTTCAGATAGTATATTTGACTTCTTCACCAGAATTTCTGGCTGCAAGTGTAATCACATATGTGAAGATGATAATTGACAGTACCCAGGACAGCCTCACTTAAAGTTGTCCTTTGTCACAATATTTAGGACTTGAAGTTGTACAAAAACCTGGCGGTTTACGCATCCACCATCCTTCCTGTCCATACAGTTTGAGGAGATTTAAAAGAGTGGCACCTTATTACGTGTTTTCCACCAGGGAGAGATAACCCTTGAAAAGATTAATGTGCTGCCAGACTACTCTACCATCACCAAATGTATCACTTTAAAATTTCATAGGACTTCTTTTTTTTTCCCTGCTAAGCTGAATAATGCCTACAGAGCTTCCTCTTGCAAGCTGCAAGAAAGGCATTGTAAAACATGCCACTACCAAACATATTTCCAATATTAGCATTCATTTCACACCTGCACCCTGAATAAGTACAGTTAGTGGAGAATCAAGACTTCAGACTAAATTTTTCTGCTATGTTAGACTTCATAATGTTATCTATTACCTCAAAGGATATATTCAGGATATCTTGATGAAGGTTATTAGCGTTGATTTATGTTATTTTAATGCCTTACATTTTTCAATAAAAGTACCTAAAAAAGGCAATTGAACAGTTAAATTGGATGCCATTGTGCTTTATTAACTCACACCCTGATCTTAGTACTTAGATCAAAACTTGATCTGAAATATGCAAAAGGCAGGAATTTATTATGCATTAATGAATAATAAAAGTTATGTATTAATTGCAGAAATCAGAGAGAAATTTGACAGGAAGAAAATGTGTCAATCTGATCCCAATTCTGTGAAGGGAACTGAAAGCAAGCCTCCAAATCCAACAATTTTTCTCTGACACAGTAATCTCAATGAAAGACTTTCTGAGTCTTTAATTTATATCTAAAAAACCTGTAGCTAGACAGGATAGAGAAAATGGAGAAAATTTACTGATAATTAAGAGAGAACTAATCTTTAAGGTCAGCCTAGACAAAACCTAAAATTATTCCCTCATTTACCTCCTTGCTTTAGAGATCAAAATCATGCTTCTGGCTTGCTGACACAATTATTTGCTTGTGTGCCTGCCAGGCAGTGTGGTACATATCCATCTTCAGTACATGCTACACGCCAGCAATTGCTCCGCTTGGGGTAGGCAGTTGGAAAGCAATCTGTTAAAGTCCACAGCATGACTCAAACCCATTCTCCTCTCCTCCTAACACTTTCTCATTGAGAGCTGTCTTAAAGAGCAATCTCTCTCCATCAGCACATCTCCTTACTAGGGCCTGGCCAATGGATCTTGTGGAGCAAGTTTTAAAATTATGGTTTCTTGGCTTAGAAGGTTTTTTTATGGGTTTCCAGAATAGCACACAAATGAAAAACTACTTGGTTCTACCTCAGCTAACTATGTATTTTGTTATAATTGGGATGACCATCACCCAGCTACTTCTCTGGGGAAGCTGTAGAGCTGGGTATTTCATCAATCTGCTAAAGATAACCCTCATTTAAATCTTCATGCACAGCAGAAAATATTTAATGCAATGCATCACATGCCTCCCTTGCTGGTGTCAGTACACAAGGAATCTTTTGCTGTTTTTTTCTTTTTGAGAGCTGCACTTGTTTTCCAGAGAAGTTGCAGATACCCCATCCCTGGAAGGTCAAGGCCAGCTTGGATGGGGCTCTGACCAATATGTGAAAAGTGTCTCTGCCCATGGCAGGGGCTTGGAGCTAAATGATCTTTAGGGTCCCTTCCCTTTGTAGATGTATTTCAAAAATGTCTGCCTTGCAAGCCACCCAAACTTCTGAACCAGGTTCCCTGACAATACGCGATTCCTATTGCTAGGACAGATGAGCTCCCACCAACATCTGGCAACACAGCTCCTTCAGCACTCATCCATCATGTCTGAAATCCTGCTGTCCTATTAAAGCATCTCTCATGTGTTGCAAACAGTTTCATTTGGAACAAAAAGATCTATTATGCACAATACTGATTATTAGTGATGGGACAGAATTGCTAAGGCATGAAAGGGACTCAGGAAACTGGCTTGATCTGCTGGCTCAGCCATGAAATCGTGCAACTCTGAGCAGTTCCCTTCCCCACTCCGTGCCTTTTTTCACCAACTCAGAAGACAATGGTAATGCTGATCCCTATTGAGCCTTTCAAAGTGTGCAGATTGAAACTGCTTTATGGGTCCACACAATTAAAGAAAGGTAAGAATTTATAGTATTCATTACATCTAAAAGACAGAATGCATAAATGCATAGTAATTTTTTTTTTAATTTCCAAGAACATATACAAAATTATTTGTAAACCTCCTCCCCCGTTTCCCTTTAGCCTTTCTTATTTTAGGATAAATAAACCAAGAGAGACCCATTCATTCATCAAAAAAGTTTCCCTCTGGACTACTCCCAGCTGATTAATTTTAAATTAGTAATTGAAATTAAGAAAGAAATGTAGACCACAGATGAAGCTAGCATGAGTTTTACACTTGTGATTCCAGAATGAAGACTTTAAGACAAAAGAATGTCATTTCAGAATGGTGCAGAACTGCAGAACAGCTCTGTAAATAACACAGCAACAGAACAGATTTCTCACCAACACCTGCATCAAAGTTTAGCAAAGCCAGGTTTCATTGCAGCTATTGGGGACACTTCTGCACAAGATTCCTGTGCTGGGATTGCAAAACCCATCATAAACATTAAATAACATAAAAATAATGAGTTTCTCAAATTGCAAGGACATGTTGACTATAAAATTGACACTGAAAAGCCAGGAAGTACTTTCCAGAGAAAGAGGTAGCAGTACTTTCATTTTTACTGAACCTCATTAATTAGCTTTTAATGATCAAAAAGTTCCTCTCACAAAGTCAAAACATTTAAAAAGGTCTTAGCATGAAAAAAAACCACAATTAAGAGGATTACTTAGCACATGTGAAAGAACTATCTTCTAGTCATAAGCTTCTTTTTTATCTTACTATGCTTTAATTCCTATACTCTATCCTATATTTTTTTTCCTCCCAGAGCTACACTTTTATGTCCTAAACTAGATTCAGAATTTGGAGGCTTCTAGGATCATGCTTTAGGCCTACTCTGTAATTTAATATAATTTGTTATAACTGCTGGAATTATTAAAAAGGTTTTAAGGGATAATTTTGTAGAATAAAATATAACTGCAGAGATTTCTTGCTGACGGAGAGCCTAAAGGAGTTCAGATTTGTCTTTATATTCAGCTGTCAAGTGTTGGTCGCTTATCTATACAATATATTAAATTTTATATCAACTTTCCTTTCTCTGATTACTATCATTTTCATCTATGAAATCCACCAGTATTCAGCACATTTGACTTATAATTGCAGAATAGCTGCCGAGTATCTTCTCTGCAGATTTGCTAACATGTAGGATACGCACCAAAGCCCAGAATGTAATGGAGGAATTTAAACAGAGAATGAAAGAGTTGGCTTCTTCTGTTACCACACTGAATGGTCAACACTGGTTTTCTCTCTGTGTCTGGAACACTGCAGAAATGTTTATGTTTCTCTTATGCTACATATTTCTGTTTAATTAATTCTTTCAAATGTTCCTATGTCGCATGTTAATTAATTCTTTCAAAAGAAGCACCTTCTTTCCTCTCATCTTCATAGTTTCTTCTTTGTCCACAAAGAATGTCAGCTCTGTAGATTGAAGAAAAAAAGGTGCCAGCTCTTTAAGGAAGATGAAAGTAAGAAAATACAAAACATTGCCTAAAATGGGTGTGGTGGAACATATTCAGTGGCTGAAGAGATAGTGTGTCCTTGGTGAGACTCAGAGCAAAACAAAGGAAGATAAGTAGAGAAGAAAATTTTTCATTAGGACAAGTGAAGATAGAAAGCAGTAATGTATTAATTTCTAGCTCCTTTTGTGCAAGGGGGAGAACAAAAGTCAAGAGCTGTGCAAGGAGTTAGCATCCACATGGTGGATAATGGTTTGGTGTTTATATTTTTTGGCACCATATCAGAGTACCTAAAGGACAAAGACTTATTTGAGAAAGGCTGATGGACAACAAATCATAGAATCTTAGAATGATTTCAGTTGGAAGGACCTTAAAGATCATCTGGTTGCAACCCTGCTGCCATGAGCAGGGACACCTTCCACTAGACCAGGTTGCTTAAAGCCCCATCCAGCCTGGCCTTGAACACTTCCAGGGATGGGGCGTCCACAGCTTCTCTGGGCAACCTGTGCCAGTGCCTCACAACCCTCAGAGTAAAGAATTTCTGTTTTATAGCTAATCTAAACCTACTTTCTTTCAGTTTAAAGTCACAGGCCTTTGTCTTATCACTCCATGCCTGTGAAAAAGATTGTTCTCTAGCTTTTTTGTAGGCTCCCTTCAGGTACTGAAAGGCCCCAGTAAGGTCACCCTGCAGACTTTTCTTCTCCAGGCTGAAAAACCCCAAGTTTCTCATCCTTTCAAAATGAGACTTCCCTCAAGAGCATTGTGGGAAAAATGGATTTACTCAAATAAATGGACATCAGGGTACTAGAAAAACAGCTACAAGAGGTAAAAGACAGCACAATTATAAGAAAATCAGTAGCAGAACGATCAGTATTGTCAAAAGAAGGTGAATAGGTCCTGCTGTTTACCCAAGAAATACAGAAAACATCCAAACTAGAGCAAGAAGAACAGAACAGAGAACCTTGGCACTACTCTGCAGCCACACACTGGACATTGGGTAGTTTCAGCTTTCAACAAACCAAAGTCCTTCAGGAGCACATTGCAGAATTAAATTCCTTCCATGATTCTTAAATTATGTGTAGGACTAATGCTAGCATAAATTCTGGCCACTATCAAATACAAAAAAAATAGCCTAGAGAATATGATACATCAGATTATTCTTTGAGTAAGATAAAGTTTAGCCTGTGCTTTGCTATGTAACAAAACCCCAAAGCTTCATTACTCCTAGTGCACCAGCACCAATAATAAATAGGAATGGGTAAATATTTCCCAAACAATATATTAGATTTATATTTCATTTCTAATAAATTACGCTGAAGAGAAAGGAAAAAACTCTGAGAATTCTCAAGTGTGTATTGAATCATTGGTCATTTCACCCTCAAAAGAATTTGAATTTCAACAAGAATTTTTAATTGAACCCCCTGGATTTTAGCTTATGATTTAATCTACCAAGTTGCTAAGGCAACCAACGATTATAGCTGCTGGGCAAAATTCACAGAATTGTTAATCGATCTTAATCTGGATACGCTGCATCACTAGTTCTTTCACAGGAGAAACAGACAAGGCTAAGAAAAAAAATTTGGGTTTAATAATTAATTTTCAACATACAGTGACACTAGAATTGTGAATATGCTTTTCATAATAAACATCCCTATTAGAAATACCATCTTTTAAACCCAATTGCTCCAATAGAGAGAAATCTTTCGCTGAGGTTTGTATATCACCCAGCAGTGTGTGTCTCAGAGACATCTAATCAATGAGCTTTTTAATGTGCTCAACTCTCCCTCTGCGCTCAAAGGGGGGGAATGGATTTACCCAAATAGAAAGTTACAGTCATTATTCTAACATGATTGTGATGGAGGATAACCTTTGTATGGTGCTACTTTCAAATCTGTGCACTATTTGTCTGGCCCACTGTATAAAGTGCAATGGCCTGGCAGGGCGTGGTTGAGAACTTTTGCAGCTCTGTTCCTTATCCTGTTTTCACCACGAGCATTAACCAATCAGTTAAGATCTCTGTCTGTTCCAGGCTCCTATTTCCTACTTTCCTATCCACTAGAAGAGTGATGCAATTACACTTAGCTACTAGAGAAGGGTGTTGTGAGATCAACTAACTTTGAAATTTATTTCTAAAATATTCTTAATATCAAGTGTTGTGCTTAGCTAATATATAGCATATTAATTTTAATGACCGAAAGTAGTTAGCCAGGAAATTTAAATTCCGTTTTATGGTCCCATTAAATGTCCATAAATTTATGCATCCAGATGAAGCTAACTTAGCATTTATGAGAGTGCTTTCATTCTGGTTCAATCTAATTCACTTTTACAGTGAGCAACTAAACTCTTCTGAACATACTCTGTTAGTGTGTTATTCCTGGTGACTTTCTTGGAATAGCTGTACTTATAGTACACTAAGGCAATATTTTGCACAACAAATCAATTTAGTAATTCAATATAGTTATTATTATTTGAACTGATACTTCTAATGTGGTGACTGCTCTTCATAATATTTTGCTCGTGTAATCTAGAGTTTCTCTTGTTCACTTTGATTTCCTCAATAAATGTAACCTAGAATACCCAATCTGCAAAAACAAAACAGGGGATAATGCCTATGAAAAAGTTACCACAAAAAACCATCACAGATGAAGGAATCCGAGGACCAGTGTAGGTTTCAAATAAACGCCTGTGCAAGACCTTTGGGACTCTCCTGGTTGGATAAGAAGGTTGCAGGTATGCAACTGAAGAAGGATATTTTTGAAAGCTGATACAGAAAGCAAACTGTACAGTCTTTCACCACATCCTGGAATTTATGCAATTTCCTGATGGCAAAGAAGCCTATCACAACATTCAGAGGTATGATAGGTCCTTAACTTTTTTGATACTTAAAAATCAATTAATATTGTTTGTGGAAATAAGGGTGTGATCCTCCTTTGTACCACCTGAAACCAGAAGCTCTAATTCTACAATGGCACACAGAAGTGTAACTCACTGATGAGCCATGCTCCTCATAATTCTGCTGCATGAAATACCAACTGAGATAATGCCCCAAAAGAAAGGAAAACTATGAGGCTGTGTTTCAGCTGGAATTGTACAACTAACTTCCTTTTTTAACATCATACTACTTAAGATATTTGTCCAAAAGACACACTTTTTCCAATTTAGGTCTTGAAATCAAAACTGTACTAGATCACAGAATGATAGAATCATTAAGATTGAAAAAGACCTCTAAATTCAGTGAGTTCAACTATTGAGATAAAGGATGTTGATGGAAAGAGTAAGGACAGAACTAAAACCAGTAGCATGAAATTGTTATAACAAAACTTTTTTATTCCTTCTGGTTTTCTCATTTGTTTGCCTCATCACTTCTTTCATTTTCACAACAATTTATTCATCCTCTCCCAAGTGTTATAAATTCCTCATTTGTTCCAGGCTCTTTTCATTTCATCTACTGTGAATTTATTCTTTTAATAGATTTCTCCCCACCCTGCATCTTGTGTTACCCATGGCCTTCCTTTGTACCTTACAGTAGTTACTGTGTTAAAATACGCTTTCTAAACATCTCTCTGAAGAAACTTGCCTGTTTTAGCTAAAGGAAGCACATAGTGCATTGTCATGAGGAGAAAAATGAATTATTTTAAAAGGCTACAGCTGAGAAACATATATAGTCCCAGTCTTAGGTTTGTGGTTGGACTTGATGATCTTAAAAGTCTCATCCAACCCAAATGATTCTATGATTTCATGATTATTTTTTTTAAATATGATTTTATACTTTGCAAACATATTATGCAATGCATATACACATAGATTCACACATATATAAAAATGACTGTCAACTGGTTTTCAGCGTTCCTAAGGAAGTTAGAAAAGATAGAAAGCTTTGAACAAATGAAGGGATTTCTTTATGAAAAATGGAAATCAAATTGCACATTCATCTGAAAATTATAGAACATTAGAAAGTATATGCAATGCCATGTACATAACACTTGAGAATAATGCTTAAGAAGTCCCAGCTGAAACACTTCTAAGTGCTTCATCCTTTCTCCAAATCATTCATATACAATAAATCTTAAAAAAGACCTTTAAGTGTAATCCTCCACAGCTTTTCCATCAGGATAACCCAGTTTTTTAAACCTTTTTGCCTCTTATCTATACGAAATGAAAGGTAGCTGAAGAGAATGTTACTACTGTGCAATAAATGCTTTTTCATCTAAAACCCATCAGTACAATTCCCTTTGAAACTGTGTTTTATACCAGGGGCCTAATTAAAAAGGAACACTGTTTATGCAATTTTGACAATATTCTAAGTAATGAACAATAACATGGCTTTTAGGCTGAAATCCCCATTGACTTAATCAGGACTTCTGCCAAAATATAGATATGCCCCATGACAGCCATGGATGCACACAGTTACAACAAAGTATAATATTAAACACTTTGGGGTTTGCAGCTTTCATCACTTGTTACTTGACCATCTTTTTTTTCCCCCATATTTTAAAATGACTTGCTCACACTTGACAAGAGTTATATTTTGCCTGTCTGATTCTCAGTTTTTCCCTTAGTGCATTAATTCAAAAATCATGAAGATCAGAAATGTATAACTATTATCATATATATGGGATTAAAAACAAAAACAAAAAACCAAACCAATAAACTATTTAGGAAGGTAAAGTCTATAAAAGATGACTCAGGCAAATAGTTTATGAATGGCATTTTATAAGGTACTTGTCAGAGAATAATCTCTGCATCCTCTCTAATTAACTACACAGTATGTTGTAATTGCAAAAATGTTATAATTGTAAAAATAAAAGTTCTGTCATTTCCTTTAAATATAGGAAGCTTTAATATCTACAGTACTGTAGGTAGAACCATTCACAGAAGACTGGACCTGAGAAAGCCTGTTAGAGCTGATTAAATCCTTGTTTTTTTCATTCGCTGAGGGGTGAGCGGGGGTAGCAAGGGACAGACTGAAGCCACCAAAGGCTGCAGCACAGCAGAGGTGCACAGAAACATGAATCACTAATTCCAGGATTTGGATTCCAGATACACTGGAGTACACCATATGTGATATCCACTAGGGACTCTTCCAGAGCTTCCCCACTGCCTGAATGCACATCACCCTGACCTCCGAGCTGGCTGTCAGCCCACCAGACACCTCAGCTGCAAAACTTAAAAGACTGAAAAATTGAGACATAAAAATTTAAAACTATATGTATTCAACTGTACTCCCAAATAAGCAGTTTATTATATTGCCCTATTATTTATGTGGATATTGAAGGCAAGAGACTTGTTCCACTCACCCTGGACTTTTAGAAAGACAGAAATGGTATTTCTCATCTCTCCCTTCCAAGCAATATTTTCTTTAGCCCTTGGATTATGGTGCTGGAAGGACACATGCTGACTTACCCCTAAAAATCCTCATAGATGGGGGACACTAAAAATTTCCAAAGCCAAGTTTAAACATAGTGACAAGATAAGTGAGTCTCTTGTTTTTCTTGCGGGGGGTCTCTCATGAACATTTATCAAGTAAGCCAACATATTTTGCCAAGAGCAGAATGGGAATGCAGTATATATGTGGTAAAACTTCCTATTTTGCCAAAGTCAGAATAGATGATTCATTGCATACCCTGAAAGAATTTCCTGTTCTAGAATTCACAGCCCTCCATGCGGAAATTGTCTGTAGTTAGAGTGTGAAGGTAACTCTTATTCTTTATCTTCATAAATCAAAAGAAAGATTCAAAACTAAAAGGACTGCAGCATATGTTCTGAGAAAGTCTGTGCATACTTTGTCTCATATTCCCCATAAACTGTGCAAACAACCGATTATTCACTCAATAAGAGAACAAAGACAGAAATCAGGTCAGCTAGACCTGAAATATTTCATTCAATCCAATACAAAAGTTTTTGTCTGGAAGAGGGAAAATTACTTCTTTTGCTACATTTACTTTTGGATATTTTGTTCCATTTTGGAATGCCAGTTTAAAATGATGAGTCCAAAATTATTTTGCAGCTTTTGGATAAAATGTTTTGACTTTTTTGAAACAAACTTGACATTAAAAATGTCAATGCAAAACACTGTTATTTCTTTTCTTTTTTCTTCTTCAGTCAAATGAAATTATTTGTTGACTTTCACTTGAAAGTTTTAAGGTAAGACTGAAATAGCTTTTTGTGGCAAATTTGCTATTAAAAACATCACCATCTGTACTCATGCTAAACGCTCCATGTTTAGATTTTTAGTTTTAGCTACCTTTTCTGACAATAAATATGCACCTCAGATTTTATATTTTTGCACTGAAAAGTATTGTTTTGCTGCAGCCCTGTCACTTAAAATGGAGAAAAAGAAATCAGTTCTTCCCCAGATTTAAACATGATACAATTCCTTCAACATTTCAGAAAGATCACAAAATGTTTACTTAGGTTAATTTCCTAAGTCTGCTTCTAGAACAGGCATCAAACTGTACAGCAGAACCCACAAGAAGGTATCATCATCCTGTAGGATCAGCTTTTTTGTTTGGTTGCCTTTCTTGAGACTAAACCAAGAGGAAAAACAGCATTCCATTTGATCTATAGCAGTAACTCAGGAGCAAGCGAAGTTGTGCATTAACTTGTGCAATCCCTAAGGTGACACCCAAAAATTTGTCCTTCCATTTATTTGGGGTTTTGAAGTTTAGACTGAACTCGAAAAAAGGATTATCACCAGCTTTTTAAAATTAAATTAGTAGAAAACCAGACTAATTTCACTAAAATATGTTTTGTTTCTCTCAATACCTGATCTCATCAGCCAATGATGCAGAAACGTAACAGAAATGTTCCAAATGCAATTCTTTCTCAGTGATCTATTTTTTAGGAAAACATTAAAGTTTTGTTAAGAGTGTGATAAAAATAGAGTGTGACAAAAATACATCATAAAATTCACAACTGAAGTTTCAAGTGTTAAACACCATATCGCTTTATTTCGATTATATGTCCAATGAGCATGTATCTCTGGTATAAAAACATACCATAAAATAAAAGTGGAGTCTGTTTACGGTGTAATGTATTCTCATAGTTTCAATTGCCATAAGACCTTTGAGTCCAGGAATGAAAAATAAAACAAATAAAAGAAAGTTTTTATTATTTTGTGATAACTCACAGAGTGTAAGTTTACCTCTTAGGAAGGAATTTCAAACACTGCAGCTGGGTTTTTTTTCCCTTTCGCAGGTTCCAGAAATTACCCTGAGCTAGCAGATTTCTGGAGCATCCAATCTGTTCAACCTTGCAAAGGTTATGTATGACAGATTATTATGTTCTATTAAACGCAGACCTGTTTTATCAGGGTGAGATCTATGGGACAGCAACAAGCATTGTGCTCTGCAGCTTAACTGAGAACCTTAGTAATTTATAATTTCCCATCCATCTGCACAGTGCAATATGATCCATATGTTCTGGCTTTTTAATCTCCTATCCGCAAGGTCCTGATTTTTCATGTTCTCTCATGAATATTTCTAGATTCCAAAGAAATAGACCCATGAGCAGCAGAATAGACAAGACCTCCCTTCCTTTGGCTCTGAGCTGTATAGTTAAATTCTGATGGCTACTAAGGTGTTGGTTCCAATCAAAAGGTGTTGGTTCTGCTGCAGTGAAATTTCACATTTGCTCTTTCCCTCTCACTCCCTCACCTCTTAATCATAATATTTAATCTGTATTAATTCACTGGTATTTTTACCAGATGAGTTAATTCTGTATCTTTCCTCTACTTGGTTACCTCTTTTTATGGGAGTCATAAGACTTTCTCTTCAGCTACTGTCCCCTTTCAGATTTGTTCAAAAATAACAAAAAGGGGAAGAAAATCAGAGAAGGGGGCAAAAATTAGCATCCTGGCCTAACACTGTATTTTGTTCATAAAATGCTTTTCCTATTGCAATCCATGTTTCCTTTTATTCTTTATTCATTTCTAAAAGCTTTATGCAATAGAGCTTCTTATGGCATGAAAATGTTTTCAATATTTCAGTTCTTGATTTTTGCGATTCATTTGTAAAAATTCTGCTTAGTGAACTCAGTTACTTAGAGATTTGGCTAAGAAGCTGTAAGCCATTCTTAAAACATTCTATTAGTCAAGTATTTATGAGTAATTTATATTTCCCTCTCCACTGTAGATATGTATATTTTTCAAAATTGCATTTCATCATCTGCCTATTCTTCCAGTTCTGTTTAATTGGTCTGAAATGTCTTACAGCTTTGTCTTCTTTCTGCTGCCCAAAATAATGGTATCCCATCTGCAAATTGCCCTGTGTCTTCTAGTTAATAATCATATTTATACTTCTATAGCACTGTTTAAGACAGATTTAAAAATGTGCAGACTTTCCCTGGTCCAGGTTGTCTTGGGATAACCTTAGCCATAAGCCTTCTGCCATATTGCAGATGATCCATTCATTTCTCTCAGGTTTTGTGATCACTGACACGCTAACCTTCCCTGGTATTTTATTTTCAGAAGTGTTTTCTTTCCTTAGGATGTTATAGTGATGGGACTTTGTGAAAGTTATTTAGTAAGTACAAATAAATTAATTCAGCCTCTTTTCCACTTACTACTAATTTACTGACACTATCAGAGATGCCATTAAGCTAAAAGAAATCCATTTTTCCTTTAGAGAAACTATTCCTGTTTGTTACAATCCCATTACGTTTATCTCATTTAATGTACCTGGCACAGATTTTCTGAAGTGTAATTCCAAAGATCATCCCTAGAGTTTCTGAAAAGACAGATAAATATTTCCTGCCATCCAGGTCTCTAAATGGAACAGCTGTGACACTGCACATTTTTATTAACTACCCATCAGCCATCTAATTCTACTTAACTCATACTATTTGTAAGAGAGTAACATTTTTGCCTACTTTTTTTCTTTTGCAAATATACAATACCACCACCAACTCATAAAAATCTACAGTAAATTTACACCAACTGCAAACTTACCCATATCTCTGGAAAACAGACTGTACCAAGCAGATACAGTTCTTTGCTCCTAGGATCAAGTTTTGTCCCTGAAGCACATCCCCCGTTCTGGGAGCTATGAGGAAAGGGGTTAGACCTGCTCCTGCAGCCCTCCCAAATCTGCAAAAGAGTGGTGGGCATGGATGTAACAAAGACAGTGAAGACAAGCGGGTGGTAGATTCCTACTCTACGGCCTCAACACTTCAGAAAAATAGATGGCACTGGAGTAGGAATACCCAGGCTCTACATGGGCATTGCACCTACACTGATTAGTCTTTGAGCAATGTTAGCAATGCAAAACACCCTTGTTCAATGCCCTAACCACTTTCTCCATCTTTGTTTGCAGAAAGAGTGCGAAGTGGGAGCTGCAGGGTAGATGCACTATGTAGAAAGGCTAAATTTGGGATGGGATTAAAAGTGTGAAGACCATTATTTCCTGTATTCTCCATCTTTTTAATTTTTCCTCAGGTGATCATTCTTGCCCCAGACTGCTGGAGAGGCAGCTGCCTGGGTAACCACTGTGCCCCTCAGCAAATTAAGCTCCTTCCCCACAGTCACAGAGATGTCAAAGCACTCATTCA
This sequence comes from Edolisoma coerulescens, assembly GCA_013397115.1. NCBI lineage: Eukaryota > Metazoa > Chordata > Aves > Passeriformes > Campephagidae > Edolisoma > Edolisoma coerulescens. The sequence goes on along the minus strand of VWZW01002090.1, from coordinate 777,218 downwards.
GACCACACGTCTTAGAGGGAAAGGGGAGCTGGGAGAGACACTGCCTGTTCAAGGAAACAGGCAATTCTGGGAGAAGAGAAAGCATTTCCAGAGTATAAGGACTTTTTGCAAATCAGAATCTTGACATTCCATAAAGTGATGCCCTAATGGTTCTTGTGTTCGCACATCAAATTGTTAACTTATTTCTTCTTGATAAGATCTTATCACAAGTTCAAATGCCACTGCAGCCCCCAAGACATTGGCAGATAACAGAATTATAGTACACCATGATGCCGTCCACCAGCACTTTGACAAGATATAGAGCATCAGAATACTAAACCCATTACCAAACAGTAATTACAATACTCAGATAAAATTATGGAGATTTTGGATTTGACAGTCTACCTGTCATAGGTCTTCAAAATCACACCCAGCAGGCCAACAGAGTTTGTGAGAAGACAGGTGGAGATGGGTGTCCCTGAGAACAAAGGGTCCTCACAAGGATGTGCCAAATCTTGTTATATTACATCTCAAGCCTCTTAATAAAGCTTTCACCCTACCATAATTAAGAAAATTCATTTACACTAACCATTATGATTAAAATTATGTTGAAAAACCCATCTAATTGAAAGTATAGTAAAGCTCATCAACTCAGTTAAACACATGTATAGAATTAAATCAAGGACATTAATTGATTAACACAGTAAGTAAATGGTGGTATGTTAGCTAGGAGGGTTAAGTTCTACATTGTGCAATTATGGCAGATTCTTACTGACTCTGTTCTCAGAACCATTTTTCTTTAACACCAAGGCTGTTTGTTTTTTCCCCAAATGTGTACACTTGTCCATGTGTTTCTCACTTAGTGAGATGCAAAGCATCCATGCAGTGCTAACGGGGAAAAGCCAATAAATGTAACAAGATAGCACTGGTCTATAATTCAGCCTCGAGATATGAACATCTCTAGCTAAAGAAATTACAAAGGAATTATACACTAGTTAAAAAAGTAGATATAATTTGATTGTAATAGATAGATTATTAGATAAGATTTGAATATACACTGGGATTCCTATTAATTTCTGCTCATTTGCATCGGTTTTAGCCTGGGCAGCTCTGTGGTATCACAACATTAAAGCTTTTCCTTGTCTATATGATTCTTAGGACAATGGGGCCCTGCACTGCTATCACAGCCCCTGGGTAATACTATAACCTAAATTATCATCATCATCATTCAGATTGAATTAAGAGGCTCGGAAAGAATATGCATCTAGGGAGGAATCTGCAGACCAGTCTAGCTTAGATCATTACTGAGAGCTCTAATGAGAAGGGCAGTGGCACATCTGCTTTGATGTATTCAGGGGCTGGAAGGACGGCACTAACCTGGTCAATAATCTTGATGTAGCAAAGATAAGACAATCTGAGATATGCTACAGCATGATGCTACAGAATGGATGAATTTCATCCTCTCCCACACCTCTCATTTTATTATCAGATGAGATTCTCAAAAAGAATTTAAAAGAGTTTGTGACTTACAGTTCTTTGAAAATCAAAGGGAGATGTATTCCTGCCTAAATTAGGCTGAAACCTACTTTTCCCAAAAGCCTGAATATAAAAGAATCCAGCTTTTCAAGATTATATATAAACACCACCGTCACCCCTGGGTTTAACAGTGTTTGGGAAAATTTTGTACTTATCCACCCACACATGATCTAACTGAAGTCTGCAGAGCTTCACCCACAGAGGGATAAGACCCACTGTGTTTGTATCCCAAATGGTGGAGCAATACTAACAAACCCAAAATTTCAGTCAGAGTCGTCCAGCAAAAATCATTTGGGGGCTGCTATTTTTGTTCAGGTTTCTTCCCCTGTAATCCCTAGAGGCAGTGCAATGAGCAGCTCTTTGAATATTAAATTATTGAAGTTCAGAAGAATTTAATTAGTATCTCACCTACTTACCATCTTGCAACGATGCCTCTCCTACAATTATGGTACTACATTACAAGCAATTTCAGCTTAATTGAATAACTGGAATAAAACCTGGGTTCCAATTGCCAGAATTATCCGTATTAAGATAGCTATAACTGACTTAAAAACCAGAAAACGTGAGATGATCTCTATGCATGCAGGTTTACAGCAGATTCTCTAGTATTCAACCTTAATATTCACCCTTAATATTACCATATTCACCCTAGTATTACCATACTGTCAAAAGAAATATGTTTGAACAACATTGCAGATATGTCAGTTGTCTGGGTATGAGCAGCTGAATAATCACAAAGTCAAATCAGGCCGTAAGGTAGCAAAATGTAGGCTCCAAAATATTTTCAAATATTTTAACAGTTTGTGCCTCTTTCTCCCAGCTGCACATGCCTATGTGCACTTCAGCCACTGACTGCCAGACTCCTTTCTCACAGTTCCTCACATTCAAATTATTTGTAAAATATGTTTTCTCACAAAGCCTTGTACTGGAAGCAAGAAAGAAAAAAATTTGCAGGGACAGTGAGAGCAAGAGAGGAAAAGAGCAATGGAACAAATCCCAAAATTGTATTTTCCTCAGCCTGTTTCTCTACCCTGCTGCATTTTGTGTAGCTCCAAGCTGGCTCAGATCCCCTTTGGTTTCAGATAATGACCTGGCATAGAAGTCAGCTGCTGAGTCATCCTGCTTCAGCAAGAAAGTGTGAGGAAAAAAAGGCTGGCGATAAAGCCAGTATATGAAAGGTGGAAAGCCACAGATGTGTGTTTCCAATGGCTCCATCATCCAGTTGAGTACAGAGCGTTTCTAAGCCGTTCTGCTCTGAAAGATAAACCTGTACAGGGAAACACAGAACCCCTAAGGTTGGAAAAGACCTCTAAGATCACTGAAGTCCAACAATTAACCAAGCACCATCAGGTCCACCACTAAACTATGTCCCTTCATACCACAGCTACATGTTTTCTGAACACTTCCAAGGATGACAATTCCAACACTTCTCTGTGCAGCCTGTTCCAATCCTTGACCACTCTTTCAGTGGCAAAGTTTCAAAGCTTCACTAATATCCAGACATTAGGAAATACCTATAGAGACAGGATTAAAATTCCCTAACCCCGGTATCTTTAGTAGAGAGTAGGTAAATAGCACTTTCAGAAATGGAAACCTGTCCCAGGCATTTTAACCTGAGCTTGCTTGAGCCAGATTTCAGACATACCCTGACATTACAGGTATTAGTAAAGTATAAGCAGTACAGAAATGCCCTTGTGTTCGCTTTACTGTACCCATTCACATTTGCCTTAAGTAGACGTCAACATGTCCAGAATACTGAAAAAATAATGCCTTTTCTAAACAGAAGTAAAATTATGAAGACAGCAGTCAGGAAAATAACCCAGTTTCAGCTGAAACCTCTAATTCAGTTCAGATCTGCTCAATCTGCAGATTTGTTGCAAAACCATTAAGGAAACAAACTGCCCAACAACTGCTAAAGAGGAAACAGCAGCAATTTCAATGTGAAACCATCTGCAGGTGTGGTCTTCAGAAGCTGGCTGATGACTTTAACACTCCCAGAGTGCAAAGTTGTTAACTTTGTGCTATTTTGGCTAATTCTGAGTAATTAATATAACTCTTTAAACTCTCATAACTGAAATTCTATCTCCCTGCTTGGCATTTGCTCATCCACTTGATCAAAGGCACAATTTGTGACACTGACTTCAAAGTAAAATTTTGTTTATTTGCTGTAAAAACACCATTACTCTTTTTAGCCTTTCCAATGTCATGTAATCAATTATAATAATTTTATTAAGTCTAGTCTAAATCAGGTTTAATGATTTTTTTTTTAATTGGAAGCAAAAACTTCAACCACTATGGGGTAATTAGATCCAATACAGAAATTCAGGCAGATGCTTATTAAAACTTTAGTGGGAGGAAGGCTTTGAAAAAATCAGCTAGGTACCCTTTCTTTGACAATGTGGTCATTTTCTGCAGAAAACACTTTAACCTAAAAAGCTGACTTCTAGCTCTTACGTGCATAAAAGTCTCATTCTGTTCATATTTGGAAGATAGATGCAATTTGGTGTTCCTGAGTTTGTTGGTTGAAAAAATTGATTGCATTTTCTGTGGCTCATAGTTTCCATAAGTATTGGTAGAATAAAAGCTGCCTGGAGTGCTGACGTTTCAGTGGGCAACTGAGATCCACTAGACTTGGTAATATTCAACTGTATTTCATGTTGCTTTTGTTCAGGGGGAAGAGAACCCACCTTTCAGTAGCAAGAAAAATAATAAAAACTGTTCTTAAGGACCATGAAAAACAAAGAGGAGATGGGGAGTGTTGGGTCCCCCGCTGTCTAGAGCAAAATGATCAAGAGGAGTGCAGTTGTCTCATACAGGAGGGCATCAATTGTTACACGTTCACAGCTCCCTGGTACAAACTTGTACTTCATGGGTGGCTTGCAGGATTAATAAGATGTGTGTGTGTGTAGGAATGGAAATAAGGAAAACATGAGAGAAGGAGAAATACAGGAATGGAACCTGAAGGTAAGTCAGAAAAAGGAACAGGGAAAAGGAACACTGATTAAATATGGAAAAAAGAAACAACATCATGCAAAAGGCAAAGACAACACTGTGAAAAATCAAGTTAGTAAACAATGCAGATCTTTAAAAAGTCACCTGAGTCATCAAGACTGCTGACTATTTTTTGACATTTCCCCCAATTGCATCAGCTTCAGCAGCAATTTTTAAAGATTTTTAAGAAGCAAGTAACATGATCTTCTGAAATAGAGAGATTGAAGGGAACCAAATGGCAAAAGGCTTTTCCCTTTCAAAAACATTTTTGAGAGAGATCTATTTTGTGAGAAGTCTCAATCAGCCCTTGATACCAAGATCACAGAATCATAAAACCCTGGAATGGTTCAGGTTGTAATGGACATTAAAGATCATTTAGTTCCAAGCCCCCTGCCATGGGCAGGGAGATGATGTTGTCACACAATAATAAGGTTGTGAAGTTGTCACACAATAATAATCTCAAAAACTCTTATTCTTGAAAAGAATTGGAAAATAATAGCCCATTCAGAAAGACCTGTTTCTCTTTTAAATGTCAAAATTCTGTTGGTTTTTTTGCAGCTCCATAGTTCACAAAACTACATTACAGCGAGATGAAATAAGAGCTAGGAGAAATGGGAGTTTAAAAATGTTGGAAATAGCTTAAGCAGCACTTCTTAGTCAGGCTGCCAAGATATTCTTTCATAAGGTTTGACTAAAGAGATTCCATTCTCTTCGTCCTGGAGGCTGCAGCCATCCAGAGCTCCTGGAACTGCAAATTTCTGCTTTCTTTTACACCTGGTACTGACAAAAGCCAGAACATTTTTGATGTGTCACATCATCAGATGTATAAACACATATATCTTCTATTGAGTGAGTGAATTATCAGTATATTTTTCAGCGAAAAGGTATTATGGCACTTTAGTGCTTCATTTAAAATGTAGAATACATTCCCAAGTGTCAGCAGTAGCTGAAGTCTGACAGAAGGGCATTTCAGCTACCGAGTTTAGGGAAACAACTGGTGTTAAACCTGTCTGACATATCTGAGAAAAATCCCTCCTGTTACTGTCTGACTAATAACACCAAGATGCTGTATTGCACTTTTTAGCAGAAGGTCACAAAACACTTTGGAAAGGTGGCAAACAACATTACAGATACTTTACAAATATTCTGTTACTTCTAGACTCAGAGAAAAGAACTGGCAGAACATACAAATCCTGTGTTCATAGGATCTAGTAGTTATTCCATGGATTTATTGCACATATTTTGTGTATTTCAGATGGAACCACCCCCTCCCCCCTTTATAATAGTCCATCTCTCTGTTTGCTTTATATTCTAAGAGTATTTCACATGGCCAACACATCAAGGAAAAAAAAGCTCAGAAAATAACAGGGAAGCAAGGAATAACTAGTACTATACAAAGCATTAGAGAAAGACAATGAGAAGAAAGGATTCTTGGAATTTCTTATTTACTTGATTATATGTGAGAGACAGGGTCAGGAATATCTGCATATGTCAGGCTTCCCCCTCCGACCCCCGCAAA
>VWZW01002090.1:583080-771166 GCA_013397115.1 Edolisoma coerulescens | reverse complement strand
AAAAAAAAAAAAAAAAAGACGCTCAGGAACAAGACTATTGTTAAAAAGAATCCTGCTATTCAAAAAGAATAAAAGATAAATCAGTTAATTAATACTAGTGGATAAAGCACCCAGTAGATCAAGAACACAGAAAATATCCTGAAACAACAATTCAGATTAACATTTGAAAAGACCTTCAATACCTAAGAAGCCCATATAAAGTAAACAGGGTCCATAGCCCGAAAATATTTTCAAATTCCTTTGAAAATTCCCATCTTCATTCTTCAGGCAAGTCTAACAACACATAGTGCACCAGTAGATACTGTCAGAACTTGCTCTGCTTGTGTCCATCAGAGGACAACATTTATTTTGCCAAGAAATAAAGGATTGCAATGCCTGAGGTTTACTTTAAGTTGCTGAGATTTCTCCAATTAAATCACCCACTGACAGAAGCAATTTTATTTGGTTTCTTTTTTATTCTGTCAGAAGCTAGAAAGATAACAAGATACTGTCTGCAACTACATAAATCATGTGGAAAGCCATCAATCAGAAAGCCAAGGCAAAACATCAAGCACACAAAACAATGGACTTAGCCATGCCATAACAAAAAAAAAGTATTCTTCACTAATAACTGTTCACTGTAGCATTCAATTTTTGCACCATTTTAAGAATTTCTTTAGAGCAAGCCAAGGACTCAGAAATGAAAGACATTCCTGCCCACATGAAAATGAGACACAAAATATTACTCAAAATGCTAATTTTTAAGCTGCTTATTTTGCCTTGAAACACAATGAAATAAAATCAAAATTCACAGCTACTTTTGCCACTTCCCTAAGAGCAGGAACAGGCACAGGCACATTTGAGAGCTTCCTTTGTCTCTTTTCTAATCCGATTGCATTTTTATATTAAAAAACCATAGATCACAGATACAAAAGTATCATATATGCTTATCTGCTGTTACAGTAGGAGATAAGAGAAAAGCAGTACGTGATTAAACATGTAACAAGTGCTGTATCTTAATGAAGCAACCTACTGAATATTCAGTGGAATCCACTAACGGACTGACTGCAGCATGGGGCTTTGCCAGTGACTGCATACTGAAAAGGAGAGAGGGGGGAAAAAGGACAAAACACAACCAACTCCAAAACACAAAAGATAGGAAGCTACTAGGGCAGAGATCAAAAGTATTCTTATAAGATCATTGCTACTGGGCTGAGCCACCCTGGGGATAAAAAATGCTTCATGCAGATTAGCTATACTTATGAAAGGCAGTCAGTGTAAGCAAAGAAAAGGATGCAAGATTAAATTTTAGACGGCTTGCTAATATATCCATGCATACATTAATATGTCCTCTATATAACCCCAATTAATTTTGTAACTGCAAGAGAAAACTCCAGACTGCTGTTCTTGACATGTAACAAAGCCTCAGCCTCTTTCAGTCCTCTATGGCTTTTAAAGAGCCTCTGGAATGCAGCATCTTTGCTCAGGAAGAACAGCCTGTGCTATGGCACTGCCTTAACTCTTTGTCACACCTCAAACACAGAAATTAAAGCAAATTCAACCTTTTTTTTTTTTTCTCTTCCGTATTTGAACTTCATCTCTATAATAGGGCTCTTCCTCAGTAATAGAAATTAAGGGATCTCAGCAGCTCTGGAAAAATAAATGGGGTTTCTAACCACAGCTAGATTAACCCCCCAAAACACCAGGAACTACATTTACACAGGAGTCTCAGGCATGGTAAAAAGGTGTAGCAACCAGCTTTCTCTGTGTAAACCTAATTCCCTGGAAGCTAGGGGTGTTTGCATTACATGGTCAGAGGACTTCCCTGCAATTGCTCAAACTTGGTCTAGTGGAAGGTGTCTCTGACGAGGTCAGGGGGCTGGAACTAGATGATCTGTAAGGTCCTTTCCAACCCAAACCATTCTGTGATTCTGTGTTTTAAAACAGCTATGCTCGTCTGTGGAGTGTATTTCCTTATACTGTTTTCCAGCTCTAGGCAGACACACCTCAAGTTTATTTACAGGTCACATGATCCACTGCAACATCAGGAGAGTCTTGGAGTTTGCACAGTACCCATGACCAGTGCATGACTTTGGTTTCTATATAGAGCTCAATACCAAAAAAATAGTCCCAAAGTTTGTTGAATTGATAAATGAGACTGTTTCATCTGAAAAAAAAGAAGAAAAATTGCAATAAAACATTTTGACCTTATTTATCCAAATTGTCTTTAGAACTCAATTTTTATTGAAGTCAATGTTAACTCATGAAATAAATAGCTCTTGCCTAATCTACATTTTTAGACACAAAAAATTACTCTTTATGACAGTTTCCAGGAAGCTCAGGCTAATACATTTTTCACAGAACCATTAATCATCCAGGCTCATCCTCAGAGCCTCTTTCCCCATCTTTGTTAATTTGTCGGACAAGCACAGCAACCACTGTAGTGAGGTCTGACTCACACCTGGACAGGGGAAGCTTCAGAGGTGGGGAAAAAGCTGTTTCATTACAGACAGAAAAGGGCAAGTGACAGATTCCAGGAGCCTTCACAGGAATGACCTTCCTGTGCTCAGGAGGATAAAAAGAAGAATGATGGACATTCAAGGGATACTACACACTCACTAGGAGATTGGAAGTGGGAAAGAGAGACATCTGCCTTGGAACAGAAACAAAACATCTTTCCCACACTAGATACAGAGAGCCTCAAAGAATCTTCTGGTCACTTGTGCCATGCACCAGAATATTGGGTCCAGCCCTGTTTAATATTTTTACTGATGATCTGGATGAGGGGATCAAGTGTAAATTTGAGGATGACACTGAGTCAGGTAAGAGTGTTGATCTGCTGGAGGGCAGGAAGGCTCTGAAGGGGAAACTGGTCAGGCTGGATCAATGGGCTGAGACCAACGGCATGAAGTTTTATAAGGTCCTGCCCTTTGGTCACAACAACCCCAGGCAGTGCTACAGGCTGGGGACAGAGTGGATGGGAAGCTGCCCAGTCAAAAGGATCTGGGGTTGCTGGTTGACAGCAGCTGAACATGAACCAGTTGTACCCAGGTGGCTGAGAAGGCCAATGGCATCCTGGCCTGGATCAGCAAAAGTGTGGCCAGCAGGGCCAGGGCAGTGATTGTCCCCCTGTACTCAGCACTGGTGAGGCTGCAGCTCAAATCCTGTGTTCAGTTCTGGGGCCCTCACGGCAAGAAAGACATTGAGGGGCTGGAGCGTGTCCAGAGAAGGGCAACGGAGCTGGGGAAGGGTCTGGAGCACAAGTCCTGTTAGGAGCAGCTGAGGGAGCTGGGGGTGTCTAGTCTGAAGAAAAGGAAGCTCAGGGGGGACCTTCTCACTCTCAACAACACCTGAAAGGAGGTCACAGTTGGGGTGGGTTGGCCTCTTCTCCCAGGCAACTGAACCTGTGCCAGGAGAGATTCAGGTTGGACATCAGGATGAATTTCTTCATGGAAAGGGTTGTTAAACATTGGAATGAACTTCCCAGGGAAGTGGTGGAGTCACCATCCCTGGAGGTGTTCAAGAAATGACTGGACATGGCACTTAGTGCCACGGTCTAGTTGACAAGCTGGTGATCTGTCAAAGGCTGGACTCGATGATCTCAGAGGTCTTTTCCAGCCTAAATGATTCTGTGATTCTGTGACTCAAGTAATGGGTAAGACAGGGCTTCCTGCCATCAACAACAACAAAAAATAAATGGAATCCATGTGCTGTGGCACTGGGAGATGCAAACCTCCTTTTTCTGTAAAGCAATTTGTACAAATGCCAATTCATGGATAACCTTAACTTTGGAGGCTGCTGAGCCCATTTGTTCCATGTGGAGATGTTTTTTCTCCTCTCTCCACTGGGAAGTCATTCCATCAATCCTGTAAGCTGTCAGCAACACAGTCGAGCTGCAGGACAACATCCTGGGACAGAAAGAAAAGGAGTAATAGCCAGCGTGGCTCCTTCCCTTCCAGAAAGTGAGGCCATCAAAGATGAGGCAACTGAAGAGATTCATTACTGATCATCCTTGTTTGAAAATAACTTAGGTTAGGATAATAACAGTTATTTACCTGGTTACTTGTTTTTGCATAATTGCCATTGACACTTACAATTGAACCTGGCATTAAATTAGGAAATGGAGATAGCTGGAATAGCCTGACATTTAAAATGTTCAGCCAACCAAAGAGATGCAAGATCCTTATAAGGATTTTTACTTTTCAGCTTATCTTAACAAAGTGGAGTATACTGAAAAACAGAAATAACATCACAATAATACTAATAAGGTTCATTTAGGAGCCACAGTTATCATTCATTTAAAGAACATTGATTAGCTCTATTCCTGGGAGGAAGGGGAAGAGGTGCATATTTAATTTTGAGACAGAATTGCACCTCTGATTTTCAGGTACAGTTTTGTTGAATTCAGATTTCCCAAAACACCAGGGATTCACAAGGCACTTTTTACTGAATTAGCACTTTCTAAGCCATCTAAGAAAACTCTCAATAGTATATCATGAAGCTTTATAGATGCAGACCAAAGAATTCTGAGCTTACTGCACCATCTCGTGTCAAACAAGGGGAAGTGCAAGAAAATTATTTTAAACTCTTTTCACTACACTACAGACTTTTTTCTTAAAGAGATTAATGAAACACAATTTCATCATCTCCATGAGTTGCAAAGAACATTTATTATCTTAATATGGCAACTCTAACAAAACTTCTCCAGTGTTAGCATTTTCCCAAATGTTAATACATCCACGTAACTGAAAACTTCCTTTACAACTTCAGTATTTGACATTCAAAGTTGTTTAAGCTGTTGAAAATGTTATCTTCTGCACACTAATAAACAGACCAACCTTTAACAGGAGTTTGAAGCTTTCTAAAATTAAGCATTTTCCAGAACTGAGTTGACTGCACATGAAATGCTATGGGAGAGTAGAAAAGCAAAGTTAATGCAAAATATAATAAGGTGAAGAAGTAAAAAACACAGGGAAAAGAAAAGATGGTCTGGTTTGAAGCACAATTGCTCTTACTCATTATTATCTTCTGAAAGGGAGTAATCTGGCTAATGCATACTAGATTTTAAGTACTTGTAAGATAAGAAAAACGCACCTAACTTCAATTTCAGAAAATCTATTCACATTTCTAAACAGTATTTATCATAATCAGTATCTGTGTGTCTAAAAGAGATTTTCAGAATGTATGAGGACCAGGTTTCTTATTATTCAGCACATAAAACAAGTGCAAGGGCGTTGAAGAAAATTATTATTATGTTTTGGTTTCCTAAACAACCTGACGTAATCAATAATCATAGAATCACGGAATCATAGAATCATAGAATGGTTGGGTTGGAAGGGATCATCTCAAAGATCATCTAGTCTCAGCCCCCCCTGCCATGGGCAGGGACACCTTCCACTAGACCAGGTTGCTCAAAACCCCATCCAGCCTGGCCTTGAACACTGCCAGGGATGGGGCATCCACAGCTTCTCTGGGCAACCTCTGGCAGTGTCTCACCCCTTCACATAAAGAATTTATTCCTAATATACAATCTAATAATCTAATAATGATAAGCTCCACTAGAGTGTTTCTGGACTATATCAAACCACATAATCTGAAATATGAAATTACAGCCAAATTCTCTAGGAAATGTGAGGACTAGAATCAGCCATCCCAAAGAGAATTTTTTTAATTGTATAATCTTTGCAGATTTCTTTCCAAATGAACAAAAATGTATGGAAACAAGCAACTCTTTTTTTTCTGCCAAAGTCATGTCACTTAGGAAAAGTGATCTGATTAGGATGGACATGTGGCTTAGTCTTGGGACAACATTTTGGTTCCAAAGCACCTTAACTACAATATTTTTATGCTCAAATATTTTCCCTTTATGATATTATTTCAAAACAAATGTTGGGTAATCATCCTGTCATCAGGGCATTGTGCAGCCATTAAACACAAAAAACTGCTTCAAAACTTGCTGGAGAGGTGCACCCTAGTGCTGCAGTCCCTACGGAGAAATTCAGGCAGTGAAACGCAGCCAGGCAGTGACTTAACCCCACCCAGCCAGGCAGCCAATGTGCTTGCTGGCCTAGGTGAGTGGTCAGATGGACAGTCCTAATGACACACAGGATATGATGCGATCCCTGGCTTGGTGTTAAGGAAACTTCCCAGTCTGACCATTCACAGACTCTGACAGTCACACTCCCAGCACCAGAACCAGCACCAAATGCATTCCTCAACACTTGGTACAAGCAGACTTGTGACCTTCATGCACACACATTTTCCTTTTGCACCAAATGCTCTGACCTGTAACCAGAAAACTGAGGCAGAACGAGTCAATCTTCCCAGTGCAAACAGATCTTGGTGGAGTTTCCTGACAGCGTTATCCTGCTGCAACTGCCAGTGTCTTCTCACTCCCGAGAAGTTACCTGACAGTATTTTGGACCCCAGTACTTGTTATTTATCCTGAGAGCAGGATTTAAGCACTTCCACTTCTCACGTGAGTCAATGAAATGTTAAAATTGCAGGCATTATTTTCCAGTTAATCTTTAAGAATCCATTATTTTACATTTCCCTAGGAAGGTGTGCTGTGGGTTGAGAGGCAGTGTGCCTCAGATTTCACCATTATTCAGTGCAGCCATGTTCACACAATACAGCTGAGAAGATGGCAGAATACTTAAGGGTATCAGGCTACAGGTTGGAAAGTATGCAATTCAAGACAATAACCGATTCTGACTAGGTTCTGGAGTATTCGGAATGCTATTTCTCAACTATGTGGAAATCACTGTGACCAAAAGCTTCTGAACAGGGTTTTCAGTCAACTGCCAACAATAAAAGTGATTCCAAAGCAGGTGTTTCAGATAGGAAGGGCAACACAATGCCATGAGCTCTAGCAGAAGATCTCCTCCAGCCTCCTGAGCTAATTCTCTACTGAAGGTTAAAAGATGGGACACAGACAGCAGGGGAAAGGAAGCAGGGACTTCAAAGCCATTTGAAGAGACAAATACCTAAATTTAGATTAAATGGCAGGCATGAGATACTATTAAGTGGCAGATATAAGACACTGTGAATCTGAAGGAAAGAAGGGAAAGGGACAGAATCAAAGACAAAAATCCTCAGGCTGAGGGGAGAATTTGCAGGAGACACTGATTTCCAAGAGGAAATACTATAGAGCTCCTCTCCCACCATCACTTCAGAAAACAGCAGCAGACAACAACTTTGTCCTGTGACGAGAGCAAATAACACTGGGAGCTGTTTCAAGGCCATTGTGCATGTCTGGGGACACCCTTGACCTCACCTCACAATGAGCTTTTTGGCATCATTGCTACACCCTCAGCTTGGATTATGTAGCCTTAATTGAAAGTCTCCAAATGTGAAGCATAATGTCTGTTTTTGACCTTCATGAATAAGAAACACCACTGTAATCATAATATTCAAGGAGTCCTAGAGGAACAGGGATGTTTCCTTTCCAGGCCAGAAGTTCTTGGTCCGTGATTGTGCCCCGATGCCACACAGAGGCCTCATGGAGGTAATCCCTTCCAAACAACTGAAGTGATACCTCAGCACAGGATCTATCACTGCTTGGTACTGTTGACTTCTGCACTAGAAGTTAGGTAAGTAATCCAGAAAACTGCTAAAACCCGAAAAGACAAACATCATACAAACTAAACATAGGACCAACAAGAGCAGAGGACAAAGTTCATTCACATGGCTATTCCATGAAGGCTCAATGAACACCAGCTGTATTCACATCAATCTTTAATAATAAACACTTCCTTTCACTTGTAACCACACTGTAAACACTGCGCTGGGCAAGCAATGCCCATTTCACAGGCTTTGAGCACCAGAAGGAACAAAGCCCATCGGCCTTGTTCGCTGCTTAGTTAGTTGCTGGAATAAAACCATTACCCAGAACATCACCGCCTCTAGTAAAGAATTTTATTCTTTTTTTCCTTCTTCTCAGGCCTAGTATAAAATAAAATAGAAAACCCATCATGCTAATCACTGCGTCTATGCTCCTTCCACAAGAGAAGCTCTAGGAATATTTTCAAACCATTGCACTCTTATGAAAGGGCAAATGTAAATTTTCAGGAATGGATTTCTTTTTGGTTATTACACAGGTTCACCAGGAAGAGAAACATTTTTGCCCAACAAGATATATCAGAGGACACCAGACACACATACAGCTAAAGCTTCTATATTTTATAAATAGTTGCCTTAGTTAACAGAAAGATATCTCTACAGCACTCTGAATGGCATCAAAACCCACAGAAAACCGCGAGTGCTTGAGCAGCAAGGATATGAATAGAGGCAAATGAGCTCCCTTTTCAGACATAACTTGTGACTTTGATAAAGCTTTCTGAGAGATGAAAAAACTAGGATTCCATCAGATGGTTACATTTACAGTATTTTTTTTTTTTTAATTTCTGAACAAGGATAATCAGGAAGGGAAGTCTGCCATTTCAAAATCACCGTGATATTGAGGCTGAGAACCTGCATTATTCCTCTCACAATGTACAGAAAAACAGGCTCATTTGCCAGGAATTATTTTTACTCAAGAAAAAAACCTCACTCAAAGCATAAAGCTCACATCTCTACACAAAGCTCTGTCAATTAAACTATCACCTGTTCCACTACAGTGAGCCTTAAAAACCCATCACAGGACAATCAATCTGCAATGATAGGTTTCAGAAAGCAGCTTGTCTGCTTGTACAAGAAAATAAGTTTCCCAAGCATTTCATGCCATGTGTTTTCTCGTATTTGAGGACTAAAGCCATGAGTAGTATCAATCCTACCTTCAAAGGAGAAATGTGCGACTGTAAGACGTATCCATGGACATTTTCTATTTGAGACAAGTTCTTCTCTGACACATGAACAAGCTCAGGGCCTCTCACTTCGTGGGTTAAACGAGGCAAAGTATGGTCATGTGGAGCATCCTCATCTTGATAACGATATTTCTAGAGGAAGAAAACATCAAGGAAGAACAAATAAGCTTTTAGGAGGTAATTCCTATATTTTAATATAATTATGGAATAACAAATAAAATATGATACAGTACACAATAATCATCGGACTTCCTAGTGTGTTCTGGAGAGAATAAGTCATTCTTTTTTAAACATTTTATCAAAGAGAGAAATGTGGTATAAGTCATTGATACACAAAACTTTCCCCATCAAATAGACATCTGAGATGACACACTGAAAATGAAAAAAAAAGAGATGTTGATCAACTAAGCTGTAGTGTCAGATCACATTTCACATCCCTGTGTTAATAATTGCAGTTCTATACCCCTTCTCTGCAAAATATTTGAGTTATTTTCCACTCGGCAGTGTGTACTCTGATGCTGGAGAGCACACATGCACTTCCACAGAGCCACAGTCCAGCAGAAGATTCCCCTGCAGCAAAGTTCTGTCCTTACCCTGAGCATTAATGGGGTTATATCCTTCTTCTCCATGGAGAGGCAACATGAGATAAAGGAGAGAAAATCCCAAATGAAGCTTGTAACAACAAGGAATATAACCCTAAAAATTAAATTTAATGACCTGATCTGTCCTCCAGCTAGAATGCTTTGTACAAAGGTGCCATCCCCTCAGCTGTGTCCCGAGGAGGGGCCTGTTGGATAAAAGCCTAAGACTTATTTAGATGGCCATATACGAAAAATAAGTCTGAAGTCCAGGTACAATCACAAGAACATCCCAAAGCAGACCTCTCCATGCAGCAGACCTCTCTGCTGCTCATCCACTTCACTTTGACCACTCAGCTATGGAGTGTTATTTCATTTACTCATCTCTCCTAAGGAAAGCACCCCAGTGTATTCCTGCCTTCAATCTTATGTATGGAAATGTTTCAGCAGTTGCCAATTATTTTCAGAATACACATGTGACATGATTTATTCTCTTCTTCTTTTCTGGGATATGCCTGCAGCCTTCACATATTCACTTTTCAGATAACATAATTAATGAATATATGAAATGACTGGCACCAGCCAAATATTATTCGGGCAAGAAGCCATCAGTCTAATAGATAGTACTCCAACCAATGTCACATTTAAGGCTTGGCACACAGATCATTTAACCCACAAGCAATCAATTATTTTTTTAATCGAGTGAGTACTCTTTCTAAAAAGATGACTACTCTGAGACATCCTCTTTAAAGTGAGTCATTTGCTAAAATGTAATTAGGAGAAATAAGAGCAGAACAGCAGAGTCATCTCATTAACTCAGGAATGGGGAAAATGGAAACTTCTAGTGACTACCTTCTAAGGAGACAAGACAGCAGTGACAGAAGCCATAAGAAACTCTATCATATAGTATAGAACTATTGAGGTTGGAAAGGATCTTTAAGATAACATTGAGTCCAACCGTCCGAGCCAGCACTGCCAAGTCCACCACTGAACCATGTACCCAAGTGCCACATATACACGACTTTGAAATATCTCCAGGGATGTTGACTCAACCACTTCCCTGGGCAGCCTGTTCCAGTGCTTGACAGCCCTTTCAGTGACACAAAAGTTTTCCTAATGTATAATCTAAATCTCTCCTGGCACAACTTGAGGTTGTTTCCTCTCATCCTGTCAGTTGTTATTTGGGAAAGAGACCAACCCCCACCTCGCTACACCCTCCTTTCAGAAAGTTGTAGAGAGTGATAAGGTACCCCCTGAGCCTCCTTTTCTCCAGGATAAATGCCCCCACCTTCCCCAGCCACTCCTCACAGGACTTGTGCTCCAGACCCTCCCCAGCTCCGTTGCCCTTCTCTGGACATGCTCCAGCCCCTCAATGTCTTTCTTATAGCGAGGGGCCCAGAACTGAACACAGGATTTGAGGTGTGGCCTCACCAGTGCTGAGTACAGGGGAACGATCACTGCCGTGGTCCTGCTGGCCACACTTTTGCAGATACAAAAATTTATACATAAATATATATAGGCTTCCCACTTCTCTCAGGTTCCTGATCTTCTGGGGGGATGTGGGAGGAGTGGAGTCCCTCCCACTATAAAGATTGAGAGCTGCACTGCAAAATAGGACTTGGAAGTTCTTGTGGATGATAAGTTGGACATAAGCCAACAGCAAACACACAGCCCAGAAAGCCAACCTCATCCCAGACTGCATCAAAAGAGGTCAGCGGTCAAGGGAGATGATTCTCACCCTGTACTCTGATCTTGTGGCACCCCACCTGGAGCACTGCATCCAGATCTGGGGTCCTCAGCACAAAAAACCCCCATTCCCTCATCTGTACCTGTCAGAGCAGGTCCAGAAGAGGGCTACGAATATGATCAGAGGGATGGAGCACCTCTCCTGTGAAGACAAGCTGAAAGAGCCTGGTTGTTCAGCCTGGAGAAGAGAAGGTTTCAAGGTGAGACCCTTCAGTACTTTAAGGAGGCTTATATAAGGAGGGAGAAGGATTTTTTACATAGGCATGTAGTGACAGGATAAGGGGGAATGATTTTAAACTGGAAGAGGATTAGATTAGATATTAGGAAGAAATTCTTTCCTCAGTGTGATGAAGCATTGGAACAGGACGAACCTCCAAAGGCAGGTTGTGGATGCCCCGTCCTTGGAAGGGATGTTCGAGCCCAGGTTGAATGGGGCACTAAGCAATTTAATTTAGTGGACGTCATCCCTGCCCTTGCAGGGGGGTTGAATCTTTAAGGTCCCTTCCAACCCAAACCATTTTATGATTCTATGATTCATTCTATGATTATATATATATATAAAATAAAATACATATGCTGTTCTGTCCAGATCATTTTTGCAGTTTTACACTGCCAGAAGCAGTGTAAAGAGAGAACATCTCTTTGGCCATAAGTAAGTCCTTTCCCCATCACCGCACTGCAGTGTAACTGTTGCATAAACGGAAGCCAAAGCCCAGAGGAAATTGATTCACCCTGAGCCCCGTGCTCCCAAAAAGCAGAACACTTTTGTGGATCTCCACTGATAGACTTGCTTTATAATTTGAATTGATCTATTTATCCAATAACTGCACATTCCCAGGACAACTTCAGTAATATCCATGTTCATGTGCCATAAACTGAAAAGTTTACAGAGCAGATTTCCACTTTTCTATGGTGGAGTCTTTGTCTCCCTCCCATCCCAAGCCCAGGCTTCTCCTTCACAAAGTATGAGCCTAGAGCATTTCTGGGTCAATCCTGCTATGGGTTTGCCTCATGCTCTTAGCACCAAACTCATTGATTTTCATACATCTTTCCTCCCACAGCATCTCTACATTGAAATGCTTTCAGCTGTGAACCAAAACAGCTTGACATAGTAAAAAGCCAGTGGTAAGGCTGAAAATACCCAACCAGAATTAAGACTCTCCTGCAGAAATGCCTCATTCATCTCCATCACCCTGCTCTGATGGGGTCCTGCAAATGTCCTTGAAAAAAAAAAACATTCCTTAGAAACCTTTCTCTAAGGATTAATTCAAATTTCTGGAGGGAAAAGCATGATTGCACGGAAATGCTACTCTTCATTTGACAAAAGAACAGGTGGATGTCTTATGATAATTAAATTACAAATCAGTGCCTGCTGCTGAAAGGGTATTGTACACTGCCAACTAGCATCAGATATTTAAAATCATCTGTAATTACCTATAATGGGGGTGTGGAGTGCTCTGCTGTGAATTTTTAATATGAACGTGCCTTTTTATAAGAGATCATTCTCTCTACAGTGTGAGATTAGTAGAGCATCACTGCTCCTCACATCATACTGTCTAAAGGAGCATTTCTAAGGCTGTGATTGCCAAAGAGATGTCAGCTAGACAGAACTGAAAACATGAATCCAGCAGGAGGTAATGGTCAAAACCCTTAAATTTCAACAAAGGCAGTTCTCAAGTTACAACAGCCACAGTAGTGCACTGGCATGAAAATACAGATGTTCTTACAACCTACCTTTGACAGATTGACAGTGAATCAAGATAGCTGGGAATTTGTCATTCAATTTTGGGCCAAAGGGAACTGGTATTTTTCACAAAAGTTTGTTGTTTATTTTTTCTTTTTGTCGTTGCCATCAGTTTGCGGAAAATGCAAATAGAACATTTCATTTTATATCAGATCAAATTGACCTAAGCTGCTGAATGTGGCCCAGCTGGAGTTGCCATTCAAAAGCACATGTCCCATTCTCTACACAACTCTTCGGCTGGACCACACTCCAATACATCACACATTCCTACTGCTTGCTATAGGAGGGCTGCCAAAGGAGGGAGCTAAGCCTACTAGAGGACTCACAGGCTCTACAACATCCTGTGAAACGAGCAGCCAGTGAATCCTGGTCTACAGAGAATCTTGACTTACTAGAAAACACCCTGACACGTCAAGAGACACATAAGCAAAAAAGCGACATTGCTTTTTCACTCAGCCAAAACTTTATAGTAGATACAGCTGATAGATATTAACAATGGAAAAAAGTACCACCACATACTATGAGATGATAACCCATTCATGGGTAGATCCTGCTCCCAATCGCTCTTCAAAGCCAGTGTGCTAGCCAGTGGCCAGTATATTATGTTTTGTCTTGGGAAACAATAGCAACACTACCAGTTTTAGCTCTTACACATCAGCATTTCAAATCTCAAAAATGATTTCTGTTTTACAGTCCTCCTACCTTACAAGCTGTGAGTCTTCATATAACCCATTTAACATTGAGACAACAGGGAAAGGAATTTCTGCAGGAAATTTCCCACATGAGACAATGACCTCTTACAGATCCAGTTGTCCCACTGCAATCTGGAAATAGGCAAGGTATGCAACTGGGTCCCAACACTACCTTCTTCTAAGTCTCACTCACTTGCCTATTCTCTCAAACCAGCATTTGAGCTGCTTTGCAGGTCCCAAGTAGTTTAGCCCCATTGCTGGTCATCTGCTGGAACCTGGACATGGGAGCTACCTTTGAAGAGGGCAGGCATCACCCACCTTCTGCATCAGATTAGGTCCAGGATTCAATACCCTGGATTTGCTGAGAGAGGTTATGGATGCCGTATCCCTGGAAGTGTTCAAAGCCAGGTTGGATGTGGCTCTGAGCAACCTGCTCTAGTGGAAAGTATCCCTGCCCATGACAGGAAGTTGGAAGTAGACTATAAGGTCTCTTCCAACTCAAACCATTCTAGGATTCTGTCATTTGTTCTCAGTATTAGCAGCCAACAAAAACTAAAACCATAATGGACTTGGTCCATTTAGACAAATGAGTAATCTGCAAAGTCCCATTAAAAAACGTTAATGTCATCTTGTCTTACTTTGGTGCTCAGTATTTTCCTTGGTCTTCAATGTGCTGAATTTTACTGTCACTGCTCTCCAAAGGCAGCAAATTTCAATGTCATACCATTGAGCATCTTTGGAAAACAAACTTTACAATTTGCACACACAAGTCATTGGGCATTCATCCAATCATGAGCAAAAATAATATTACTCATCCAACTGATTGCAAATGAGCAACACAGCTTGAATTCTGAATATTTGCAATCAATCTATAGAGTAAAAAGAGAAAAAAAAATACTCTTCTCATTATATAAAATGGAAGAAATCACAATCTGCTTGCCAAGACTGTGGAAGTAGATTAGGAAGCTTAAATCATTGAATAATTATACTTATTGTGCATGACTTGCTCTTTTGCTTATCAAGTAGATCTCCAACAGGCTTGTCACTACATCACAGCAATACCTTCCATCCAAGAAGCCCAAAGAGCTTTACAAGTGGTAGTCAAGTCTGATAACATCCTGTTGATGTGCATCATCTAAAGGTGGGTAAAATTAGGCACAGAAATGCAGCAACTTGCTCAAGGTCACAGAGAGAATAAGTTCATTAAGCAATTGCAGAACTGAGGAGATTTTTCCAGTCTGCTCTTCTATGTCCAAGATCTAGTGCACCTACACTGACATAATTAGCAATGATAATTATTATTATTTAAACATAAGGCTGTAGGTTTGCTGATGCCATTATAATTTATTTTTAATTTTTTGGTTTGTTTTTTTTTTCCTCATAAATGTTCAAGGGTAAAGCAGTCTTTCTAAGGTCAGGAATTAGGTTTTTCTCTGTCTCAGTGTAATAGCTAGCAGTGCTTTGGGTAATTTACAGTGTGCTATCTCTGAGAAACACATAGCAAATTTTAGAAGACAAGAGGTTTCCTCTAAGAGCCAAATCAGTTCACCGAAAGAACATTATCAGTGCTGAATACTGAGATTTTGCATAGATTTTCCATTTAGTACAACAAGAAGTTGTTTTTTTTTTCAGGAGGGAGAAAAAAAAGTATCATTTCTTATCTCAGTTTATTGAAAGCACCAGGTTTTTGCCCATAGCAGGAAATGCATACTCAGTTAAAAAAAAAAAAAAAAAATCAAGTATATTGCAGTGGAACAAATATGTTTTAAAGTATTCTCCTCATCTTTTTTTTTGAAACCCTAAATAATTTTATTTTTCATGATGAAGAAGAAGAAGTGGGATGGACATTAGCCAAAGCACCTCTTCCTTTTAGCAGCTGGAGGTAGTTGCACCTTTTCCTCACAAGATGGCACAGTAACCATCGAGTTAAAGCATAATCTCACTTTGAACTACGATGTGTTGCAGGGAAAAAATAAGTATTTATGCAATGTCATAAAACTTCAAACGATTCTTATTTTGAACTGACCTGATATAAAATTCTTTTAAAAAAAGACAGCAATCTTTTATAGCAAGTATACATAAAGAAGTAGTGATCATACACAAAGCTGGCAGATGGAGAAAAGTTTTAACAGTTCATAAAAGTATCAAAAAATTACAAGCAAGTAAGAATCTATCAGTTTTTGTGAGCTTTAGAATGAACAAAACCACTATGTATTGACAAGACTGAGACTAGCCCAGAATGCTGCATTCCTCCAGGAATTCTAAATCCTAATTAAAACCGCCTGCATGCAAATCTGTACCATGAGGTATTCAGCTCCATATGCTGCATCACATTTTGGACCTGTTAACAGCATCAGTTTAGCCCTCTGGAGGCTGCTACTTGCTATCCAATAATTTAAAATAGATTTTTAACTTGAAGTGCCAATGTACAAAAAGACATTCTAAGAGGGTGGCTTTGCTTGGATTAAATGGGGAATGTGGCTGCAGACTATAAAAATCAGTAACAAGAAAAAAAGAAAAACCAGTTAATACTGATTGTTTATCTAAGGGGAGCAGAGGAAAGACGTGGGTGAAACTGTACCATTTATCAGCATCAGGCAGTAGCCACTCGCTATCCCTCTGTCCCGCAGTAACATCCCTTGCTTACTCCTTTTTATAGTGTTCAACTATTCCACTCAAAGTATTTTTTTCTGATACGTCCATGTTCCCCCAATTGCTGTAGGAGCCTTCATGCCTCCATAGCTCCTTTGTTTTCCCCTGCAGCTCCCCCTGCAGCCCTAGATGCACATCCCCATTGATCCCTCTAATTCTGCTGCTGCAGTTCCCCAGCACGGAGGCACCGAGCCTCACAAATTCTCCTTTTCTACCCCTTGCCTGCCCTAAAGAGCAGCTTCTGGCATGGGGGCTGTGCTGAGGTTACAACTGAGGATTTGGAGAGGCAGAGCTGGGAAATGCCATCAGTTGCTGTGTCTCAGTTTCCCTGCCAATAAGCCTGCGATGGGAATGCAGCCTGGCAAAACAGGCACCCTAGGTTTACATCAGAAGAGTAGGAAGTAATCATGGAGTGTAATAAATAAATTATGTATTAGCATTGCCTGAAACAAAGGATAAAAGAGAAACAATAAAAAACCACAGAACAAATGGCTTGCCGCTCTTGTGCTTTCGGTACCAAAAATATATATTTTAATTTAGTTCAGCAGCACGTAACACAGCAGGCCACTTGTGTGTTGCAGCTGAAACCCTCTCTCCTGTTTTCACACAGGAATTATGTGTCTGTGGGATTCCCAATATCATTTTTCACAGAAATAGGGGGATTCTGCCAAAAGGCTCTATGAGGCAAAAGGATGTTCTCAGGCTAAGACAGGTGAATGCTTTTGTAGATAACTGCCTCTATTCCCGCTTTTACCACAGAACTCTCATGCAATGCTAAGCTTTTCACAAAACAACTTTCCACAGGTGTAGAACTGAGATATTCCTCACTTTAAAATGTCCTGCAAGCCACAGATGGCCAGTTTTTGCAGAAGAGCTGAGCATCAGCAGCTTCAGCTGAAATCAGTGGGAGCTGGGCTTTGTACAGAAGAAATACCCTGGAATCCTGTGCCCTTGGTCACCTGCACACTAAGGAAGTTTTTCCTCATTTCTGCCCGTTGCCTCTTGTCCCACTGTTTGGCACTAGCAAGCAGAGCCTGGCTCCCTCCTCTTGACACCCTCCCTTCAGGTACCTACACATATTGATGACGTCCCCTCAGTATAACAGGAAAACCAATGAAAAAATTAATAATGGAGCAGTTGGAACTTCTTGCATTAAATAATGTATGAAGACATATGTTGAATGTAAAATGCCATGTGAAGTACCACTCCATGTAACCGAAAGAAGCAGAAAGCCCATGAAAACAAAAGTAACCATGTAATTAAAAAAGTATTAGAGTTGATGCATATTATAATACTACATTACAATTTATGGCCACAGAGGTCCTGCAATGAAGTTGCTTAGACCATCTCAAGTCTTGCATTTCCTAAATCTGAGTGGTTAACTTTATCACCCTGCCATCCTTTAACAGTTCTTTGAACACAATGTATACACACATAAAAATACCTCATAAATTTTAACAGCATTCCTGCTTCTTCTAGTGTGAAGAAGGTATAGAGATAAGTATTTTTCAGTATTTGTGGAAAACCGACTCTTCTTAAATAAAAATACAAATGCTTTGTGTACATAAACTTGACAGTTTCACTGCTGTCACCCTGATGATCCTAGACCATTAGCTCTGAAGATAACGTTCTTTTTCTACAAACCAATTTATGTTGGAGCTGAGCAAGTTATTACAAGCCTCAAATATTCTTCTTATCAGTTCCCTCTTTGAAAAGCTATGAATTTTTACCAGCAGAAAGATGGATTTAGTCCATTTTAACTAGATGTTCAATAGGCCAGCAAAACACATTTTTGTCCGGTGCATTTGCATGTGCTTGACACTCATAAGGGTTGAGTTAAACGTTTCCATAGCAGGGCACTTATTGAAAAAACAGCTTTGAGCCTTTGGGTCTTAATCCTTCCACAGCCTTTCAGTACAGCATAATTGTGGTAAAATAATCTACATTTTCAGATACTTTAATAAGCCCTGGTTAGTGTACAAGCAGGCAAAGTAGCTGTGTAGCTGTCATTGTAAACAGAACACAGAGAAACAGGAAGATACTGCATTAACAAGGGAATATTTGCTTTACTGAGGCTATTGTAAAAACCTTTATTTCCTCATTTCATCTCTCCACAGCAACCTAGTTCCTGATCCACGGAGTTTATGGTTCCAGGGGAAGCTCTTTCAGCTCAGTGATCTGATGGTGACACATCAGGATAAAACTGTACCAGGTCAGCGGCTGGGCAGGAAGGGAGTACCCCATTAAACTGCACAACCTGCAGGTACACTGAGCTAAATGTAATGGGAAAACTGCTTGGGTTTACTCCTCTGATGAATTTCCACTCCTTGGGCCATACTTTACCTGAAATTAAGAGGGAACATCCTATCATCATTTTTATTTATTCTATTTAAAAATAAACTAACAGAGGTATTACACCTGCATTTTCTGAAGTGCCAAGCAAGCCTGCCAGCACAGCTGTCCTTAGTTTTTCAAGTCCCATAAGGCTTAGCCTGAACCAAAGCAGTGAGTGGGTCATGGAGAATAGAACTCCAGGTAGCAAAGCAAAATTGCAGAAAAGCAAGGGTTATATGCACAGATTTCTACTATCTGTAGAAGAACTGCTTTTAGACCTAGGCATCTACAATTTGCCTCTGTCTTACTTAGATATGGAAGCATTTTTCACATTTGAGCTTAAGTGTGGGAATCAACCAGCAGTTTCCCTGATGGATGAAGACAGTGATTCTCTGTTGGGGTTATTGTTATTTAGGGATCTCCTTCCACAGTCATGTTGGAAGAATAGGCATATATTTTATTTTTAAGTGACTTGACCACTCATTTTTTAAATAAGCCAACTGGGCTTTTAGTCTCTGCAAACTTAGATTAGAGTCCATGCTTCAACTGTAGGATCATAGAATCATTAAGGGTGTGAAAGACCTCTATGTTCATCGAGTCCAACCACTAACCCAGCATTGCCAAGTCCGCCACTAAAGCATACCCCTGCCTGTCACATTCACATGCCTTTTGAACACTCCCAGGGGTGGTGATTCCACCACTTCACTTGGCAGCCTTTTCCAGTGCCTGACCACACTTCAGTGTAGATTTTTTCCCTAGTATCTGATCTAAACCTCTCCCGGAGCAACTTGAGGGTATTTCCTCTAGACTTGTCACTTGTTACTGGGGAGAAGAAACTGACCCACACCTCACTGCAGCCTCCTTTATGGCAGTTGCAGAAAGTGATCAGACACTTGTTTTGTATCATGTTATGGTGTATATTTGGCAGGGTTAGTAATGTCTAAAAAGTTCTTTAGAGCTGAAAAATGCTATAAAAATACAAATTTATAATATGTGGCATAGAAGACTCTCTGGGCATCAGACAATGATTTAGATGGAAATGTACTACCAGTCCATGAAAATCAAAACTCTATGTGTCTTAACCTGGAGAACCTCAAACTTCATTGCTTTTGAAAGTTATCACCTGACTTTTCTGTTGGATACTACTTTTGTGTGTCACAATTGCATCTGCCTATCTTGGTGCTGAATTCTACAGTATTTTGCACCTTTCTTGATTGTTTTTGGTGGGTTTGCAGTTGCAAAGAGCAGGGGAAGGCAAAGGAGAACGTTGAATATTTTAGAAGTTAGTAATATTATCTCTGAGGAAATAAAAAATTTCTTTCTGGCAGACTGACCTTATCAACGTTCAAAGCCATCCCTCTTTGTGATAACACTAACTTAATTAAAAGGTTAAATCCCTCCTGTGCTCAATAAGAATTCCTATTTGAAAAATTCTACAAAAAGTAACAACTTTCTTTTTAATTTCTTTATGTTGTACAAACTAACATGAAGAAAATACAATCTAAATTCCTTTGGTCCTAACAACTAGCTTTCAGGAAAGCTGGATAAATGACTGCCAGCTGAATAACAATGTCATGGTATATTTTCTGTGTTCTTAATTATTAGAAAATCAGGACAAAGCAAAACCCAACCAGGTTAAAATTAGATTCAGCCCAGATCATAAGGCAATCATGAGGCACTCTTAACTTTGAAATGCAAGACATTATCTTAAAATGATACCCAAAACAAAACTCAAGACAATCCCAAGCAAATAGCTTGGTCTAGACACAGCAGTTTTATTATTAGGCAGAGAGGGTTTTTTAAGTCCTGACCCAACAAATGGATTGATTGATGATATAAATAAGTATTTTCCAGAACTTTGTATGTGCAGTGGGCCAAATCTGCAACATCCATCTGGAAATATAGCCTATTTAAAGATATTATTCCTTTTCTATCTTTTTTAGTGCTTGGCTAAGTTCTAAATGGATTACCAAAGACCCATATCCCTGTCTGTTTTCTGATGAAGTAACAATCTAAACTCCAAAAAATATACGTTTTCTTGTAAAAATGACATCATTTTCTCTGCATAAACCACCTCTACAAGAAAAGACGAGTCACTGCATTTTCTGTCAATCCTCTGCTACTCAGCTGATAATACCAACAAGGAAAACAATTTGTTGAGTCTGGAGCTGTGATTTTCTGCTGAGGAAGAGAAATGCTTCCTGGGAACCAAATTGAGAGCTACAGCTCATTTTTATCTTGACAATGAGAAAGCAAGTATGACTTTCACTTGTTGTTGACCTTTGTTGCAGTTGGATCACAGATCTAAAAGTCAGCGCTATATATATAAAACATTATTCACATAAACTATCATGTATAGAGTGGGAAAAACACATTTTACTATTTATAAAACATCTCTGCATGAGCATAGTTCTGGCAACATTAATCACAATTGTGTGAATGCCTATCCACAGCAAGGAAAATATACCGTTTTGAGTGATTCATCTCATCTCTGCTGCTCCGGAAGGGGTGGGCTGCCCTTTAACGGGGCTTGAAACAAACTACGCAAAAGCTGAGATATTGGCACCACAGAACCTCACTTGAAAGCTCCTCTGGCTCTCAGACCTTGAGCTCAACAGTGGATGTATGCTTTCCCTTGGGAGGTGTGTTTAGTTTTTGGTGTACTGACTTTCTCCTAAATGCTACCTGACTAAACCAGAGTGAAAACTGCCTGTGTGGGAATTGCCACAAGTTGTGACCATACAACTAGATTAGACATTTAGATTACATATTGGGAAGAAATTCTTTACTGGGAAGGTTGTGAGACACTCACACAAGTTGCTGAGAGGAGCTGTGGATGCTCCATCCCTGGAAGTGTCCAAGGCCAGGTTGGATGTGGCTCTGAGTAACCTGGTCTATTACAAGATGTCCCTGCCCATGGCAGGGAGGTTGGAACAAGATGATCTTCAATGTCCTTCAAATCCAACCATTCCATCATTCTATGATTACATTTGAAATATTTTTTTGGAAACCAAAATATAAAAATAATTTTATTCAACACCCTTGCACTAGTTTCACATGCTGAATAATCATGATGATCCCTTTCAATACAAGCCATTCTATGACCGTATCTGTAGTTTTGAAAGCTGAACACAGCATTAAGCAAATCCCAATTGCCAGTAATATTTTGGCCCTATGGATCCATGTTCTCAGAGATATTTTTCAGCTTCATCAGCTTATTAAATTATGTCCCTATTAGCTTTTCTAATCACCAAAGTAATGCTTACATGTTTCAGCAGAAAATGCTTTGAAGACTTTATTTTACAAGTGATCAACTAGTGTTATACACATTAGTTGTCTGAACAAATGTAGGATGATATCTCACTTTTGTACTGACTGTCCTCATTTTTTAAAAAACACTATTAGAATAGTGAAATGGCTAGGAGTATAGGATCTTAACACTTTGTCTTCTTGAACTTTCCAACGAATAAGTGTCATGGAACCAGGGTGAAAATGTTTCCTTCGTTTCTTATTACATTGTATTTACAAAGCAATTCAGTAAAAATTTATGTCTTAAAAAACTTGATGAATAAGACTCCATGAAATACATTAACAGGACAAAGTCTATTCTCAAAGCTTCTGAAGTACTCTGTTGGAGCCAATGTTTCCCAAGTGAAGATTATTCTATCGTTGTAACAAAATTTCAAAGTGTTTCAGTTATTATGCTAATCACATGAAAATTAGCAGTTCTCGAGTCCCTCCCACCTCGCTAATTTTCTCACATCAGTGCAGCTCATTTGCAAGTGTTTGGCTCTCACCTGGAAATAGGTCAGACGTCTGCATTTCCCAACACCTTTGCATCCCTTCTAGCAACTCCCTGCATGCTCTCAGAGTTGACCCGCCTGTAAAATAATCTCAACACCTGCACTTCAGCTATACATTGCCAAGCTATACTAGCTGGCCTCATATGCATAAGTGGCTACTTAGGTATTCTGGACCCATTTCTGTTCCTTGTTTCAGCTTCAGAATGCTTCAGATTTTCAGTAGTACTTTTATATAAAAAAACACTGGCTTGGAACAGACTATAAATGGCACATATTTGCAGTTCCACACAAAAAAACTGGAGCCTCTTTTCTGTATCCTATAAATCTGGTATTGCAAAAGGTGCCATTGCCATGTTTCTTCTTTGAATTTATTTGAAAATATACCAAAGAAAAAAGGGTAGCCATTTCCTTCAAAACATGAATTCTTAAAGTGACTCTATATCTGACATTTCTATCCTGTTATGTACTTGTTTGTTTTTATATGTTTGCTGGTTTTTTTCCTAGGATATATCAGAAATCAGTATTTGGTCCTGACTAGTAGATGTGGAATATATATTACTTGTTATCAGGAAGAAAGTATATACAGAAAAGTCCCAAAAGAGCATGAAAAGGATAAAAAACAAAAGATATCCCAAGTGGAATTAATGCTAATATCTGTATTTATTTATACCACTATCCACAGGGGCTCCACATTAAATACTACTATTTCAAAAACTGCTTAAACTGATTTCAGAGTGAATTAAATTAAGAATTTCCTTGAAAAAACAAACTAAGGGAATTCAAAATCTCATTCAATTGCTTTACTTTAACTGGAGTACAAGTTTTTAAAATATTAAGATACCTATAATTCAAAACAAAATTAAAAGGAAGATTTGAAATACATTAATTTGCTTGCAAGTGTGATTTTAAATATTTTTAAGACAGTTAATGAAGATGCATACATTCCTATGAAACTTTTCCAAAAGGAAAAAGACTATAACAAACCAAGGTAGTCTTAACTACCTTAGAGTTACATCAAATCACATAAACAGCCAACATATATATGTGCACAAATTTCATTTTCTGTTTATTTCCTGACCTCAAAAAAAGCTCATTTTATAAATATTTCCCCCTAAAATCCCTTTAAAGTACTTCTTTTAGATTTCTGTATATTAAAATAATAGAAAAAGAAGGCTTAGAAAAGAGACCAATGCTATTCATTAGACCTGAAGTTCAAGAAGGGATAACAATGTAATTTATTAGAGCTTTAGTATATCTGAAAAAAAGCAGGCAAATATTTGGGCACACAATCTATGAAAATAAATTTGTTTCTATCTTTAGACGTTACTAATCTGTTTGCCATTTAAGCCTCAAAATTATAAATAAAGCAAAACAAAATAAAAATAAGGAATTTAGAGATGACGTTAAAACTCACATTCCTCTCAGGGATGAGGAAATACCTAGATATCCTAAAAGTGCAATTGCCTATTGCAGAGTTTCTTGAACCTCTCTCTGATCTCGTGCAATCCCTTATATTTCCAAGTTTTAAAAGAATTTTTAAGAGGGGCTAAATTATTTCTAAGTTAGTTAAGCCACCTGCAATTCATTAAGTGGAGAAATTCAGCACACACATCAAATCTTAAGAATCACTCTTTCTCTTTTGCTTTAACACTTCCAGTGAAATGTGGTTCACAAAATTTGACAAGTCTAAGGTGAGATGCACAGGCTTAACAGTCAAGCGTTTGCATTCATCCCTTTGCGCAGGATGCTTTGCAAAAGCCATCATAGTGACCATTAATTTCCGTAACATAAAATATGCAGTGAATCCCATTCCTTCTCCCTTATAAATGGCTGTTTTAACTGAGGCCTAATAACAGAAGTGGCAAGCTGAAAATTGATGGCAGATCTTTTCCTGCGGATATGCAGAAACCACCAAATGCTGAACTTTGTCCTCCTTTGGAAATTACGTTCCTAATTTCCCGAGGTTCATTAGAAAATCCCCAGACAGTGCTGTGTCCAGCCAGTATTCCTGTTTGCCATCAGCGTCGTTTGAATGAACAATCACTGCTAATGGAGGGAGGTTTCCTGTGCTCCCAGCCCTCTTAACAACCCTCACAGAGGAGTTATGTTGCTTTCAGCCTTGCTCCAGCCCTGTAGCAACACCTGAGATGTCTCCAAGAGATGCAAAGATCACTAGGGAGAAGCAGACCTAGAGAGGGAGGGGGGATGGGATCCTCCCTCATACCCCAAGTAAAGGAGGGAGTAAGGTCTGAACGTTTTTAAGTTCTGCATCAGCAGTACACACTACCTGAAGAATTGGGTTAGAAGATCATCAGACAGCAAAATAACCCAAAAAGTTCACAAACACATGAATGGCCAAAGAGAGTTCACAAATTTTTTAAAAAAGATCACACTCAAGTACTTTTTTATTAGATATGAACTTTCATGAACAACTCATGATTTGGTGAGTAGATGGAGGAATTTGCTACTCTTAATACCAACATACATAATAGCAGAGCAACGGGAAAGCCAGGGCTTATAGAATTGAAATATGACATCAATGTTTGTTGACACAGGAACAAAAGGAAATAAAGCAGCAATACTGAAAATGCTTTTGCCAATCATATGAAGTGGGGAGACAATATAATAAAATACCATTTATGGAAACAGACATGGTCAGAGAGCTCCATCACTAGTGTACATAATACTGCCAAACCCAGAAGAGTGTGAGTCTCTCTCTTTACAGAAATGCTAGGGTTCTGACATACAAGGTTTACAACAGCACAGTTGTTAGGGTGTACATACATGCAAATATATACGAAAAATATTTTAAAATTCAAATAAAGTTTTCAGTCTCGGCTTGCGCTGAAACGTGTATTGACATCACTATTAAATTGCATTAAAAAGGCTTTAAAGGGATATTAGTAAATTTATCTTAGTGAAAATGAAATGAAAAGTCATTGAGAATGTCAGCTACAATTCTTCTGTCTTTCTTGATACTTTATATAATTTCTTAGGGAGAGGGAAGACTACACTGTCATAGCTAAAATTGTTTCATGAAGACATTTAAAGTGTGCTCTATAATGAAGAAAAGTGCTGTTATTGCAGAACTTAAAGCACAGAACATCTGGTTTATTCAAAAGATCCCTATTAGCTGAGTGGGATCATAATGACCACTAACTTTATTCATATAGAAAAATATTTCACTTTGCAGTGACAAGTTCCCTTATCAGTTTGGTAGTGATGGTTAGAATTAACAATAACATAAAGTGATGATTTTGTAACCAAATTTCTTTAAATTAAGTAAGATACTGTAAACAGGATCTACTTCTTTTTTGCTTTGTATCAGTGAAAGGTTTAAATCCACACCTGTAATCCCAATACACATTTCTGTTGCAGGGGTATTTATTCAGTACACCAATATACGAATAGGTTTGGCAGATTTATAGATATCAACAGCAGCAATAGGATAAGCGTCCTTCTTATGACCACTAAATTTTTTGGCAGGTAAACCAGCCTCACCAAATTAAATGGTTTTTTTTTAAGAGAAATTATTTCTATAAATGGGCAATAATCATGGCTCCTCTGTTTATGTTTTCCAGTATGGAAAGAACTGGTATTATTTAGGGGTCAGTCTGGATTAATCAACAGTATTTACACACTTTCCACCTCACATCCTCATACTGATGAGACCAATGGTGTTTGCAAACCTGGCAACATGCGCGGAGCAGTTGTTTTCCATAACTTTATCATTTTGTTTTCTATATTTTGACTTCATGTATCCCTTAAGCTAAACAAATTCCAAAATATGAAACAGAAACTGAACACTTCAATCCAAAACTAGAGCTTTTGGAGGAAACAAAATAAGACTACTACGATACCTCATTGTTCTCTAACATCCTTCAGTTCTCCTCATTATCTCTGGATAACAAGCTATTTTCCAGTATCTCCTGTCGGCTGAAAAATCTTGCTAATGCTCAGCAAATTAAAAGTCCAAAGCTGCAGCCCCTAGAATGTGCCATAAAGTGCCTACAGCCATATCCCAGGCACTACTAGGCTAGCTTTACATTTCACGTTACTGCTATTGCTATTATCAAAAAAATCTATGGCAATGAAAGGATTTGAAACTAAGTCTCAAAATTATATATTAAAGCTTATTCACAGAAAATTCTCTGCTCAGGCTCATGGGAGGAGAGAAGTAAGGCCTCTAGCATCCAAAACCCTAATGCCATGCACAGGATCCAGAACCAAGTGGTTGAAAATACGAATGCAGTCAGACTGTTTTTAAGGACGTAAAAGAAAGCAATAAAACAAAAAGAAGGTACCACATTGAAAAGTTCTTGAAATTTTAGGCCTGTCTACACCAGTAAATACAACAGAACAGCATTTTTGCCTGCAAACACAAGTCTGCCCACTACACAACTTTGTAGTTTATCCAACAGGGAACTGGCAAGGTGATATTAAAAAGAAAAATCCATCACCATCCACACACAAAGTGAAGCTGGCATTTTAAGTTCTGATCAATGCATTTCCTTTTCTTCAAGTTCTATTTACACTTGCATTTGACAAGAGTCTTCCTGGGGATGTAATCATGGGCACTACAGTGTAATTCGGAATGAGAAAAAGGACATTACTAGTAAAGGAAACATGGGTGGGTTGCAGTATAGTTAAAATAAAACTGTAGAAAAAGGACTCCAAGAAACTGTATTTAAAGCCTTAAGAAATAATTCAAGTCCACAATGATATATTTTTCATGGTAATACCTAATATTTTGCTATGGGCAACAGAAACCATAGCTTCATTATTAAAAATCACCAGGTAAAAGAAGACTTACGAGAAATAAGCAGCACAACTTTTTGAACATCACTTTCCTTATTTCAAAGGAATTGTGTGTGCCAAGAGGGGGGCCCCGAAAATTGACTTGTATTCATGGGCTGTAACAATTTAGAATCACAAGGACCTGTGGAATTGGGAAAAAGAGAAATGGGAAGGGTTAAGGAGCATTTTTCACAGTCAGATGGGATTGGTAAAATATGCTGAGTATGAGGACAAGGAGGTTTTCCTTGGAGGTGGTGCATGCAGGAAGGCATCTCACTGAGCATTTTGAGCAGCTACTTTTGTCCTTGGTGTGATGTTCTTGCATCTGCAGGCCACAAGTTTTGCCACTCCCCTGCAAGCACAAAGTGACTGGAAAACATCTACCAGTTGTTTCAAGATCTGAGAACCTAACACTATGAATCTGGCAGGCAAGCACACCACTGGGATCTTAGCAGAAATCTTAGATGTGTATAGGTGGGAAGCAGAGGATTTTCACAAGGCAGCCATGGGCTTCAGATGGAAAACTGTGTTGCTCAAAATTCACAAGATTGCTCTTTAAAAACAGTATGAAAACAACTGTGAAAAAAATGTATTTTGACTGTAGGTATATGTTTGAAGGAAGGATTGTTTGAACTAGATTTTACTCATGAATTTTCAAAAAAAATTATTTTCTGGATGTCACTGGTCTGAAATCAGGTGAAACCTATTGGTCTTTACTTATTAAATGCATGTGAAAAGAAAGGAGGGAAAAAGAAAGACAGTGATAACAAAACTTGCATTAACTTTAGCCTGATTCTCATTTACACACAGGCTGTTATATACCATGCTAGCAGTGCAAGAAGATTTGTAACAGGGGGCAAATGTGTAGTTTTCACCCAACTTAGCAACCCTTGATGGTGACAAAGGCAGGTTTACCAATCTTAATGCAAATAGGAATGAGGTCATAGGAAATAAATAAGATGGAAGCCTTGTTGTTTGTGAAAGTTTTCTAACACACGTCCTGCAAAGTAAAGAACAGTAAAATCCATTTTTGTTATTCTTTGTTTCTCACAGACAGTTCTGCAAGATAAAAGAAGCATGACACTGCTAGCAAGCCTTCTTATATTTTACTGGATGTAAAAGCCATTCTTGAAAACACCTGGAAATAATTTTATTATCTGCACAGTAGCAGCCTCTTGTCAAGGCTGCATGAAGAACCTCAACAAGACCCAGTATTTTCTTTCCCAAATTGTCAGTAACAATATGGGTTTTGAATCACTGGAACATCAGTAATGTTTAGAAATGCAGTACTGAGACAATAGTAGATGACAGCCTTTCGTTGTGATTTTTATGAAATTCCTACGAACTACTGTAGCTGCAATCACTGAGCCTCAGACCAGCAGCTACTGCAGGGTGAACCCAATTCTGTCAGCTCCTATGAAATTTTCTGTAGCTGAAAGCATGGCTAAGGGATTCAGGTTATTATTAATAAATTCAAAATTAATGAATTAAATAGAAAAATAGACAGACATTCAAATATTTTTAAATGTTGTCTGTAGTCTTTTCATTATCTAGCTAAAAGGACTTCATTTTAGAGGTCAGTTGTATCAGCCTCTTTTGTGAGAAAAAATAAACATATGGCAACCTAAGTGGCCTAGGTTCACCTGCAAGGCAGAAGCTAGTAAAAAAAAGGACTGTTTTCTGAAAGTGGCAATCTTAGCTTTACTTACATGCCTATAGTGTCACTTCATAAATTTAAGTCTTTTACAATTAAAAAAAAAATTCCCATTTATTATTGGGACATCATCTTCAAAATATGAATTCAAAATGTTCAGAGGATGAAGTTTCTTTTTTCCCCTGAATCTATTTTTTTTTTTTAATTTTTAAATTTTTTCTTTAGGTTTAACATACAATTCTCGCTGCTTAGTTAGAAATTCTCTAGACGTCATTCAGCAGCTCAGAATGGAATGAATGAGGGAAATAAAAAGTTTTTCACTGAATAAAGGTTGAAAAAAATTATTCTGAAGCATGTTTTACAACATTGAAACATTAGAATGCAAACTGATAAATAGAAAATATAGTAGCACATTAAAAATGTTAGGAGAACTGAATAAATATCAATAAGAAACTATGGTACAAAAAAGAATGTAATCATGCCCCCAGGGAAAAGTTAATTAAAATGGGTACATTCTTATGAAATGCACTAGTCTCAAAGAAATTGTATTTTAAAGGAAAAGGGAACAGTCACACATATCTAAGACAGACTGTATTTGAAAAACAAAGCTTTTACTTCTCAGCATTGATACAATATTTAGAAACACATATTTACATTTTCACTGTCAGTTGCAAGAAAATGGTACTTGCTCTTAAGCTAGTTGTTCTTACTTATTCTAGTTTTCTAAACTCTGGTAAATCTGATAATTTTAACTCAGCCTATGATCATTAGTAAACCCAGGACCTCATTTTTATAATGATGTACTGATGGAGATGAACTGATCCTCTTTCAAATCAAAAGAAAATCAAGCACTTCTGAAATGACCTAAAATCTATTCATGTCAGTGGAAGGACTTTCATTTCTTCAGACTTTTTACCCAGACTTCACGTCTAATTTGAAAAAATGGTAAGCAAAGAACAAAAAAAGCTACTGGACACACTGCACTGAAGTGCTAAAATGTGGGACAGAGATACTTTAAGTACCTTTTTTTGCCTTTCAGCTTGAGAAATGCAGCTGGTAGGGGCTTAAAAGCACTAATCTTCAGAAATGTCTTGTAAAACCCCTACCTGGGCACAACCTGGATTCAGCTGGCGAAAGCTTTGGGCACACATCCCAGTTATTCAACATTGCTCCCTACAGGCAAGCACCTCAATTACTCAGTCCTTATCTCCAAAGTCTTTATGGATCTGGACCCAGTACAATGAGAAAACAGCTTAAACCCCTAAGACATTGATGATGGACAAAAAAACCAATGCACTCTTAGCACAATAGATCTGACCCTCACAAGAGGAAAATAAATTTGCCCAATCACAGAGTTACAGAATCATAGAATGGTTTGGGTTGGAAGGGACTCCAAAGATCATCTAGCTCCAACTCGCCTGCCATGGGCAGGAACATTCACCACTGGTTGCTCAGAACTCCATCCAGCCCAGCCTTGAACACCTGCAGGGATGGAGCCTCCACAACTTTTCTGACCCACCTATTCAAGTGCCTCGCCACCCTCACAGCAAAGAACTTCCTCCTTATATCTACTCTAAATCTACTCTCTTTTAGTTTGAATGCATTCCCCCTTCTCCTGTCACTACATGCTCTTGTAGAAAGTCCCTCTCCAGCTTTCTTCTTAGCTCCCTTCAGGTACTGGAAGGATACAAAGCCTTCTCTTCTGCAGGCTGACCAAACCCAACTCTCTTAGCCTTTCCTCACATCCCTCTAATCAACTTGGTGGCCCTCCTTTGGACTCACTCCAGCAGGTCCATGTCCTTCCTGGGGTGGGACTCCAGTGCTGGATGCAGCACTGCAGGTGGGGTTTCATGAGGGCAGAGCAGAGGAGCAGAATCCCCTCCCTCACCCCGCTGCCCACACTGCTTTGGATGCAGCCCAGGACACGTTTGGCTCTCTGGGCTATGAGCGCACATTGCCAAGACATGTCCAGCCTCTCATTCACCAGCACCCCCAAGTCCTTCTTGGCAGGGCTGCTCTGGATCCGTTCATCCCCCAGCCTGGATTGATACCAGGGGTTGCCCCAACCCAGATGCAGAACCTTGCATTTGATCTTGTTAAATCTCATGAGATTCCCATGGGCCCACTTTCAAGCTCGTCCAGGTCCCTCTGGATGGCATCCCATCCTTCAGGTGTCAACAGCACCACTCAGCTTGGTGTCATCCGCAAATTTGCTGAGGGTGCACTCAGTCCCTACGGCTTTCTTGAATGAAGGAGGCTGGAAAGACATTCAGCTAATTCCTGTAAAATCTAGGATCTGTTTCAAACAAACCTACATGTAGCACTTTCCTAGTAAAAACACATAATCCAGCAAACCAAAACAAACATATTTACATTGTATAAAAAGCCACATACATTATTTTCTTTGAAGGAAGAAAGGCAAGAACCACATGTTCAGCAGCCCCTAAGAAAAGGCGAAAAGCCATAATTATATATATATATTCCAAAGTTAGGTGAAAGAAGTAATCAAACACTGGAACAGGTTGCTCAGAGAGGTGGTGGATGCCTCAACCCAGACAACATTCAAGGTCAGGTTTGAACGGGACTCTCAGCAACCTCATGTAGTGTAAAATGTTCGTGCTCATTGCAGGGAGCTGAATATATGACCTTTAAAGGTCCCTTCCAAACCAAAGTATTCCATGTTTCTATTCTAGGAGGTAATTTTTAATCTTTGGAGTTCTCTGAGAATGTTCTAGAGTTTACCTTTAATTAAAAGAGGGCACTTTTCTACTTCACTCTACATAAATTATTCACATGAGCTCTGTGTCTCAGTGATAGCACATTAACAGCTCTGTTATTTTATATAATTGCTGTACATAGATAATCAGAATACATTATGTTGCAGAGATAATTATGGCAGTGTTTTCTGTTATGAGATGGTGGGAGCCTCAGCAGTGTGTTTTTGTGACATGCTGCATTTCATATGGATGGGGAGGAAATTGTCAAGAATTTCCCAAGGCTCTATTTGTATTTTTTGACAAATCTATTACTCCAGCAAATAGATTAGCAACAGAATTTTTCTTTTCCAGTAGACAAGTCATGTTACCAAAAATGTTGTTGTATTTAGGAAAAGGTCTCCTTCTTTTGTGGGTTTAAGCAACACTGCAAAGATATTTTGTAGCCCACGTGTTATTCCTTTAATGAGTATTCACACAAGAGCCCCTTTATCAGTGTATACACACATGTACTGGTGTCATAAACCAGTAGGAGTACAGGGAAAATTTGAATTCATAGATTTTATACTGAGTAACACAGATTTTCCTATTCATATACTTGTATGTCTGTAGATGATTTGGGTTTTTTTCCCCTTCCTAGAGACAAAATTTAATAACAAATATCTGCCCAAGAATGGAAAGAGTTCTACTAGCTCCAGTTTTCCCTTCATTTGGAAAGTTCAGATGGTAAAAATCCATCAGAAATGTTGCACTACATACTGACATCATGCTAGCAGGTACCACATTACCCTAATTTATACAGTGTTTCCTCACTTGTTTCTTCTGCAGTGCCAACTTGTTTCTGTGAGATGGAGACTGTTTTCACCAAAACACAATTAACAGGAAATTAAACCTGATATGTGAATTTGACACCACTTTTCAACAGCCTGCAACTATAGGATGAATTTCGCCCCAGTCTGTTGTGATATATTCTATTGTTTTAAAGTTATGTCAAGTATTTACTGGAAAATGCCAATGAGAAAGATCTCACAGGTCTTGTACTCTTATCTTCTCAGCAGTAAAAGCTGGTTTTAATACATCCAGCACTTAAACGTATCGAAGATTATTATTTTCCAGACATCCATGTATTAATATGAATACATTAAATACTTTCAGTTTAGCAGGCAATGGCTTAGAATCTATTAAATGGGCAAATAATACAGCGCACAGTGTTTAAAACACATAATTATATTAAATGTATTTTTAATTATCTGTTTCCATTTATGGCAAGCAGAATCTCTTCAGAATTACAGTAGCTTTGGGGATTGATTTGATTCACTTTGGAAATCTATCAGAAGGTTTCCTAGAGCTGAAAAATCAAAATCCCCAGGCACCAGTTTACAAAGTATGTAGGGATCTCATATCTGCCAGAGTTTTAGGCACTTCCCTTGCAAGGCATGACTGCACTCATATTTTAAGAGGAAAAACGACCATTAAAAATAGAAAAAAACACCTTCATATTTTATGCATTAAATACTTTCAATGTAAGTTGCTTAATTTTTTTGTCATGACCCAACATTATAATAGCATTTTCTGGTGGTTACAGATTTATCTATAAATTTTTGTGCTCATTAGATATCCCATATTTTCCACTAACTTTGAGGTTTAACATTAGGTGCAGAAACTGAATCTATTTTGATAATATCTGGGGTTTATTTCATTTATTTTCAAAGGCTGGGAATCAAAAATCAACATTTATAACTTCAGGAGGAAATGGAAGGGTAATAACAATGATGAGGATAGATTTACTGATTCAGTGACTGAAAATTCAAGAATGCTTTGCGTGTTATATATTTGTGACCTTGAAAGTCATAACTTGAAGGCACTACATTTGTTCTGGTTCACCACACGCACTTGATCTGTTGAAGCACTGACTCATGACATTAAGGTGTGTTGAGTATATAAAGACCATTTCCTATGGAATTAGGAAGACTACAGAGGTTATGAAGAAGACTAATTTATGGCTGCCATAACTGGACTAGGGCTGGAAGCCTTCCTACATCATTACCATTGTAGCAAGACTACAAGAATATATTAAAAAGAGTTAGTAGTGATAAAAAAAGCCCGACAATAATTTGATGGGTTTTTGTTTTCATTTCAACAAAAAATGCTTTGAAAAAAAATAAACTTGACAAACTGTGTTTTACTGAATGCTCTCATCTCCCTTCATATTAAAAGCCATGGTGATCAAGTGAGTGCATTTTTACTTCAACTGTTTTTCATGCATTTCTTTCCTAAGAAAAGACCATCAGATCAAATATGAGATAGCTTTTATTAAGTAATGAGAGTATCCATTTTTATGTAAATCTGAAAACAGCCAAGTGTGACTATGACATTGTTGCAATGTTCTGATGTCTGCAAGTTAATATAATGACTTAATATTACTAATCTGCATTTACATCTTATCACAGTAAATAACATGAACCAATTTTGTTATTTTAGCAGTGTATTCCAGACTCAAATCTATTTGGCTTTTTAGACTTAATCACAACTGTTTGCTACAGCACTTTT
Source organism: Edolisoma coerulescens (assembly GCA_013397115.1). Lineage (NCBI taxonomy): Eukaryota > Metazoa > Chordata > Aves > Passeriformes > Campephagidae > Edolisoma > Edolisoma coerulescens. Next base: position 737,119 of record VWZW01002090.1, on the reverse strand, counting down.
TGCATACTAAACATTGTGATTTTTCAACAGAGTACATGGATCATTTCTGTGTACCTTATTACAAAAATGGAAAAGCTGATTTTTAAAAATTAACTTTACTGGTTTTACAATTCTACTCCTTTTATATCTGGGGCCCACACACAAGAAGGACATGGACCTGTTGGAGTGAATCATGAAGCTGCTCAAAGAGCTGGAGCACCTCTGCTATGAAGACAGCCTGAGAGAGCAGGGGCTGTTCACTACAGAGAAAGGAAGGTCTGGGAGACCTTACTATAGCCTTTGAAAGGAGGTTACAAGGAAATGGGGACAAATGTTTTAGTTGGGCTGGTAGCAATAGGACAAGGGGCAATGGCTTGATATTAGAAGAGTATAGATTCAGACTAGATACAAGAAGGAACTTTTTTATGATGAGGGTAGTGAAATATTGGCACAGGTTGCCCAAAGAGGTGGTGGGTGCTCCATCCCTAGAAACATTCAAGGTCAGGTTGGATGGGCTCTGAGAAACCTGATCTAATTGAAGATGTCCCTGCTCATTGCAGGAGTTGGAATAGATGTCCTTTANAGTTGGGCTGGTAGCAATAGGACAAGGGGCAATGGCTTGATATTAGAAGAGTATAGATTCAGACTAGATACAAGAAGGAACTTTTTTATGATGAGGGTAGTGAAATATTGGCACAGGTTGCCCAAAGAGGTGGTGGGTGCTCCATCCCTAGAAACATTCAAGGTCAGGTTGGATGGGCTCTGAGAAACCTGATCTAATTGAAGATGTCCCTGCTCATTGCAGGAGTTGGAATAGATGTCCTTTAAAAGTCCTTTTAAACCCAAACCATTCTATGATTCTAAAATTCTATGAATCCCTCTATGACTCCATGGGATGAGGTCTTCAATTTGTGCAGAACTGAGGCTAGACTGTTCCAAGGAACTTGAGTGAATTAGTCACAGGTGTTAAATAAGTATTATAACAAATCCTTGTGCATTTAATCCTAAAGGGTCATCGTGGTAGTGCAAAACACGGCTATTAGATTTCTCCAGCTTCATGGAAGAGCACTGGGGATGCATTCTGGGGGAGAAACTAACCATTCCTCTAGACTTTGTGGCGCAATGATGTGTGGGATTTATGGCCTGCTAAAGTCATGGGGGAAAGCTTCTGGCTCTCTGGATGATCTGCTGACACCTTGGGATTGCCCTCATGCCCTCAGTGCTCTCCTGCTCTCCATCCCATTCCCCAGAGGCAGCATGGAGCTCTATAATGCTCCCCATGTCCTGTAGACTAAGAAATGCTGTCCCTTACAGAGGGGAAGTGTTACACAAGAGTTCCTAGACTGCTGTGAAGCTTTCTGAGAAACTTTTGAGGACAATCCATGTGCTGTAAAGTGTGGGAGGCTGTGGACCTGGAGATAAAGCATTACCATATGTGTTATCATAGAGCAAAGTTAATATCAGAATGGGTAGAGAATAAGAGTTATTCAGGTGGCAAAGCTGTGACACAGAGATGTGGTGGAGGGGTCAGGTTTGCTCCCTAGACAACAGTAGTGTCATGTACCACATGCAGAACTCTATCTTCCCATGTAGCTTGGAGTCTGGCATAATTTGGGGTATAAAGGCACTATGGCCAGTACAAAAAATAAATGGTTATTTATGAGGATAAGCTGCCCACTAGAATTTGAAAATGCACAGGTCTATAGCAAAAAAAAAAATATATAGTGATTTCTCAAATGATTATTAAATTGATTAGCTTAACTAGGCTGTTAATCTACCAGCTGTGAAGCTTTTCAAGGTTTTCAAGTGATGCCTGATGTAATCTATCTCACTTTTCCTGCAAATGTGACATGACTATAGTCACTGGATGAATAGTTACTGGCTCACTCATTTCTGTCTCTTGAAGACTACTTGGGCTCACTCCTCTAGTAAACTGAAGCCAGTAAGGACAGATCCTCATAAAGTATAAGCAAAGAATGACAAAAAGACCTCAGCAACATTGTATAAAAATACACTAACGACCAATTCTTTCCATGAAAACTATAGATGTAACAAAAATGTTTGAGTATCCAAAGTTATCCAAGGTCAAACTCTTCCTTTAAGCTTGATTGAGACTGTTGTGTTTGGGTTCTGTTCAGATTTGTGTGAAATCATGTACCTATGAGCCACAATGCCTTGGCAGGAAAATGAAATTAAGTGTCCATCTCCCTTAGCTTGGGCTCTTATTTCTTGCTAATAAAACTCGTCTCAGCAGAGAGCTGATAATTCTCATTTGCCTACAGTTGCTTTCTGACAGATGCACACAATTTTTGAGCTCTGCTGGTCACTTTTAAGTCCTTCCCAAATCAAACCAACAGTAAATGATGCTGTATGTGTGTGTACAGAGAAGAAGTAAATGTGTTACACTTCAGGTAGAATGCAATGATTATCAATGATAAATCATTAAAAAAAGGTTTTCTGAGATTATGGTGATGATTATAACACCTTTTCCCTACACCATGAGCACAGTGGGCAGATTTGTGCATGAGAAATGAGAGGCAAAGAGCATAAATGAGAAGAGAAAGTGGCATGAAAAGCCTCTTCTCATCACATCATGATGCTCTATTGGAATATGAAACTATGAAGGTGCCTATTGGCACCTTCCAAAATGCTTTTCCATTGCCTGAGCAGCTCAGGTCTGTTCTGGGTGCTGTCCTGTCCCACTCCTTCACAGAGAAACAGGTCTGAGAAAGTGTGTGCACCTCCCAGAGGGAACAACCTGTCCTGGGATCTTGAAATCCTCTGTCAGCACCATGGCAGCAAACCACTGAGAAACTCTGCCTTTAAAACAGGCAACAACACAGGCACTGAATGCTATTTTAAAACCATGCCAATTAAAGGCCTAAAATAGAAAACATAATGATGATTTTAAACCTCAACAAAACGAATCAAGCACATCATAAATTGCAGATGCTAAAATAAATAAATTACAGTAGAAGGTATCTACACTCCTCTCTGTTAAGAAGGCAGGAGGCATAGCCTACACAGTGAATAAAATATTCTAAAGCATTTCATTCATACAGGATACAAGATTGCCACAGGGGAAAAGTTTTAGGTATCTAAGCAAATAAAATCTTTTAAAGTATTATTTCTTTATAAAGCCTGATCGAGGGAAGACCATATTTTAAAATGCAATTGTAGATGACCAGTTTCTTTCAAGGTTATATGAGGCAAGTCAGCTACAATGGAAATTTGATGAGAGCAAAATGTTTTGTTGTGGTTTAACCCCAGCCAGAAACCAAGCCCCACAGAACTGCTTGATCACCGCCACCCCAGTGGAATAGGTGAGAGAATGGGAAGAGTAAAAGCAAGAAAATTCATCGGTTGAGATACACTGCTTACACAGGACAGAAAAAGAAGAAGAAGAAAAAAATAATAATAAATTTGAATATACAAAAGAAGTGATGCACAATGCTATTGCTCACCACTCACCAACCGCTGCCCAGCCAGTGCCCCAGCAATAGTCCCCCAGCCAGCTTTCCCCCAAGTTTATATACTGAGCATGTCACTATCTGTTATGAAATATCCCTTTGGTCAGTTGGGGTCAACTGTCCTGGCTGTGTCCCCTCCCAACTCTTTGCATCTCCCCAGCCTTCTCACTGGCAGGGCATGCGAAGCTGAAAAGTCCTTGACCCAGTATAAACACTACTTAGCAAAACCTAAAAGCATCAGTGTGTTATCAAAGTAATTCTCAACCTAAATCCAAAACACAGCACTGTTCCAGCTACCAGGAAGAAAAGAAATTCTATGCCAGGTGAAACCAGGAGATGTTTATACAAGAGGAATTCCAAGAGCTAGAATGCAAAACATAACATTTGCTTCTAATCACACTGTATTGCAGATCTACAAAGCTCACTGAAAAGCCTGAAAGGTTATATTGCAGTGGATTAAATTTTAAATCACGTGCATACACAGCCACTGAAAAAGTAACACATAAAACATAATGAGAATGGTTATCACCAGGACTGAAATCTAAACTGCATTTTGATGTATAAATTCATGGACTTAGCACAATTAAAAAAAACCCAAAACCTGGAAGTCCAAACTAGATACTAGATTCAAATATTGCCCCAAAATTGTTACAATAGATGAATACATCTGTGTTTCTCTTATTGCTTATGTCTGGTTTTAAAGATTGATTTGAACATTAAAGCTGAACGTAGTTTTGTAACACAGTAAAAGATTCACTTGTAGCATTGTGAGCAATTTAATCCCTACAAAGAAAAATTTAGGCTACCAGTTTGCTAGCCTAAGGATAATTTTATTTCAATGGAGAAACTCCACATATAACTTACATAATACTTATATATTACTTAACTATGGTCAGGATTTAACTATTAAACAGGCTTTTTGTACTCTTCATTTAGGAGGGTATTTCTCCACTATGCAAATGGACATTGTATATCTGTTACCCCTTCTCCAATTATAGGAAAGAACTAAGGAAAAAAAAAAAAAAATTAGTCAAAGTTGGAGGACAATGAAAATATGACCATATTTAGGTTTTGTTCTTGGAAAAAGGTACCACCTCCAGAAACATGCTTAAATTAATCCTAAATGGAACATACAAAGAGAGAGAGTGTTAAGGGCAAGAGCAAAGCTTTTAGATCCCAGACAAGAGTCCAGAACCTGATATATCACCACCAGATTACTTCTAGAATCACAACAGAGTTGGGTTAGAAAATTGCAGGTAAATGGCTTTATAAGCCAAGCAAAAGCAGGCATCCCCTGGTAAAAACATTTTTATTCTACCTCCCCAAAAATATCAGAAAGCAAATCCAGATGAAGCTTTACCGGATAATATATGTATTAAAAGATGCAGTTATTGGACAGATAAAATGAGCTCAAGCTTTTTCCATTTTTAATGGAATATACACACATTTAGGGTAAAAATATGGAACTTTGTTGACTCAGATATATTTAAATCAAGTGCACCAAATTTCCCTTTATCTATGTTCTTTGAGGGATGCAATATATAATCCTTACATGAATGGATCTTCAAAAATCCTTTCCAGCCAAGTTACTCTTCAGCATTCAGGGTATTCTGTGGTGCTCTATTTGTACCAGTTATGAATTTTAGGAGCACGGCAATAGCTTATCTTAACAGTGCAAAACTGGTAACAGGGGTGCTGACAGGCTGTCAGTTCCAAATGGTACTGGCACCACGGGATTCCTGGAGTCTCTGAATCAAACTCTGATTTCAGCTGTACTAACTTTATCCTCTATGAGTCAGTTTTGTTGAGGGTAGTCACTCTTAGGAGTCATGAGTATTAATTTAAAGAGGCCCAACACTGTTGTTGATTTGCTATTGCAACACCTCAGCCTTCTGGTGACTGCAGTTAAGTACTGCAAAGGTTTATTACAATCTGTGCTCTGAATTGGACATGAAGTGACAGGACTATTACTTTGTTCAGTTCTTTCACTACTGTCAGTCTAAAAGAGTGAACAGACAGCTCTGATTGTCACGAGATGTATGATTCTGTCGCTGTATCTTATCCACTGACTACTGCAAAGTCATAAGTTATAGTGCTTTTATGAAAGTTGAACATGAGTGGCATAATTTTAGATTTTAAAAAATGAAACTGTTGAGGTTTCAAAGGATGAAAGAGATGGGGAAAAAAAGAGAAAAATACAGTCAGAGGCATTCATCCAAACATGTGAAGCACAGGCCATCATTTACTTGGCATTGAAAAAAAAGAATTTTTATAGAACATGATGATTTAACTATAAAAAGAACTCTGGTATAAACATTCTGAAATATGAAAGAACAACTGCACCTTCCATCATATTGATAATCAATCTATACAGACATATGTGGTATTTTACCGAAATCATTGTGCAGCATATGGCAAGGATTTGCTGCAATTTTTCTTTCAATTGTTACACAGATTTTACCATTTTTCTTTTTGAACAGGAAAAATATCTTACATTATTAAGACTTTATCGAAAACTACTATTTGTTTGTATTGTCATAAAGAACTAAGAAAAAAGGTCACAGAGGGGAAAAAGGAGGTAACAGTAAGTCAAGAAGAAAAATAAGAAAATTTCAGTGAAGAGATCAACTGTTTATCCTAAGCCACACATTAAAAATCTCCGACTAATTTCCAGTCTGAAACATGCCCGAAGACATTTTAAGACTGCTAACTAATACGATTTCTAACACTGGAATTAGTTATGTCCTGATCAGACTTCCTAGAAAGAATGGACTGCCATGAATTGTTTTAATAAGTATATATGAAGTCTGAAAAGATAAAGATGGCTTGTCTAGAATTCTTTTTTATCTGTCTAGTCATCACAGCATTCTATGAAAATAGCATTACGTGGGATGAAGAAAGACTTGAAGAAGATGCAGCATTACTAGAAGTTGTAGGCGAGAAAAATTGGAGGAGATTATTAATTTTCTGAGGAATGTGAAAGTTGTGTCATATAGATGTGTGTACATCTAATACACAGAGGCACAAGGCTGCACATTGAAAGACTAGTGCCCCAGGTCCAACCCCTGGTCATCATGGGGATGAAAAGAAATTTTCTGTGAAATTAAATTGTTATGGGCATGGGACTACAGATGTTAGGACTCCCTAATTTTATAGTTATGGACTGCTGTGGGCATTGTTTAAGCCTAGGGACAGGCTGTTTTCTAAAATACAATGTTTTTTGGGTTACCTGCTTCACAGATGGGGTGAGGCTGTGTCACAATCAGCCAAGGAACCATGCTGATACAGGAATCATCACTAACCTTAACCCCCAGCCCTTTGCAGTAGCAGGTGATACCAGGTTGCCTTCCTGGCATCCTCCACCCATCCAGCCCAGACTTACCCTGCAGTTGCCGTCTCCTGGCTTGCAACCTCTCCCAGAGCCCTTGTGCCCATCGGCTGCCCATGCACAGGGCTGATGTCATGTAATTCTCGACAATGTAAAATTGGACATGCAGTGCATGGTCATGCAGATTGGTCACAAATCTGACAGCTTCCAAAACAGCCGTGATGGAAAAGGTTCTGGGAAAAACTTAGCTCTGTTGTCTGGAGTTCATGACTGTTTCAGAGAAAATGGCGCATTGCCCTGGGCATGTTTAAGCCTCCATTTTGAAATTATATTCCCAGCTTCTTGCCATTCACCTTTGGTCAAATACAGTCTGTCCCTTAAATTTTTTATGCAGGAGATTTTTTAAAATATATTTAGACTGTATGTAGTCTAACTACCTTTTCACAATGCAGCAGGAAAAGGGAAGTACCTCCAATAGGACTGCAATGCCATCCACCTTCTTAAAATGTTCTATATTAAATTGACTATTAAATCAAAAATATCATGCTTTGCCGATAAGTTATTAAATGTCTGAAAAAGTATATGACATTTTAAGGAAGCCGTTACAGACAAAACCATATCTCATATTTCAAAGATCCTTTAAAAAAGACCAGTTGTTCTGTCAGCTTCATTGTGGAAATCCAGAGCAACTCTGCCTATTTCTCGGAGGCTATTGCTGGGCCCCTCACTGGGGCTGATTGAGCTGATTAGAGTCTACAGGAGCCCCCTGTTGAACCCAACAAGGACTGAATTTCAGCTATAGCATACAAAATTACTGGGTCAGTCAGGCAAGGACCTAAGGCTATGTCTCCACACGAGGACAGAATTAGCCAGTAATACCTAATCCTCATTAATGCATGTTAATTTTTCTTAACACTAACCAATACTATGCCAGGGTAGCTCCATTGCAATGATCTCTATCTCTCTCCCCTCTACACACGCTGAAATTTGTTTCCCCATCTGCCTCCCACTACTCGCAGACACTTTTTCTGGAACCTCACTGCAGCAGTTGCCTCTCTTGTCTCCCACCTCTTTTTGTCTGAGAAACATCACATTTCTGGCAAATTATTGACATCACAACTGGATGCCCAAGGAGAGGACACATTATACCTTGAACAAAAGCTCTGATATGTGCTTTTCTTTGCTAAAGTCCTAGGAAATGTCTCTCCACATCTTGACCTACTGTACTTAAACATCAGTAAAACTGATTAAATTTTCTTCCCTCAGACTGAAAGACAGTGTGTAACTGCTGGGAGATGTTGCATTTCCACCAAGGGGTTTTTCCTCCTTTTATGTCTTTACAGCTTTGGGGCTTCAGTAGTTTTAAAACCCAAATCTACAATGAAGAGCAAGTATATGAGACGATAACTCAGTGGAGTTTATGTCCACCTCTGATCACAATCTCCAATAAGGAAAGGTAAAACAATTGCAAAGGCCAGTAAGACAGTATCTCTCTTGTATGTATTGTCTCTGTAATTCACAGGGAATGTCACTAATAGTCAGGAATATCTCCCATTCCATGCTGCTCATTCAGCTTCTCCAAACTCAGAGGAGCACATTATAAAATGTCTTAGAAAGCATCTTATTAGCCTTATCTAAGGAATACAGGTGGGTTTTTCCACAAAAATGAGTGCAACAGGAAAATGGAGTACACTAACAATCATCATTTTTCAATTGACAATTAAGGTACAAAGCATAAAAAAAAATTCCAGAATTATAAAAGGATTTTCCTTAGAAATATTTATATAACCAAATTTCAAAATATAAACATATAGAAATGAAAAAAAAAGTCTTCTTTTTTTCAGAACACTGCAAGCTTTTAGATCTTTGCTTCTTGAAATAATAGAAGAGCTGACAGAATTAACAGATTGTTGTTCTTTACATGAATCAGAATAGGCATGAGATACTGCCACTGAACTTGGATTTAATGAGTCAAAAAGTGTGGTAAGATTCAGGAATATTGGGTTGCTTTTCAATTCTTAAATTTGTTGATTCTTCCTATTCTTTGGTCATTTTAATATTTTTAAGTAAGAGCTTTAAAGTTAAATGAACACACCAGACACTGCCCCAGAGTCAGGTCACTTTGGCATCACTACATATCCACTTTCTCTTCCTAAAGATTTTGTTGAAATAACCTGTCACTTGTCCTCTAGGTTTTTTTCTGTTCTTAGTGGTTTTTCCATTCAGACACTATTAGAGTTCATTGCCGTTGAGCATTCCAAAGTAATTTTGAAACCACCAGGGCTCCAAACAAGCTGGTCTGAATGATACCTAATTCTGAAACATTAAAAAACAAAGAAAACAACTCTCTTCCACAATCACGTGTGAACAGCCACAATCTTTTCTTTCTTATCTTTGAACTACCAACCATAGAACAACAAAGCAAAATAATTTCTTCTACAAAATTGAATTTAAATACCTTTAAAAAGCTTTTAAAGATTCAAGGATGGCCAACCTATGGTACATGAACCAAATCAAGGCCATTAAAAAGACTCCTACATCTCACTGTCCTCTTTTCTCAGTAGCATTGGAGAAAGGCAAACTATGTCATATGGAAAAGAAATCTGCACACAATAGTCGGTTTGTCAAGGTGTGTAACCCCACACACTGTCTGGGCTACTTCTGATGTAAATAAAATGTTTAGTTATTCTAATTTCTAAATAAAATCCTCCAAAAGTCTGCTTAGATCACAGGTCTGTGTGGTTCTAAATGCTATTTTTCATAAATATCCCTCTTGATGTTGTTCTCAAGTTTAAGTTAGAAGAGATCAAAACAAAATATTTCTAATCTTCAGGGGAAAAACCACAAACAAACAAACCAACCAACCCCCAACTGTTGTTTCTGGGTTTTTTTACAAAAATTTGTGGACAAGTAGTTTGCTTAAAATTCTTCTCATGGAAATAGGAACCAAAGTATTTAAAACACCACCAAGCCTGACAGAGTTCAAGATGCATTTGGACAATGCTCTCAGGCACATGGTGTGATTCTTGGGACTGTTCAGTGCAGGGCCAGGAACTGGACTTGATGATCCTGATGGGTTCCTTCCAACTCAGGATACCCTATGATTCCATGAAATCGTCTACATGCATGCATATCAGCAAGCTGGAGTCACGTCAGATGGTTTTCCCCTGTGGGAAAGTGTGGCAAAGTTGATGGTTTTTTGTTTGGTTCGTTTTGTTTTTTTTTTTTTTAAAGATTAAACATTATATTCAAGATACAATAAATAGTAGGTTTCTAACAGTAAATACTGAGAAATTAAAGCATTCTTGTGTTATGGAAGAAACAAGTTGGCCAGAGCTATGTGACTGAGAAAAGGTGATGCAGCTGGAGCAGCTGAAATTTTTGCTTATGGGAAAAGAAACTTTTGAATTTATCTTGTTCTTAATGGATAATTTATCTTAATGCAAGTGTTCTCAAGTGCCTTCCAACAGACACTGTAATTCCTGGAAATTACAGTCAAGAAAATTGCTGCTTTAACAAATCAGCCAATCTCTGAAGTCTTCTAGCGATTGAGTTAGCTACAACTTGACTCCTGATCACTCCAACTCTTACAGTTTAATGCAGCTGTGGCCATAATGACCCTACAGATATATTGCTCCAGGTCCTCTCGCAGTGTCAGCATTCAGAGAGAGGTGACTTAGCAGCCAAGTCAAAAGACACACTCCACTGTGTTCTTGATGGATGTTTTGCCTTTCATAGTGTCCAGTGCTATGCTTGAGATGAAGCTGTGTTCCTGAGATATTTAGAACAAAATCAGCTACACTCAATTTATCAGACTTAAAAAAATATAGTGTGATAGAGATTTAGGGGAAACTGCATGTAAATATATCTGGTATTCATATACTTGTTAAGGAGGCAAAATCATCTGCCTAGGTCACCTTAGGGTGCACCTGAGAAGAGCTTGGTCATCTTCAGCATCAAGAAAATATGACAAAAAAACATTCTTAAAGGCTCTGGAACATGACTATTTAAGGAGGTGATGGCTAGGTAGCAAAGTGGGTGCAGTTTCCTTGCCCCTCTTCACCTTTTCCACAAGAAATCTCCTAGTCTCTTTACAGAAAGTTCTGATAATAATGCAGATAAAAGTCAATACCCACTCTCTGTGTCTTTCACCTACAGTTCACAGAAGTGGTGAAGAAATAAAGGAATTAGTTTTTACTTATATTTAGCAGCTTTTAACAGAGGTACAATGAATCATCAGCTGCATTTCAGGAGAGAGTATCTGAAGTGCAAATACCAGGGTGCAACTTCTGACACTTCAATTTTTAATCAGGACAGGAGGTGGTTTTTGTTTGGCTTTTTTTTTTTTTTTAATTCTTCTAAGTTATGTTGAGATCAGAGAAATGCTGCATGGTATGATTATTTCTGAGCTTTGCCCTAAGGTCTTACTTCTCAGGTTGAAGTCTTTTTAAGTCTCCTTTGCCATTAACAGGAACTCTGAGTCCAGCATTAAAACAATGACAGTCACTAAAATTTTCTGGAGGAAAATAAAGTTTAACTAGGAAGGTATGAACATATCTTTGTCTAAGAGAGCCTTTTGCAAAGTATGAAAGAACGAAAACTCTCATTACCATCACCATTTGCCCAAAGCCAGCCTGATTAACTCAGTAATTAGAAGTAATGCTTATTGCTTTTATATAGAGCTGACATCAACACTCGGTGTAATTTCAGTACAAAGTACAGCAAAGATCCTGCTTTTCTAAAAGTGCTTGTTTGTTGCAATGCTGATCCAGCTTCTTTAATTCTATAGGTTGAGTACATGTAGTCAGAACTTATTTGGGATAACTTAACATTAAAACAGTAACAAGCAAAAACTATAGGATTCCCACTAGGAATAATTTAGCTGTTTCTGCAGACCCATTAGGGTATAAATTAACACTCAGCTCCAGTTTCTGTAAAACAGCACCCAATGGTCAATTATGTTAGCAACATGTCAACATACTATATTAGTTCCTCAAGTCTGTACTTGATGTCATGTCTTAAGGTAAATTCAGAATAGAATTTGTAGATCACACTTAATTGCACTAATAAACTGCTGACAATGTGATATTAAATAGTAGTATGAATGTTACATAAATAGTTGTTCAAGGACATTTATGATCTTTTCCTGTGACTTCACAAGAGAAACTAGACTAAATACACACTAAAATAACATAGTTTTTTTTTTTTTAAACTTCCGTTTTGGAAAAAACCTATAAAATAATTTCATAGAATCATAGAATATCCTGATTTGGAAAGGACGAACTAGGATCATTGAAAACCAACTCCTGGCCCTGCACAGGACACCCCAAGATGCACACCCCATGCCTGAGGGCATTGTCCAAATGCTTCTTGAACACTGTCAGGCTTGGTGCTGACCACTTCCCTGGGGAGCCTGTTCCAGTGCCCAACCACCCTCTGGGTGAAGAAACTTTTTCTAATATCCAACCTAAACCTGCCCTGACAACTTCGTACAGTCCCTTCAGGTCCTGTCATGAGTCAACAAAGAGAAGAGATTAGTGTGGGCCCCTCTGCTTTTACCACAAAAACTTGGAGACCATGATGAGGTCTCCCCTCAGTCTCCTCTTTCCCAGGCTGAACAAACCAAGTGGCCTCATCTGCTCCTTGTATGGTTCACTCTTTGTAAACTCTTTGAGGTAAGGAAATGCTGTATACAACAGAAATATTTTTGTGTGTGTCTGTAAACATGAAACATCTGTATAGCATCTGTTTTATCATCTGTATGACAATAAAAGAAAAGTAACTTTTCATTCAAGTGTAATACCAGGCAACATTTGCTATTATCACCAGATAAATAACCAAAAGTTTCTCACAGATATAGGATTTCCTATATTGGTTTAACTAATGGTGGTTAAAATACACAAAGGTCACTGTATTTTTAATAACAATAATGTAATTGAGCATCTCCCAACTAAAGCGGTACCCAGAGGTATTCTCAGTCATTTCTGCAGATTTTATACCAATGTTTTGACCATTTCCATTACCTGGAAACTATGAGACTCATCTGGCTACTGTGTTTCAGTACTGCGTGTCCCACAAGAAAGATGCTGGAACAAGTTCAATGGTGGTCCAAAAAGACGATGAGTGGCTCAGAGCACATGAGATAGAGAGGCTGAGAGAGGAGTTTGAACAGCCTGGAGAAAACAGAATTCACCAGACAAAAGGTACAATGTTTTGTACAGTGCTTGAGTGGTCAAGCACTGGAACGGGTCACCTGGAGAGGTTGTGAAGTCTTCCTCCTTGGAGATATTCAACACTTGACTGGACAAGGCTTTGGACAACCTCACCTAACTTTGACTGGATGTAATTTCAGAATTCAAAGTTGTTTCTACTTTGACTGGGCATTGCACCAGACAACCTCCAGAGATCCCTTTCAACCTAAATTTTTATACAATGGTAGGATTTTTCAGAAAAGAGAAATTTTAATGTGTCCTTTTAGCCTGAAGAATTATACTTGGAAATTTTTTTTTTTTACTTTTTTTAACAGGGAAATGTTATAAAATCACCTCATCATCCTAGGAAAAAAAAATCTTTGTAAGTGGAATTTAAAATCTGAAAATATTTCCAACTTTCACACATTGCCCCTTTTTTTCTTTAAAGATACATTTCTACAATAGTATCACTGGGAGTGATATTTTCATAGCACAGCAAAATATTCATAAAAACCAAAAATTTTTATGATAAAATAATTACAGAGGAAAAAAATGAAAGCCTCTTCACTTCAGGTGTTGTTCTGAGTCACTGGAAATATTGGTATTCAAATTTTTCAACAGTCCTGCCAAAATGAGGAAACAATGAAAGATTATTTGCATAAATTATATCCTGCTAGGCTTAACAGAAAATGTAAACCCAAGAAACAGACTCCTGCAGAAAGAGTTGCTTTTACGCATAAAGTTTTGCAGACTGTTCTAACAGTCAGTGAATTCCATTTCTGAACACAAGAGCCAATTAATGAGCATGCACGTCTTGCACCATTGCTTTTCAGGGGAGCCAAGATCTCCTCAGAGAAACAGCGGCAAGTCATATATTGGTAAAGCAGATGAAGCACTTCCCTTAACTCCCAGATGTCCTGAATCCAGATTTCTCTCCATGAACTGGTGTAGAAGGAAGGGTGTTATGACCTACAGAAGGTTATTTCATCTATTGGCCAGTGCACACGGTATGCTGAAGGCTGTTCAGTGCAGCCTGTAGATGTTGGGGTCCTTCAGACATAGATGGGGGCTCCTACTACACCAATTCTGATGGACACTACAGAGCCCGGTGTGACAGGCAGCGCTCACTAACTCCTGGGAAAGACTAAGTTGCAAATAGAAAATATCAGCAGCGAAAATAAAAGTACTGACAGTAAGGAACAAAAGAAGAGCCTTAATGCATATCCTCAGAGTTGCAATCCAAGGTGAGCCCTGTGTTCTCTTTTGCCCTGGAGCTAGAGAGCCTTGCTGAGCTACCAAAATCTCATTAGTGACCAATGATACAAATAATCAACATCTGCTGCACTACAGCCAAATCCTCTCTTTTCCAGGTTACGAAGGCTGCCCTCCTTGGTGCAGACAACATTTAAATGGTAACCACTACCAGACCTGCACAGGATCCAGCCTCAGCTCTTGTTAGAGATGGTTTAATGAACTTACGTGTTTATCTCTTCATTTTCCTGGTCCCACCTGATGGTGGAAGAAACCCAAAAGTCATCTGAACTCCTGGACACTGAGCTTGGTGTGACATTAATGGGAAGTTTTATGGAGCACCTCCGGAAGAGTCGGCCAGATGAGTGCACTGTGTGATACAGAAATGGTCTCTGGAAAAGCTCAAGCTACAGGAGAGGAAGAGGGTGATGGCAGTCTTGACATCTCAGGGCTCCCTCCATGATTTCCCAACACTGGGCAAATCCGTGTCTGAGGTGGTGATATTTAGCTCCATCTACCACAAAGCTCGTAGCTTGAGTTTCCATGCACTCACAGCCTGCTGTCAGTGCAAAGCCTGGAGCTCTGCCATGTGGGAAGGAGGAGCCCATTGCAGTGGGAAAATAATTTTCATATCTCGAGAAGCCAGCATTTCCCATGCCACAGGGAAGAACATTAGCTGTATCTGTTCCATTCATTATTTTAAATAATGTAGAAATGAAAGGAGCTTAATACCCAGAATCCCTTTTTCACAATTACTGCCATTTTAATTGCTCGGTATAAGCCATTTTCTCTAGGTTGCTGCAGCCAAAGAAATTGAAAAAATAACGTGTAAAATAGATGTTTTTGTTTAATATGTGTTTAAATTAGAAAAAAGAAATCCTCATCTAAAAATAGTGCAATAAGTCAGTAATGTCAAAAAAACAGTGATGAAAACAAAGCAGCATTTACTGATGTTTTGTTTCATCATCTTTTCCTGCAGTCATGATGAATAGAAATACTCCTTTAAAAGGAAAAGAAATCTTAAATCATTATCTATTTCCATTAGCTGGGAAAATTAGAAAAAAAAAATTGTTCTGGAACAAAAGGGTCCAGATTCAAAGCAGAATATTAAGGAACAGGGTAAAAAGGAACTCTTTGAGTTTTGTGTTTTAATATATTCATTGTAATTAAGAAAAAAAAAAGGGACCTTATTTGAAATGTTATAACTCAAATGCGCCCAAGTCAAACAGCTGCTTTTTTAGCAACTGAACACTGAAGAGAGACAGAAGGTGTATAGTTGATGTCAAATGCTGCTGGCACTTTGTCACATTTATAAGTCTTAATTTACATACATGCACCTAGTTGCACTTCATAGGTGTGCAGGTCAATTATTGCAAGCATAATTAATATCTTACTGCCAAAATGTGTTAAGCTATTAAGGCAAAATCAAGATTAGAATAATACAGCATGATAACTAGATGCTCTATTAGAGGATGAGTAATAAAATTTGGGATCTTAAAATCTTGGCTCATTTAGAATATTGTCGGTTCCAAGAAAAAATTATTTAACTTAATAAAATCAGAAGTAGTAGAAATGACAGAATTCTGTAGAATAAAAAGTATGTGAAGCTCACACGAATTAGTATGAAATGAGATTAAAGTAAATATTTCACAAAGTAGAAAAACTGATGTACATCTCCCAGTCGCCAGAGAATGAGTGGGGGGACTTTTAGGGGCTGCTTTTCAGTACCTGCGAGGAGGTAACCGAGCAGCAGACAAAGCCAAACTCTTTACCCAGATGCTTTGTGGGAGAACAGACAACAGTCATCCACTGAATTGGGAGAGGTTCCATCTGGACCTCATAAGGGGGAAAAGAAATTACTATAGAGTTAATTAAAAACCGGAACAGAATTCAGTGAGGTTGAGGGATCTCAACCTCAGGTGGTTTTCAGGATCTAACTGGATAACCCTGCTCTGATTTCAGTGTTGACCCTATTTTGAAGAACAGGTTGTACAGAGAGCTCACAAGGCTCCTTCTACTTCAGCAGTTCTGCAGCACATATGGTGATGAGGAAAAATAAAAACCAATACTGAAATTTCATTATTGAAAGAAAGTGGATATATACTGTATGTCTGTCTTGAAAATAGAAGCACTAGTGGTATTTATAGTCACAACCTCTCAGAAATGGTAAATAAGCTCTGTGCTTGAAAGAGGAATAAAAATCAAAGGTCTGCATCTGAGACGCTGATTGAGAAGTGGGCGTTTAGGAAAATTAATTCCCATATATTCATAATATAACCATATCATTGTTATTGACTTTAAAAAGTCCTTAACAGCCACTAAAATCTTATAGACTGAGAGAAAACATGAATAACAAGTGATTAAAACAGCATTTTATTTTTTTAAGAAATCAAGGAAAGCTGAATTTAGGTCTAAGTAGCTTTCCAACTCAAAGCCCCTTCACAAATTCAAAATTAAATTATCCATAAAATCTTGTTTCTGCAACTTTGAAAGAATATTTACACATATTTCACATATTAAGTAACCTCTCCCTGGCACCCAGCTCAGTGATTTTGGGCAACAGGATCTACTTGTGCTGGGAAATAAGGAAAACCAGTTTTGTCATAAGCATCACATATAAGCATCCTCATTATAAGAGGATGTCAGAAGTATAAAGATTGATGTCATGAAAAATAAAGAGTCTTTGGCTCACAAGCCAAAGAAACCAGTGAATCACTACAGTTTGGTGTTCTCAGAACATGAAACATAATGGAGTAAGTCTGAAAGTCTGGATGAATCAAGGAGAGAGATGTCTTCTCTGTATGAATTCAGTCCGTTTTTACCAGCTCCTGCTTTGACTCCAACGTCACCTGGACTCATAGAACAGAAAAAGTGAAGATGCCTCGTTTCCCCTGGCAGTTCTGAGAAAAAGGCCAAAATATTTCTTTTATATACCAGGCATTCAAGACCTTTTTTAGAGAATACAGAGAAAGAACACAAGTTACAAGAGCAGCTGCACATCTTAATAGAGTTCACACATTTTACTGCAAGAAAGACTAAGATATGTATTTTCTGCCCAAACATCACTTTTTCAAGTAAACAAACTCTGTATATCTTCTGGCCAAAAAGAACAACTGAATTAGTTCATGATTTTAATAGAGAAGTAGGATTGATAATTAGTATGTGTTACCTTTCAAGTGACAAAAAAAAAAAAAAAAAAGTTGACCTCTAAACGTACATTAATATTGTTACGCTTATACAGATGGTTATAACCACTAAAAAGCCCATATTTAGACACACTTTCCAGCTCAACTGAAAGCTCCTTATCTATTCTTATATTAAGCAACTAATAAAATATTCTCAAATTGAGTTATTATTCTATCATATTATGAGTGCAGCTGATGTTGAGATAAGGAGCTATTAGGAACATTTAGGAACGTCCTAGTGGAATATAAAAGCTGCACAGCAACTCTGTGACGGATCATGAGAAGCATATTGCTATATCTGGTCCTTCTTCAGAAATTTAGAAAAAGCCCATTGATAGAAACCAGAGATTCTCAGTTGAACAGAAATGAAATAAAACTGTTTCTAACTGCTTGCCCCAGATTTTATGGAAAGCAGGTCTTCCTAAACCTGTTTTCATCCTCTGTTGAGTGTATGACTTTGGCTGACAAAGATAACTGTCAAATGTAAAATATTCAGGCTTCTGAAAGGCTATTGCATATGAAGCAGTTAGAAAGTTAGCACTACTAAATAGCATTAAAGCATAGACAGACAAAGAACTGACTAGATGATAAATAAAAAAAGTAGTCAACAGAGCAACATGATTTGAATGCAAATGTCTCTAATGTAGATTTGTAGCTAGAGCAGCACATCCTGCACTGCTGAACCATTTCATGAAATCTTTTGAGATACATAAAGGTGCTTCTGATGAAAATTTTGGATGACATAAGGACCGCTCTGGTCAGGAGTACTGAAGGCTGAGTTGTAGACGTCCATTCCCCCAAAAGGGATGGGATTCTCTGAACAAATAAAAGTGCTTGCTTGGTAAATATCTTTGGAAATCTGGCTCACTGTAGAAGCCACCTATTTTGTTTTTAGCCAAAGGACCGAAATAGGCACTTTTAGATGCCTATGTTAGTTCAGATTAGTAGCACCTTAAAAGTGCCTATTTCTCACCTCTGATCTCAAAGAAAACACAGACTTACTCAAGAAATTAGTTGAAATTACTCATATTATATACATATATATATATATATTTAGTACAAGTAAGTTACATATTTAGAACTAAAGAAAATAGGTAAAGTCTACAGAAAGCAGGGGGTTGAATATTGGAAAACACAGACTCTGGAAATAATTGAAGGCCTGTGACAGATGAGCAAAGAAACTCCTACCACGTTTATGAAACATGAAAACCACGACAAACCGGATGTGATCTGACAAAAAGCTCTTGCAGCCCAGAAAGCCAACCATGTCCTGGGCTGCATCCAAGGCAGCGTGGGCAGCAGGGTGATGGAGGGGATTCTGCCCCTTGCTCTGCTCTGGTAAGACCCCACCTGCAGTGCTGCATCCAGCTCTGGGGTCTCAACATCAGAAGGACATGGACCCGTTGGAGCAAGTCCAGAGGAGGCCATAAAGATGATCAGAGGGATGGAGCACCTCTGCTATGAGGACAAACTGAGAGGGCTGGGGTTGTTAATTCTTGATAGAAGAAAACTCTAAGGAGACCTTCTTGTAGCCTTTCAGTATATAAAGACGGCTTTTAAGAATGATGGAAATAAACTTTTTAGCAGGGTCTCTAGTGACAGGACAAGGAGAAACAGTTTTAACTAAAAGAGAGTAGGTTTAGATTGAGAATCAGGAAAAAAATATATGACCAGGACAGGGAGAAAAATGTGGTGAAAGATGTTGCCCAGAGAAGCTGTGGACACCTCATCCTTGGAAGCGTTCAAGGCCACTCTGGATAGGGCTTTGAACAAGCTAGTCTTGTGGAAAGTGTCCCTGTCCATGGCAGGGGGATTAGAACTAGGTGATTTTTAAAGGTCCCTTCCAACCAAACCCATTCTTTGATTCTGTGATTCACTGCTTACTTTGGAAAAATTTAATTTAATCCTCAGATATAAATTTGAAGAGCAATAGTTCCATTTAGTACAAAGGGCAATACAGAAGCAATTTTACTTCAGTGTAGTGAATGATAACTCCGATGCAGGGATAAACCAAGACCAGAAAAAGAAAATACTCAAATGATGGGGAAACATTTTCTTTCAGCAAAAGTTTTAAAAGCATAAGCTGTTTGACTTCCCATCTGATGACTGAGAAATTATTTGAATGCAGTGTTTTGTATAGTAGAAGAAGCTGTAACAAGAACCACTGACTGTAAACTGTTGCTGGACAACTTTACACTTGCAAGGTGGGGAAAGGAGCCATCAGAACAAACTGCCCAAGGAAGTGATGGCTTCTCTGTTACCTGATACCTTTCAGGACTGAAGGCTTCGCAAGGAGATATAAGTCTTTGAAATACAAATGTTCTTTATTCCAGTGCAAGTTAAGGCTTAAGGAAATCTGACTAAATCTAATGGCTCTTCAAGCAGCTCCTCCTGGCCTTGAACTCCGAGTCTTTATTCCTATGGATTGATGGATGGAGAATAAAGATGAGGCAAGTACACATTCACTGCCTGAGTTTCACTTCTGCCACAAGATCTAGTGACACCAAGTCCCTTAATTTACATGTGAACATGTTTCTTTCTAAAATCATTTAAACAGACTGTATTACAAACCGAAGCTTTAGCAGCATGTGCCAAAGAGTAAACAAAAGAACATCAAAAATCTGCTGTGAAGAATATAGATGGATACATGAGCAGTGCTAGGTTATGTGATCATCTACACAAACACAAAGGAACACTTGGAACGGTGGTAAGAGGGAAAACCCTTGAGTTTGCATCTGAGAAGACTTGTTAGACGGTCAGATCAGGAAGAAGATTGGCAAGAACTGCCATGGAGACCACAATTCAGTAAGTACAAGTCTCTCCCCCTTCCAGCAGTACTATACTAGTTTTTGATGTAACGCTAAGGACAGCATAATAATTCTGCATACTAGCATTGCTTAAAAAAACGAATAGCATTTTCTGAAAGGTTAGGTATTTTAATCCCAGTGTCCTGGGTAATACTAATTTAAAATTTAAATTTCATCGGTTGATTTTTTTTGACAGTTTCACTTATTTTTACTTCTTGTTATGAATTATATGCGCTGTTCAAATAGTTGATTGATTCTTCCTCAGATATCTGTCAGATGCTTTTCAGTGCTGGGAAAAGTTTTCTACATATATTTATGTCTCTCTAAGTTCTTGTGCTGATGACATCACCTGTTAGCATGCAGTAACTCAGAGACAGCAGATTTCAATCATGTTATTGTGTGCTAGGAGGTAACCAGGCAAAAAAAAGATGTGATTTAAATTACACAAGTATCAAAATTGTTCACTTGAATGAAAATGACATCAAAAGTTAATCATAGAATGGTTTGGATCAGAAGGGACCTTAAAGATCAGCTAGTTCCAACTCCTCTGCCATAGGCAGAATCATATTTCACTAGACCAGGTTACTCAAAGCCCTGCCCAAGCTGGCCTTGAACACTTCCAGGGAAGGGGCACCTAAAAGTTCTCTGGGAAGAAAATGCATAAGATTCATCAAATACTTGCATATCTTTCTATGTTAATTCTTTTCTATTGTGTATTCATCAAAGAGATTGGCTAATGGGAGTCCTGAAAATTTAGGACAAAGAGTTTGTCTGTTTTATGGATACTAAAAGGGAATGTGTGCAAAGAGAGGTGATTGAGCATAAACACCGAGTTCACGGCTCCCCGGTCTGTGCTTCCAACTAGAAATCATTTCAGCAGAAAAACACAACGCCCACCCCTTCCCCTGGCTGATGCCACCACCCACTCTGTGACTCGAGTCACACATTCCTCTGCACTGCCTGACTGCCACACTTACCAGAGGACAATCCAGTTTCTTCCTTCGTAGCTTACCAGGTCTCATTAAGAAGAGGGTTTTTTTCCACTGATTCTCAAAAAAATCAGTCCTTCAAGCTTCATGCAGTTAATTTTGTGCTTCTTGGCTAGTATCAAAAATGTGTTGGTTCATAGGACCAAACCTCAGAATTTATATGTGTGAAATATCTATAATATAGTTTATGCATATGATCCTTACTGTTGCAGGATCTGAAAATAATACCAACAGCTCACAATATTTTTTGCAAGCAATATTTGCTTCTAAAGCACTCAGTCCATTAAATCTGAAAGCAGCAGAGACAGAAAGCTTGTTTAAGAAAAGGGGACAAATTAAGTTTATGAACTAAGAAATGGTTTCAGTGGAGAGAAAAATACAGCAATAGGGCCGAGAATGAAGGACATTATAATATCTTTTCTAAGAAAAAAAGAAAGGAAAGAAAAAAACCTGTGAAAAATGCAGATCAGGAAAAGTGTGACATAAAAAGGAGGTGAATACTGAAAATGCACTATACCATCTGGATAATGTTTGACATCAGCAAAAGCAAACAAGAATCTAAAGGAATACATGTTCCCAGTTATAATGATACATAATATAGATAGGCAGTATAATGAACACTTCTTTTGAGGTTGGATTCTTATTTCCTTGCTATTCTCTACTTTTTCAGTCACTTGTAACATTCTATTTCCTTTTGGCAGCATCACATCCTTTCTCTCTGACTAATACATTAAGAAAGTTCCTCTCACTAATACCTCCTGAAAGTGTTTCACACCAGTGTGAGATCCTTTCAGAAACTCAGAAAAAAGAGGTCACACCAAATGAGAAGAAATCTTGCTCAGTTCCACAAATATTGTCAGGGTATCAGCCTTAACATTTTTCTGGCCCAGGGAATAATTATATATAAACTACACTAAAATCTCAGAGAGTTTGGGTTTAATAATTACCTCAGCTGTTTCTCAGTATCTGACACAGCCATGTTAAAATAGTAGTCCCAGTTTTTTCGGCAGCAGTACTGAAAATGAGGATGCAGTGAAGCATTGTGAGGTGGCCTAGACACACTGAAGGCTCATGGAGGTTGCTGTTAGAGTATTTTATGTTTATGAAAATGATCTGAAAAGTGTTAAAACTTTTTTCCCATGTCTTGGAATAGGGAACCACATGGAGTTTTGGATTTAATATTTAAATTGGTCTAGCCACTAGACTGACAAGCTGTATCACTAGTTTAATCTTGAAATCTCACTAAGGTGAGTATTAAACTGTTTCTCTTTACCAGTTCACCCAATATGTTCAACAGTAGCAAATTAGAAATATTTTAATTGATTTATCCTTTGGGGTATTGCTGGTGCGTTGTTTTCATGAGCTTTCTCACTGTGAAGAGACAGCACTTGCAAGTGATACATTCTGAGCAGCCTCCCAGGATTAAAAAGGAAAAGTCTGTGTGAGATTTTGCAGTTAAACAAAATCTCACTCAAAGACAGACTGACACTAACAGGGAGCAGAAGTTTCAAATTAGCTGCTCATAACATGCTGCTGAGCTGCTTTGATATCTTCTCAATGTAGAGGCTAAGATGAATATTGCTCTTTGAACATTTTAATGCATATTAACACGTGTCTTCTGTGACAAATTCGGACACCGTCTCCCCTCCCCTCTTATAATATATGCAGAGGTGTCAAAGAATATATGAATATGTAAATATACAGATAAAAGAACACTCAGTGCACTGGGCATCTGTACAGCTATAACCAAAAAAAAAACTGAGAGTTTATTTAGCTGACAACAAACTTGTAAATACCAGTATTTTGGCAGAATGATACCAATTGTCTGAGTAAGCAGAAAAGGGATTAATAAGATTTTATACAACTTTTGGTCATAAGTCTGTCATAATCAATGTTTGTTGTTATTTTAATTATGGTATTTGAAACCATATAAATTCGGCAATACCCAAGTTCAATTACACGAGAAACAGCCGGCTCTCAAGAAAAATGAGGAGATGGGCAACCAACGTACTTAATCTGGGAAGATATTTTCATCAAAATCTAAAGTGTAATTTGTGAGGAAGATGAAAATGTCAAATATTGTCCTTGAGTGGAGCAGTGGAACGGATTAAATAGTGTGCATCTGGCTGAAAATGTAACATGTTTAACAAGGCATTAATTAGAATTTCCAATAGAAATTCCATTTAGTTAAAACATTTAAGTGCATGGGATATGTGCATCTGATATGCATGCATTTCAAATTATTAGAGCAATTTTCATTAGCAGACACTATATCAGTATGCTTTGGAGTGCTAGAAAAGGCTTACTCTGATTCCTTTTCTGTGTATCATTTGATGCCAGAATTATCATTCCTTTTAACCTCTTCGCTTTCACAATATCCTTTCACACAGGTTTGCTTGATCACCTCAGCAGAGTGAAATACATATTTTCTTTACTGAGCTGAACATCAGCAGTGCTAAAATAACTCAAGAATCCTGCTGTATGGCCACTAGAGGAAAGAGCTACATGAATGAGGAAGGAAAAGCTGTGGAGAGCAAATTTTTTCTGGTTAGTGGTGTGGGGGGAGCACTGGCTCACTCAGTGCCAATGCAAACCCCTAACAAAGCTGTGCTGCTGTACATGGCCCTCATCTCTGTCTCTGGTACACAGTTTCCTCCAGGAGACTGCTGGGAACAGGATATTTAATGTGCTACCTTTTTCTGAATACCCCTTTCTAAAACAAATAAAATATCCTTTCTAAAGACTAATAAGTCATTTTGTACAGAAATAGAGGTGTGGCAATTACTAAGGAAATACTGAAGTCAGTGCAGTTCAAATCTCCACTGACTTTCTGGAACAATCAATGTCAGCATGGTAATACAACATGGAAACAAACGACAAGACTAGAATTAGCCATCAATTGGAAGGTCTTTATCTCTCCCTACATAGTATATATGAAAATCTTAAGCTTTATGACAGCAGGGACTAATTTTAAGTGAACAGTTTACAGCTAAACTAGCAAAGCTGCAGTATTCAGCAGCACTCCACCGAACCTAGTTTAGTGCACACTGTAAAATTTGTGCTTACTCAACAAAGCTGTTTATACTTCCTTCACATCAAATACCCAAGGACCCAGAAAAATATTCCTTTTAATCTGTGGGATACTCCTACATCTAAATAGACATTTGTCACCTGGTAAATCTGGATTTAAAGCCAAAGGTTCATAAAATTATATTGGATTAAAAATGAATCCCCATTTAAGACTCTGAAACACCACTTTTCCAAAGCCTTAAGCTCTGCTTTTCATCATGATGAGCTGGAGGAGAATTGAGGCATTGCCTTCTCAATGTGACTGCTACAAAGAGGTTTTCATAATAGGTAACCCCCTCTTAGCTTTGTCTCTTCACATTTCTCACTATGGTAAGAAAATCATCCAAAATTCCCTTCCTGAAAAGATAATCTAAGAAATACAAAACCACCAAGATGAACTAATAGAAAATCCATGTCTTTTTTTATGAAGATGACCCATTTTTTTCTCATGTTACTTCTGAACCTCGTTACTCTGAACGACATGATGTTATGCCACAAGATCTACTGAGCCTCAGCACATTAGGAATATCCTGCACCATGCATATTTATGATACTCAGCCACCATAAACAGATGGTTTATGCACACACAATGTCATTTTGTGCTCAAGGATTCTCAAAAAGTCCAGAAAGAGGGAGGGTTTCACTATGGGTAGAACTGTTGGTAAACAGCTACATTTAGCTCATCATCTTTCAAGAAAGCAAACAACCATTTTCTCTTTCACCTGGAAGTGGAATCTGAGCTTTGTTTAGCCTAAGACATGCAGCTCTAATAATCCATACAGTCACCTCTTTTCCCATCATTTCCATTGCCATCTAGCTCTTCATTTGATTCCAGATTCTCAGCTCTGTAAATGAAGTGCAGTAGAAAATTTCTGCAGTATAAGCTTGTAATAAGGATATATTACAAGCTCAAGACAAATGCTTCAGGCATCATATTAGATGATTTATAGTAGCTAGGTTTTATTAAGAGCAAGACTTTAGTCATCTAGTTTTTCAGTTGCACAAAATTGATTATTGGATAAAGTTCAGGTCACAGTTTTCAAAACATACTTTTCTTTTGGTTTGGTTTGGTTTTTTAGCAGAGAGTTCATCAGTAAAAAGTCCTGGACTATTCTTCATTACTTCTCATTTCATCAGGTGACTGTCTCAAGTAAAGACAGCAGAGGAGCAAACCCCAAATTTCCCCTCTCCCATCAGAGGAATTAAACTGAACTAAGCAATTCCTTTACCAGTATAAGGTTATATATTTTATATACTGATTTATCTTTTAGAACAGCTAATCTCTACACACAGAACAGAAAGAGCCACTCTAATTCAGGGGTATCTCTGAACAATGCTCTGCAAGCCTGTGAGGATACACATTTCTCTCCACTCCTGAGAACTCTGGCCTAACTTGCACCTGGATAATCACAGTATTTGTATGAAAAATTAAAAAAAAAAAAAAAGCAAAAAGAAGCAGCCCATCAAATTATTCTGAGGGAATCATTTAGCTGGTTTTAGAATATATTATACAGCTATAAACACACATTTTTATTTTTAATATGCAATATGCCAGCCTATTCAATAATGTCAAACGCAATAAATCCTGGTATTACATATGTGACACCTTTCAACTGCCTACAATGCAGGACATTGTAATATGCCAAAGCTGTGTCTTACTTTAAATATTTGTTTCACCAACCAAATGCTCCATGATAGAGCTCTGTGCTATTCTCTCATAGAATTAACTTTGAAATGTTTAAATATCTTTATTTGTAGCAATTTAGAAAGTGTTGCAATAGCCTGTTTCCTTACATGGGCATAGCTTTTGAACTAAAACCAGACACACGGAAAAGAAAAAAAATTGATGTCAATAACATGAGTTCTCATGTACCTTTAGAAACAGGAATTAAATCAGTTTTGAGTTCTTTGATCCACTGATACTGAATCATGAATTCTTTGGGTTATTTAACCAGAACATGACATGCTTGGCCATACTTATAGTCAGGAAGCAATCTGTTTTAGAAGGTCTGAAAATTCATAGAACAACAGAAACAATAAAAATGTCCTGTGTATTCACTTTTCAGAAAGTCCCTTTGCATGAATATGCTGAGCCCCCACTGACAAAGCCTAATTTTTAGCTTGAGTAATTCATCATTTGAAAAAAAATCAAATAATATTAACAAATAATGAGTTACATCCTATTAAGTTGTAGGAAGAACGAAATTACACAACGAACACCACTCTAGGGCATAGAGAACTTCTGTTTGCCTACTAACATAAACATTAAGCCAGGATGAAAAGCATGTTTTGCTGCAGCTTATGGGGTCTCTTTCCATCATACCACCCAACTAATTCCTAAAAATGAGATAAGCACTGTGTTTTTATGCACAATAGCTTGATGTAACTATAAGTTTTATTTTTGCTGTCTTTTTTGTAATAACTTGCTCTGATTTCATGGATCTCAAGTACCACCAGAGGTGCACAGAGACTGTAAGTTTTCACATACTGTTGCCATGTAAAATCATGACTGTTCAGATAACATGATAGACAATATAATAACACAAATTATTCATTGACTAGACAGTATAATACTTGACTTTTCAAATCTGGATCCTATGTGAATTTGCTGGTGTCATCTGCTTCAAGAAAGAAAAAAACCTCTGTCCACCTCTCCAGATTTTCCCATGTTAACCAATAAAAGCTGCTCTCTGGATTTAGATGTGGTTCATACTTAGTCTTGCTGCAAATATTACTGCATCTCTATGAAACACAGTCAACACATAAATAAGAAACCAAGAGGAAAGGAACTTCAACCAGTGGACATTATATATCTTTTACACAGCAAACAGCAAACACTTTTTCCATAGGCAACTTACAAACACATTTTCCTTCTTTCTTTTCCTCCATTCCCATATTTTTTTTTCACATTGCTCAGACCCACTCTTGCATGCATGGTGCCTTTCTGTAGACCCTTTTCACATGTTTCTCTAATTCTAAGTGCAGGTTATGTCAGAAAAGACATGTCACTCAAGTTTACTCCAATTCTTGCATTTCATTGCCAACATAACATGCAAAAGTTGCACCATGATTGACATCAGTATGATGTAAAAAGTTTGTAGATTGATTATGCCAACAGGGACTTGTCAAGGTCAGGGGAAGAGAAGGCAAAGTCAAAGTGAAATGTTCAAGTATTTCAAAGTTACCAGAAAAAGTAGCCTGGCACTGTAGGAGTCAAAATGAAACAGAGGAAAGGAAAAGCTGAACTAAAAATGAAGAGCGACCAAGGTCTGTCTAGGAAACGGAGGGTGAGATTTTAAAGTCTGGAGCCTACAATGTTCAGTCCTTAGTATATAATTGCACTCTTCAAAATCAATCACTAATAAATGTCAATTAAAGTCACAGAATCACAGAGCTATAGAATTACAAGTTGAGTTGGAAGTGAGCTGGAAGTGTGTCCTATTTTCCAACTCATTCTCAAAGTAGAACTTCAGAGTTGAAGCAGGTGTCTCAGGGCTCATATTATTTTAGAAATAATTTCAGGTCCTTATTATTTTAGAAACTTTTAAAAGGAATTTCGAAAATTTTGAATCCATAAGTTCTGGGGGTTTAAGCTGAATGCCAATTTAAGCTAAGAAAATCACAATTCTTTTCACAGCACTTCTAAGCAAGATGTAAGAATCTCGTTATTGGAAACTTATAACACTAAGTTAAACTGTATATTTCTAAAGGGACAGAGGCTTTCAGAGGTCACTAGAAGAGGCAGAAACCCTTGGATTATAGGGCAGAAATTAAGTATGAGCTGTGTTTTGCTTGCAACTGCAAGGTTTAAATATGTAACTGAGAAAAAGTTTATTTGTCAAAAAACCCCAAACTTTAATTTTCAAATTCCTATGGGCAAAGTGAGATATAACTCTTCTTAGATAAGTAGAATAAATTGCAATTATATGTGTGTGATTTTGTGTGTGTGTGTGTGTGTAAAGATCTAAGCCAACTCATTCAATGATAATTAAAATCTGCAATAGCACTGAAGGCTTATGTAGTAAAGCAGCTATGCATATTCTATCTCTCAACAATATACTGTGCCTTGTAGAAAACCAAATCATAGCAAATTTTGTCAATTCTCTGGGTACTCTCTGTTGCAATTAGAAGAAATTTTATTTTTATTTAGTAGCATTGGAATAAAGTGAATGCTTGTCTCATAATAGGATGCTGAACATAGAAAGGTCTCTTAATTGTCTGGGCTTTATGGAATTCAAAGTCTTGATGTCTGAAATTTCTACAGGCTTTAACTACGGATTAAACTAAACTCAGCCATTCTTCATTTGCAATTTAATCAGTAACAATGTGTTTTGTAAACAAGTGAAAAAGTGCTGCTTCTTTGTTATTGAGGGTTGAGTGCAAAAGACACTGTAGAAAAAATTCTCCCACGGTAAAACCTCACTCCCAGGTGAGTTAATCAGTTTACTCTTAATTGTTTCTTTTTGTTCACTAAGATTCTCCAAGTTATCTACTAATTCCTAGATATCTTTTCAGTACTTTACTGAATAAGGGATCTGAATAAAAATGTGCTTTTAACTGGATTCCAACACTGACTCAAAATTTTAACCAAATATTTTCTTCTTAGAGACATTGACACTTGATGTTACAGTAAGCTCTACATTTCTATTGCACAAAGAAATTAAAGAGTATTATTTTATATGAGTATCCTTGACACACAACTCAACTATAAACATATAATTTTATCATGATCACTTCTACCCTGGGGAATACTTTTTCAAATAACAAACAAAAAATATCCCCCTTGTAGCTGTAAACCTTCTATAAACAGTTTATATAAACAATCAGGAGGCTTTGAGTTCACTACAGAATGAGCACGTATTTCTAATAACATTGAATAGACTGCTTACACAGCTCATATTTCACAATTTCCTTGTGCTTTTCTGAATGGGTGAAGATTTACAGTATGAAGCAAGGAGAAAAATAATTTCAATCCCTTAATTGGAGAATGAATACATGAAAAAATTAGGAAGGACAGTTGACTGAGGCAGCAGCCTTCAATGTAAAGTAAAGGTACTAGCAGTATATTTTAAGATACAACATGCTTCTTTTATTCAGAAAGATTATACCATGACGATAAAACTATTTTATATTAAGCTACAAGGTGAATTATGACTAATGACAACACCACTTCCCTGAGCATCCTGTTTCCATGCTCATCACTCTTTCAGTGAAGAAATTTTTCCTAATATCCATCTGAACCTCCCCTGGGAACAATTTGAGGCCATTTTCCATTGTCCTATCACTAATTGCTTGGAAGAAGAGGCCAACCCCCACCTTGGCACAACCTCCTTTCTGGTAGTTGTAGACAGCAACTATATGTAACTGAACAATCACGAAATCCCAAATGTTTCAATTAAGCAAGTTGTAATGGAGGCAAGTCGGCTTTAGCTCCATCCAGAGAAAATTTACATTGAAAAAAAAGTACTATAAATAGATAAACACTATGAGGGGAAAAAACAACAAC
Organism: Edolisoma coerulescens; assembly: GCA_013397115.1. Taxonomy (NCBI): domain Eukaryota; kingdom Metazoa; phylum Chordata; class Aves; order Passeriformes; family Campephagidae; genus Edolisoma; species Edolisoma coerulescens. The sequence goes on along the minus strand of VWZW01002090.1, from coordinate 707,344 downwards.
AACCGCCAAAAAACCTCTCAAGGAAGTGAAGAACAGTCTGATATTGCAAGGTGACCACATGAACATGTCTGCAAATGAAAGGAAATGCTGTAATTAAATATAACAACTCCTACTGTCTAGAGATAAGGAATAAATTTCCTCTCCTTTAAAGTAGCTGACTAATGTAAGCCATCTTTCATCCAAGTTACCAACATACATCTCCCTGTTTCTGTGAGGCAGACCTTATGGGAAGCCCATGATGGTCCCCATGGATGTGGTCGCCTCCCGAAGGAAATATGGAGCACATTCAGCAGTGCAGTGAGGTTAAGGTTTACTCCAGAAACCAGGGTTAGAGGATGGACAGGGCCACATATTGGCTCTAAAGGAGACTATGGGAATTTAGGCTGACACAAATATTCAGCACTTTTGGCTTTGTTTTCCAAGAAGTGAGACTGAAGCCACCATCGCCTCAGGAAACAGTTATAGACAAGCGAATAAAGCTTTACCAAAAGTGAGCTAAAAAACCTGAACCAACCCCCCCTCCCCAGTTTTTAAAGTTTATATAATGGAAATGACAACTGACCCAGCATCACAGAATAAAATTATAATTAACAGGAGACTTTTCTGAAAAACGTCTGTGCTGTCTTGGGGAACAATGTAGGTCACAGCATCAATTAAAAGCAGAACAAACTTTTCACTGCCTCCATACCATTTAACCTCAAATCATTTTGTTGCTGTAAATTAAACAACCCATTGCTGCATTACATCACAGGAGTGAAAAAAGGCAAGAATAACTTGTTTAAAAACTTATTTCAAGCTCCAGCACCCACTTTACCCCATATAATATGGGCAAGCAATATGGAATACTGATGTTACCAGTATTTTCCTCAGCTTTGTGGAGCAGAATTACTATCTGTGTATTCAGTTTTCTTTTACCTAATCTAGATGTTAATATTAGACCTTGGCAGGAAAGCATGTGAGATGTACTTAAACGATGATCAAAACCAGCAGTTTACCTTTGCTGCTGACTGTAAAGGAGATGTAAGATTGTTTAAAATTCTAAGCTTCAGTTTTGAAGCTCTAGTGAACACTCTTCTGTGCAGGAGAGTGGAATAAAGAAATAAATCACTTCAGGTAAAATGGGTTTGCAGGGGTCACTACAGATATTTTACCTAATTACTAATATTAATTACTAATTTTCTACTATTGTCTCAAAGATGACTGTCAATTGAAGCCACCCAAAAATTTAAGGACATTCACTTTTAAAGAATTATCCAGAGGTAATGTCCTTTTTTAAGATCAATAAATTCCTGTTTCTTAACAACAAAGACAATTTTCAGCAGAATTCAAGCCAGAAGAAAGATCTTTGTAATAAAGCCTCTCAAGTGCTGACCTTCGTGTTTGTTCATGTGGAAATATTGGGCAATACCTTGGATGCAATTAAATCTTTTGAAGTTTTATTATTTACTTGAATGGGACGTGAAGCAAATTCTTCTCAGCTTGTGAGACTGAAAGGGCAACTACAGAGCATTGATAAGCTGGACTGCCTGAGCAGTGTCTAACAAAGTTCATGGGAGACCACAAGGGAACATCAACTGACACAATAAACAAAGGGAAAATGAATTAATAAAGTGCACCTCCATTTCTTCTATTACTCACAAGTAATACCAAGTAATTAAAACACACTGCAGGAAAAATTAGGACTTCCTGATGCCCATGCAGTACTTTCAGCTCAAAAAATTATTCACAGAGAACTAATTCTATAGGAGTATATAGGCGACAGCAAAGACTCATTTCTGAAAATTTAGCAGTGGAAAAAGATAAATAGCTATATTAATAAATATGTCTCTCAGTAGAGTACAAAGGGAGTAGATGTGTACATCAGAGAAATTCCATTTTAATAGAACTAGGTTTTGAGATTCAATCTCTGACTATGTTCTCATCTGCATTTTCAAATTCCAATAAGCGGTACAGGAGCTCAGTTCCCTTTTCCCTGGTGAAATGTTAAGATAATGCAAAGAATGCCAACGTCTGATTAGCCCGTTATCTATAGCCATAATATCTCAGTGCCAGTGTTAAGGACTGCAATTCCACTGTTGAAGGCTTTAAGGAAATCCAAAATTTAGGCCAAGCTTTAGAGAGTTTCCAATCTGAGTGTAAAACAGGAGATGCAACCCGTTCCTCAATAGTTATCAGGATTTCACTAGAGTTTTAGACCCCTCATTACTGAGACAGTGAATTTCTCTTAGACATTAAGACAAAGGCAGACTTTGCTCATGACTTGAGCAAAAACCATGAAAACATTTGTTTGGAAGACTTCACAATTGAACAATGGACCCTTCCATCCTTGCGTAATTGCAGAGGAGAGTCACTTTTTTGCCAGGGAACGATATAGGGTAAGTAGGGTGGGAATAAGTGACAGCAATTTATTTTAGGTGCAAGTCAAAGCAGGAAGTTTGAGAAGAAATGCTATAATGGGGTGTAGTGGGGGGACAAAAAAAAAAGCTCATTTTAATTATACTTTCTCTAGGGGTTGATAGATTGTAGGCTAGGGGGTCTCTCTTTCTGCTTACCCTTCAAATGTTCTAGAGTTATCAGATGAGAATATATCATTCACTGCTCTGAGAATATGTGTAATGGTAATACAATAATGAATTACTTCTAAGACAAACAGAAAGAAAAGGTCTAAAGACTCTTCAGCCACCACAATCTTTCTCAAAGCCCTTTGTAAATGAAAGGGAAATGTTATCACTCTTTTACAGGTAGGAAAGCAAAGGGAAAGAGAATAAAGCAAGCTGCCCAAGATGACTCAAGAGGAGTTGAAAAAACATATCACATGTCTAGAACTTTGTTTTAAAGACCACCCAATCTTCAACCAGTTATACAAAATACGACTGAGATGTAGACGGCAGACAGACAGCACTGAAAAACATCAAGCCCTCTCAACCAAACCTTGCTGTTTTAATCAAAATTTTGCAACTACAGATTAAAAATCTGTGAAGGAAAATTAATTCAGAAGTTCATGATCTAGAAGAATTAAAACTTTATCCTCCACACATGTAGGCCAGGAGGTGGGTGTACTGAGGTTTTTTTAATGAATTAAAATGCAAGGAAGTGGGAAGGAAGTAAAAAGGAAATAAATGCTTTCACTAGGCCAAGTTATACAACTCCACATTTCTCCATTTGAACTACTGACTGGGGAAGAAGGTGATAAAATGCACTAGTTCTATGAGTTGAATCTCCCTCCACAATACCATCTAACCCCACATCCCTGTGTAGAAAAAGCTTTTTCTGACTTGCCTGGAGCAAAGAACAGGCACCTCAAAGATTTGGTGTTTAAGGCACAAAGCATCATTGGATCATTGGAATCTAATGTACTGCCACATGTAACACTGACAACAACTGCTTGTCTTAAACACAAGCGTGCACATCTATTTCAGAAAACCACCTAATGCTGAAAACATAACAGGACTGAGATCTGCCACTTTACTTGATGGTTTGTCCTATGCTCTTACTTTTAACAACACCTGCCCGGCCTTGGTTTGCTCTTACCCTAGTACACATTCTGCTTTTTCCTGCTACTATGGAGAATCCTCTTATTCCCAGTCATCCCACAGGAATACAATGTCATTAAGTCATGTCTCCCTCTGGAAAAATTTTTCTCCATTCTAGTCTCTCTTCTCTCTTTTGATATTTATTTATTATCTTTATAAATTACAGATGCCAAAACCCTGTGCAGTATTTCCTTCCACAGTCTCACTGTTGCACATACCAATAAAACCACCTCTTTATTCTCAATTTTTAGTGAGGTTTTTCACATTCAAGTTCATCAAGCCCCACTGAGTTGTCTGTTCACTCCTCTGGAACATTCCTAGCATCACTTACGTCAGCAGTAGGAGTCCCCATGTGTATGTAAGGCTGCTATTGCTTCCCTCTGGCTGTGTAATATTTCTCTTCCAGGTAATGACAATTTTGTTTGAATGGGCTCTGTTTGCCAGGCTAAACTGCAACTGGATTGCATTATCTGATTACTATGTCGTCCTTTTTCCCCCTACTGTTTCAATCTTTGCGTTATTTTCAAATTTTAACATCCAAGAATTCATGCTGCTTTCCAAATGATTTGTGAAAATATCAAAATAAGTTTTCCACGCCCAATTATAAATTGTGGAAGACTGTGGAGAGAGACTATTTACAAGAGGATGCAGTGACAGGACAAGGGGAAATGGCTTCAAACTGAAAGAGAGCAGGTTTAGATTGGATATTAGGAAGAAATTCTTCAGTATGAGGGGGGTGAGGCACTGGAACAGGTTGCCCAGAGAAGCTGTGGATGCCCCATCCCTGGAAGTGTTCAAGGCCAGGCTGGACAGGGTTCTGAGCATCCTGGTCTAGTGGAAGGTGTCCCTGTCCATGGCATGGGGGTTGGAACTAAATCATCTCTAAGATCCCTTCCAACCCAGGCCATTCTATGATTCTATTTTATGATTCTATGATCCCTCAAAATTTCTGTGTAAGGGTCATTTCTCTTTGAGTAGTGGTTTGAGATGTCAGTCTTCAAGGAATATTATTTTGATAAAGTATAATGTCATTTATTTATACCAGATGAAATACAAAATTAAATTAAATGCTTTACAAAAGCCTAAACAACACCTAGGACCATTCAATAAGCAAGTTCACATTCTGGAATGAAATTTATCTAGCACAATTGCTTTTCTTTCAAACTATGTTGACTGCCATTAATTTCTTCCTACCACTAATTTTTTTTTAATGCATGCTTTTTTAGCTAAATTCTCCTTAATCTTTCCAATATTTTTTCCAGGGCTGAAATATAACTAACCTGCTCTGCAGCATTATTTGGAAGAAAAAAAAGGGTGAAAATAATACCATGACACTCATACTCTAGAATTTAAAAAATTCTCCAACAGATCTTTTCAGCCTCCTTTTTTTAGGCTCTTAGGTGAAAGTTACCAAGTAATGAGCCTTCTGCTTTACTTATTTTATCATTGGCAGATGTTGTTTAACATGCTTGGAAAGATTCAGTGCTGTTTGTACAGTAGGGACACTGGATCTCCTACCACCATATGGGCTTGCTAAGGAGCAAACAGCACTTCCCTCCTACTGTGTGCCACTCAGTATTGAAGAGGTATCAGAGTTTTTGTTCATCCTCGCATGAATAAATGACACGATTAATTAAATAGTGATTGACTGGCATCATTTCTTCTTCTTTTTGGCTTACAAAAAAGCAGCACAAATTAGTTAAGTCACATACAAAATAAACCAAGAAATAAACTTTGTTAAACTTTTTTCAAAATCTTAGGAGGTAGAAATTGAGTGTCCAGATATATACTATAAGACTTCTGGTCCATTATGCTTGCCACTGATTTCTTTCTCGGTTGCCACCTTAATTGTTACATTTTGGGCCCTTACATTACACAAAATTACCTAGACATCCTAAGCCATTATAAATTGATGTCCAGCTGGCAGAGAGCTGTGCAAGATCACTCAGAATCCTCATCCGCCCTATTTATCCCAGAGTCTTGTTAACCCTGGGTAACAAAGGATAGCAATTTGGACACCAACAATATATCACTTTAGACGACTTTTATCAGGAATATCCCATTAGTGTGCATTATCTTCATATCTTAATCTGCCTTCTTTTCCTCCTGAGACTGCAAAGGACCCAGCGGGCAAACAGCCAGAATATCAAGTTTCTCACACATCTATTATCATAATGGCAGAAGGTCATACACTGAAAACTGAGCACACAAATGCAACATAAACTAAACTGAGTATTTTCAAAACAGAAATTCAGGGAGGTTACTGTCCTGGTGCAATACTGTCACTTGCACTCTTGTTTGATTTGGAGGAGTTTTTTGTACTTCTGGTTTCAATGACAACTCCTCTATTGGAAAAGCTCTTTGATTAAAAAACAAACAAACCAACCCCCAAAACAAACCACAAAAAACCCCACACCAAATCAAACTTCAAAAATGCTTTTTTCTGTCAGGCTCTCTGGGTCCATAAATATACTTAGCCTTCTACTTAGTTACATCTCAGAGACTGATTGTACCTCTGCCGGACCAACAGGCAATAAAAAGAAATTTGAAAAAGATAAAGGTGACATTTTCCTGACCGCTTGAGATACCAAAGTCAAGACATTTACACCTAGGTTATTTGACCATAAAGACCGTCTAGACAGTGGAGAGACAAAATCATTTCCAGGGAATGATCCACCTCCATCTAAAGGAGCCATCCAAATTGGGTTAGAAGAATTGTGTTCAGGACAAGTCTCTCTGTTGACTACCGTAGCAATACCGTTGTCTTCCTCAAATATCAAAAGTCAAGTCAAGCCAAACTGTTTTCCTAATAGCCCAAACTGTTTTCAGTTTGATCAGTATGTATCTTAGGCTTCTCACATGCCACAGCATCTTGGAAATTACTGAAATATTCACCAAAATATTCTTTTTAACTTGAAATAGGCATATTTGGGTCCAGGGAAGCATTGGTGGAGAAAAATTGGCACAACTATGAAGCAGCAATTCAGAAACTATTTGCTTTCCTCACTTACTTCTCACAGCCAAATTCACTACTCTCACCTGTGTATTAGTCCATTCCATTTCAGGAAAAGGTCCCAGCTGAAGGCCTCTACCTGTGGGATTTTCTTCCTCTTGGCCTTTCTGGAAGTACATAGAGACATCTACTCAAAACACATTCCAAACTCAGATTTTTTATTGTCTTTGCATATGGTGCTTAGTTGTGTGGGTTTGCTTCCCAGGTTGTTTTTTGGGGGACTGGGCTCATTTATTCCCTTGGAGCTGTAAATTGGTGTTAATACATGCTGAATTGCCCAGAGGCTTTATAACAAAAAATAAATTTGCATTATACTATATACTATTAAAAATGTGAGTGCATATTATTGATTATAAACATCTATGGATTAGCTATTTATCACTAACGGAAGAACAAGCAAGTTAAGTATATTTTACAAGAATTAACACTGTACTACTGTATTTAGGTTTAGTTTTAGTATACAACATTTACCAGTCTCAAGTAATTATTAGCAAATGAAGCAAGAAGGCTACAAGGAATAAATAAACATTCTCTTGACAGTCCACCTCTTTCTAGCTAAAATTAGAAATAACCCTGTTGCTTCTAAATTTTAAAACCCACTCTAATTATCACTATGAATTTATGAAGTTTTAACAGTAGGAGGTTATATATTTGCTTTTAATGAACGTCAGGTTTCCATTTTTTTGTGAAACAGAAAATTTATAATGAATTCAGTCTCCCACATAGGCATGAGTCAATGCCGTTGTAGAAAACACATGAGTTCTTAACAAACAACAACAATATGGAAGAGCCCTGTCAGGAAGGGGAAATATAAGGCAAGGATCTCAGTTTTTGTTGATAGCAAAACTACCATATCTGTAGCTATGCATCCAACAGCATTTTTTATGCAATGTTTAATACAAAAAGGACTTAAAAGCATTTTTACAAAGGCCATATTCATTATGATGCTTATGTAATGCTGATCCTCACCGTTTACTATGTTACTTCAGAGACTTTTTGTTTCCATTTTAATAAAAAATACAAATTTTAAAAAGAATAAAAATCATAGGTGAGTTTAGGTGTGAAAAGACCTTAAGGATCACCTAGTTCCAACACCCCCTGCCACGGGCAGGGACACCTTCCACTAGACCAGGTTGCTCCAAGCCCTATCCAACCTGGTCTTGAACACTTTCAGGAATGGGGCATATACAGCTTATACGGGCAACCTGTTTCAGTGCCTCACCACTCTCACAGTGAAGAATTTCTTCCTAACATCTAATCTAAACCCACCCTCTGATAGTTTGAAGCCATTTCCCCTTGTTCTGTCACTACATGCACTTGTAAAATGTTGCTCTCCAGCCTCCTTGTAGACACCCTTTAGGTATAAATCGACTTCTTTTTATGTATATAAGGTAACACCTTTTCACTCTCTCCCGCAAGATTAAGTGTTTTTTAATAGCAGGCATAAAACACAGCAAGTATAAAACTACCAGGCCAAGTCATTCAGGGAAGGCTCGAAACTCTGTTGCTATAAAGAATGGTTAATAACAGACAAAAAGCTCAGGGTGTAATGCTTTTCAGTATAAAGTACAGTCTAAGGAAAAGGGACTTCTGGCTCTGCTTAAAAGGATTGATGCTGTCATACAACAATAATTTTAAGAACTGAGGCTTATATTGATGCTGTCAGTCTTCAGGCATTCAGCTGTGTCAGCTAGGAGCAGAGTCCTTTGAGACACAGGAAAATACCGAGAATGGTTTCAGGCTTAAGTGCCCTGAGTCACTCTGGAGTGTGCATTCCCACCTCAGTGCAGAAGGATGAATGGAGGTCTGAATATTCAGTTGAGCTTACACAGAGAGGATTTTTACTTGAAAAAAATCTAGAGTAACTTCTTTTACAGTGTAATGGACAGGCGTGGATTCCCTAACATCAGGACCAAGCCTACCACAAATAACCGGGAGGCACTTTATGGCCAAGTCCACTGGAGCTGATGCACTTTGACCATGGCAAGCTTCTGTGTACATAGAGTTTAGTTTTAATATTTGGTTCTGGAGACTTTTGAGAAGAAATGTGTAGCACACTAAACCAGATAGAAGAAATGCACACCGAGCAGTAAGCACTCCCCTGACAGAGGAAACATCAAAAGCAAAAATACAGAGCAAGGAACACCTCTCTTGAGATCATTAACTAAGGAGGAGCCAAGAGTGAGGTTCTGTTGCAAAATGGCCTTCCTTCAACATATGAAGAATTGCTGTGTATAAGGACAAGGGTTACAACTATTGTGCTGTAATCATTGATGATGAGACACCAGCAGACCTGTATCATTTTAGGGCACTTCGTTTTAAGATAAGCACTGAAAAAGACGGAGAAAATCTACAGAAGAAGAAACTCACAACCTAGGGAACACTGAAAACAGGATATTACATAGGAATAGTGATCAGGTGTCTCCACCTGAGAGAGAAACCAGGGAAATCACTCCAGATTTGCTGCTATGAAAAAAACCTTTAACTGCTAGGTGCTGAAACATTGAAAGCCTCCAGTCCTTTCCATGCCCTACATGCTTTGACTCCATGAGAGGTTTATTCCCGAGTAATTTCAGCAATTTTAATTTGGAACCAGATGACTAATAGCCAGCTAAAAGCAAAAGGCATATTCCTCTGTGCTAAGTTAAAATAAAATAAATACATACTTGTGTCCATGGTGAGATTCTACAAATGCCACTAGTGGATGTAGTGGTTGTAGAAATGTAACCCCCTTTGTAAAAAAAGTCTTTCGAATTAACTCTACTTAAATGCAAGTGAGGTAGCATTTAAAACAGCATTCTTCATAAGCATCAAACTGTGAGCTACAAACATGGCAGCCCTAAAGGTGAGGCTGAGTTTCCCAAATAGAGCTGCCACATGCCATCAGATGCATTAAGGTATCATTTTGTCTCCAGCTGCTTCTTCAAAAGGGACTGCGTTTCCTTCTGTCATTTCTGACAGCCATATGCACACCTCAGATCTTACAGGACATTTAAAATAGTACTATATGCCTATCTTAGACAACTGAATCCCACCCCAAAAAGTCTTGTTTTATTTTAAGGAAGTCTTTTCTAAAAGACATTGTTATTCACACTAGCTATTATTAAACGCAAATATACAGTTAAAAAACATAAAATTTGGGGTGTTGTTGCATAGAAAATCTAAATCTCCTACTCTTAAACTAAAAATGAAAAAAAAAAAAAAAATCAAGTTTCCTTAAATGCTATGAATTACCATAAATCCAAAAATCCAAAATCCAGTAAAAGTTTTATACAAGACCTAAAGCCAAACAAGTGTCAGTGTCAGAGTACACCAATTTTAAAAGGATTTAAATACTCTTATAGTCTGAAAAGCCTTTTTAATCTGTAGATTAAGGAAGGATCAGTTTATTGCCATGGAAAAAGATAGCACCTATTAAATACTGGGAAGTCCCATGGTCCGACAAATATTACCTTCATACAAGAACATCATGCAGTGTCATAAAAAGAGCCAGCCACTCCAATAAAACTGAGGAAAATAAAGATTTCTGTTTAAAAAAGTCTTCAAAAAGAGATCTCATGAAAATCTACATAGTTCCTGCTAATCATATGTAGAGGGCATTGAAGTAATGCTATGCAAAATAACAGTAATAAAACATGAACATAGGGAGAAGAGATGTGCAAAGAAAAGGGTGATAGTATTTCTAAATAAAGCAATGAAAAATTATTGCCCTTGCAGGAACTTCAATACACTGAACAGTATCTGTGATCATGGTGCTAAGTTCAAGTCTGTCCCTCATGCCAGTGATGTAACTACTATAGATGAATTCTGCAGAATTGAGCAGGAGGGGATGAACTTCCATGGTGAATAATTGCTCTTAAACTAAAAATTTCATTTATGTCAGACAATGATGGAAAGACAAGTTTCAATGAAAAGCTGAAAAATATATAGGAGGCTACAATTTTCTTTTAAAATTTGAGTCATTCTTTTTATCAATTTACAACAGAATAATGAACAGCTGATAGCACATTGGAGACAAGTCCAAAAATACTTTTAAAACAGGCTTGTGAATGAAATGAAAATTCAGGAGCAGCAGATGGGTTTAACTGCTGTTAAATGTGGAGTGGTTTCCAAGAACATGTTGTATGTAATAATAAATAGCCAGAGACATAAAGTTTCCCCAGCAGTTTAAACCCTGAGCATACAAGCTAAGTGAGGGCTTTCAAGCTTTGGCTCACTGCAACATCCTTACATTTTACCCTTGTCTACAGCAGCAAAAAATGCTTGTTATTAATAATGTGTGCCAGCAATGGGTGCAATTACAGCAGCACTGAGCACAGTTTAACAGGCAGGCAGGTTTAACAGGGGCTTTCTGAAACAAGAATAGTTCTTGGCTCTGCTTGCAGGTTAATCACATTCAGCACCAGGGTATCCATTCTCACAGTGGATAATTATGCCAGTGTACCCAGTGCCTCAGTTTGTGCATACGTTTTACATAATGAACATGTTAGAAATTGCCTCCCCTTCCAGTTCTTGATCTGGATGTAGGCACTGGGATGACGTCCTGCATCTAGGGTTTCTGCAGTTGTGATCTGACTGCCTCCATGTCTCATGCCCTCTTGGATTTAAGCAAAAGTGAAGTCCCAAAGGCCCAGGAAAACAGGCAGCAACTTTCTTTACCTAAAACAGTTCTGGCTTTATCTCCTAATCCATCAAAAAGTGGCTTTATTAAGTGACAGCTATGACTAAGTTAAAGCTTCTACACTTGCTACCATGTATTATTATATTTGACTGACACAAATATTTGTGACATGGAATGAAACTGGAACTTTTAAACTCACAGTGATGCACAGAGGCACAGACAGTGAAGGGTTCAAAAGAATGAGTGCAACTGGCAGAGAATAGAAATTACATCAGGAACAAACCCAGAAAAAAAATCACTGCTGCTGTCTCCTGTTAATCCAATTGCTTCTCTAACAACAAAAGGTTTGTGAGGAACTGTGGAAAAGAGCATCACTGGATTCAAGGAAGCCTCTGGAGCTCGGAGCAGACCTACAGTATAATATATGTGTGTTCCTGCTTAGATGCACCAAGGATGATTCTAGTTAGCTACTCTGTAATACCAGTATCTGCTTCATACTGTCTTGGATGAACTGGAGGGAAAGTATTATTAGGGGAACAAATCATAGAAAAGAAAGGTGAGGAACCAAATGAAAGAACTGTATCAGACAACAGCAGAGATGTCAGACCTTCATGTGGGTTATCAAGTATAAACTTACTCTGTTGCTAACCTAGTACTTTTCACTGCTATTCTAGAAAATCATGATTTCTATACTTTTCATTGCAGAAACCACTTCTTTTTCCAATTAATTCTCTCCATGCAAACAAATATGGTGTAACTATTGCAAAACCACTTCTCTCTAATCCTAGTACTATACTTCATTCGCGAAATGGATCAAATTAAATCAGTCCACTGATGCTCATGTGGCATTCAGAGACTACTTGTTTTCAAGGGATCTTCTAAGAGCCTTTTTTTTATCCCTTGTACCTACTGAGAGGCTAAGAAATGAAATTGCTCTATTATCTGGGAAATTCAGCCATTAAAGTAACAGTCCCCAAAGCATGCCTTTCATTCCAATCCCAAAATTAATGGTTAGAAAATATCACATATGTATACGCTAACATCCTTTCGGTCAATCTAACAAGTAGCCTTACTAAGGTTGTTTGGAGATTTCCAGAGCCATGGCTTCTGTCCAACACATCTCAGCTGAAACATCCTTACTGCTGCTGGCAAATGGATGCAAACACAGTTGTTTTGTGTGCTCCCTGTTCAAACTGCACCCTGTTCTGGTTAGCTGGTCCTGCTGGAATGCTGTAGCACTACTACTTCTGGAGTGGCCATATCACCCAAAGAAAAGGAGGAACGTGCTCAAGCTTGGACCCTCATTATCCTCACTGTTAGATGTTACATGTTACATGAAGACCTGGCTGTTCTGGGTAATTCCAGCTGGTTCCTTCCAGGTCAAAACTGCTCTAGAAGGAGCCAGACTTATGTAGTGTGGACATGAATAAGCACTTCCTGTTCCGCAGTGTAAACACTGACACTTTTCTATTACCAGAGGTGCCCAATACTGTTACCTGAAGTATAAGTACCCAAGAATTCAAATTATATGAATTAGGTATTTTTCTTTACCCATTTGGAAGTAATAGTAGATTTCAGGGGTGGTTGCTGGCAATGCAAATGTATGCGTTTTCAGGTTTCTCTTAATCAGAGCTATCAGCGACAACCACTTCACCAGAGTCACACTGGAATTTGAAAGTGGTGACTGTGGAGCACCACTGCTGATTGATTTTGCAATAGTCGTTCTGAAGGGGTTTTGTACATTGTTTTGACCAGCCATTTAGACAAGGAATTATGGGGATAAGATATTACATGATTAGAACTAATCCTTATTGAAAAGTACTTGAACACATGCTCAGTACACTATGGTCTGTTCTCAGCTATTGATCAGCCATTTCTACTATTACCACAAAAACGGATGATATACATGAGCTCCTCTTTCACAGAAGCATTTTCTGATAACAGCCAATCATCAAGCACAAACATATGGGTTTGTAGGGTTTATCTTTGCCCTGAAAATTTAAACAAATAAAAGCCTGGGTTTTTTTTCTAAAGAGACTTTTTATTTCCTAGCAACCAACATGAGCATCTTTTGCATATTGTAAGATGGTATGTTCTGCAAAACTTCAATCAGTGATACTGAAGCAAATTCAATGAATTTTGCATCTTCTCTCAAGGGTTGCTCACTCTAAATGACCTTCATTTTAATATATATTTTTTCTGTAACATTTTGGAGATGATCTTTGTAATGTCCAACTCCTATCTGCTCCAGATATTTTTTCCAAAATTGGTAATAAGTGTTAAATACATGCCACTGCCAAATGTAGTCATTTTCTGGTGTCTTACTTTGAATCTGCTCTGGCTGCCTCTGTGCATGTCTCCTTCGAGACCAGACTGGTTATTAAATTCCAGTTATTCGGAAACAAATTTAGGCTCAGGGCAACTTTTTCTACTAAACCTTTGTCAAATGCATGAATGACTTTGTCTACAGCAGTCTTTTACAGGTTTATATTCAGTTTGTGAGTCATAGATTTCTCAAACAACAACAAAAAGGTTTTATTTGTGAAAAAGTGAAGATTTCCCAAAGCAGTGGTTTGTGGTCAGTATTAGCTTAAATTGATTTCCCAGGAATAGAGGCATGAGATATTGGCACCCACAACCTAGGGTCTTCTTTATTACAGCCAACTGTTTAGTCCTTATCACCTGAATTGCCAAAGCCATTTTCAGGCTTCACAGAGTAGAATAAGAGGATTGAAAGAAATTTAGCATTTCAATTATGGAGATAATAAGTGAAATAAGATCCTCTAATTCTCTCAGCTTCCCAAACTCCGTAGTATGACTAAAACATTAATATCCCTCTGTTGCTCTCCCCTCAAAGAAACCATGTGTGTGTTGAGACACAGGTGTCAACATGGATTAACATGATGAAGTACCAGTATCCCCAAAAAGCAAATATATCATAAAACAGAACTTAGTTCAGCTTTGATCCAGCAGCCCACTTTTTTCCAGAGAGCATCTGGTGATGGCTTTCTAACCTTTCTTGGTCCTACTGCCTGTGAGGATATCGCAGATGTGCTTCCTGGTGGAAGATTTTGGTTGTCCAGCACATCTCAAATGATAATAATAAAAAAAAATATCTTCCAGAGGTGGAAAAAGCATTAATGTACTGTTTTTCTAAAATATCTATTGATATATCAAGCTCATAAAATTTACCTGGCATAAATTTTGACAGAAATACAATTCCCTTCTTTTTGTTCTTACCAAAGCTAATAACTGTGCTTGCTCTGACAGTCCTTAGGGAAGGGATAATTTACTGAAATGTGTGAATGGGAGACTGGTTGGTCTCCGCATGTCTTCCGATGCCTCTGGTGACTATAACCATGCTCATCAGCTGAGATAATGGTGTTTATGCCATTTTAGTACCAGAGAGACCTGTCTGGCCCTCAGCTGCCACTGGAGAAAGTAATGGGTTTCCTATGGGTGTGGTGACATATCAACCACAGACATATTGGGGCATATCGGATGACATTTAAAATGCTGATAAATGTCTGTGTCTTGGCAGGTTTATCATCCCTAGAGCATATTTTTCCAACCTCCACTCTGCTTCCTTCATTTTTAGGGGTGTTCTTGATGAGGAAAAGGATCTCCCTATTTTCCACTAGTAAAAGAAATAAATTTTGCTTAGTACCATTACAAGCATCTCCAATGTGTTGATCATCCAGTTAGTTCAATACTTCTTTAGTGTGGGGATTCCTAAATAAACTCTGCTCTTCAGAGACCCCTCTCCCTGTTTAGCTTTTGCATGCTGATGTGCCCATGCCTCTATAACTGCAATAAGTGCAGCACAGAATTCTTTTACTACCAGTAGTAAATTTACTATCCAGTATTCAAGGCTAGCAGTGAAAAAAACTATTTTTGGCAACATGATGGTGTGTGTGCCATGTCCAACTTCATAACTGTCCCATTTACTTCCAGTTCAATAGTGTATGTATCTCCAAATGAGCTGCTGCTCATTGCTCCTGGGAGGATCGATCTGAGCAACACACATTTTGGCTGTTGCCAACTTTTGCAAAGCGATATAATCCATCCTCCTTCTCACATCTTTCCTTTAGTGACACCCAGTGGGTTGGCTTCTGTTAACTAACTCTGCTCCTCAAACTCCACATGCTTTTTGCTGCAGTCAGAGTTGTGATGCTGTACACAGCTCTCTTCTCCTACAGTGTTAAGGATCTCAATCAGGACATTATTGTCCACCCACTACTCCGAGTCTGAACTTGGTCCTTTCTTTTGTTTATCAAATTCTTCTATCTTTCCTTTCAGAACTCTTAGTGATGTTACTGCGCTTTGTTTACCCTCCCAGTCACAAGAGCGGTGTTGGGATGTGACTTGGGCACGCTCAATCCCTCCTCCACTATTTTGTGCCAAAGAAAAGCTAAGCAGGCTTGATGCGCTCTTGGAAGAGCTCCAGCCGAGTGACTGGCAGAAAAGCGCGGGGTGTACGTAACACACAACACGGAGTCAGCGCGAGGTTGTGGCACACGCTGAGGATCGGCCCTGTGGGGAGCACAGCAGAGCACGCTCATGTCTCAGCGTGCATGGAACCATCGGGATCTCTCACCAGAGACTCAGCCCCCAGAGACGCCACGCACAGCTTCCACAGCCTTTGATATCTCTGACTAAAGCCACTATTCATATTCCATGCATATGAGGCAGAGAGCATTCCACATCCTTCTTTGCCTCAGTTTTATAGTCTTTTTGGCTGGGGCAACAAAAACTATGAAAGATATTGAGGATTTCAACCCAGCAGCTGTTAGAAAAGGATCTGTATTTTGCTGGCATTCACAGCTTGCACAACTAGAGTAGTGTCACTTTTGTTACCCTCCACCTTCCTGGCGAATTCTAGCCTTGGTGAGACTGGCTTCAAAGTGTTTCACTCTCCTCCTCCGTGTATTTTCTCTGCTCCTTTTAACTCCTTCTCTGAATCCTGTTCAGCAATCCCTTTGTTCTGACAGCACTTGCAAGAGGGCTTTTTTATGCCTGGTTTCATCTAGCTGGGAATAACCACAGAAATCTGATGTCACCTCCCCTGACCCAGAGACTGTGTCGTACTGACATGAGCACAGGAGTATCCACTGGTTATATCAGAGAGGACTAATCTAAAAAAGGTTTGTCATTAGGCTTATTGCAAATATATCCCACCTGATTTTAAGGTTTAATTTCAAACCTGTGTTATAAAACAATACAGAAAATATAACTACAAACAAAAGAAAAGTAATTATGATGAAAGACATTTGGGGATTATAATTGTGCTGTATTTTCCAGTGCCTTCAAGGGCATAAATATACATTTTTGCTTTTGTGCTATATCCAAGGAAATAAAATATACCAGTTCAGAAATGTGTTGGCAGGAAATCTCTACGCTGTTCAATTTTGGCAGGATGCTAAGTATTAGATGCTAAATATTATTTGACCTCATGACTCACAGGAAAACAATGTGTACTTAAAGCACCAAAATAATTGCTCTACTTCAGTATGTCCAGCTTTCCTATATTTAAAGGCAGTTCACCCTCTGAAGACATTTCCAAATTGAACTGTTCTAACATTTAACCCCACATCCCCAACGACAACAGGATAGAATCTTTCTGAGGTTTTTTTCTTAATATTTCTCAGTTCTCTTTAGATGAATCCTTAGTGAGTTAATACTTACATCTGCTTTATGTACTTACAGCTCTTCAACACAGCGAATGCTAATTTCTCTCCCTAGGTTTATATCTTGGGGACTTTAGAAACCTGCAAATCTTTCTATTATTCTGTGTGTCTGCTCAGAATACATTTATACACACATTATGCTTATGCTATGTATGTATAACATCTCTTTTTACTTCACACAGCAGCTCAGCAAGAATATGGTCATATTCAGTAGATGCAAGGATGTGTATTTATTCACATAGGAAAAATTTTACACCTTCAGTTCTTCCTCTAAAGTACTAATCCTCTTTCTGAGCCACCACCCTGAAGAATTATGTCACAGAAAATAGAGTTAAAGGCAAGCACAGGAAAAAAAAAAAAAAAAGCTGTAGTTTTGAAAAGTACTTTACATAATGCTTGTAAAGCTCACTACCAGGAACATGCCATTGACGGAATCTCATGATAGCCATAAAAATGAATAGTACTCTTTAATGCCTTCACCATCTAGACATACTTCACAAGGGTATAATATGTGGTGGGGTTTTTTAATCACAAAACTTTCCCTTATTCACTCTGCCTGCGCAAAACAGCTGAAATTTAAAATTTCTTACAGCTGTTGGTCTCCCCCCACTCCAGCAGTTAACACCTCCCTCCCCAGTCATTGGGCCCCTTGCTCTGTAAGAGAATGATGGCTGATGGGGACATTTTAGAAAAAATGAACATGGATGAGGTGGGGGAAGGAAATGAAGAGACTAAGGGAATGTTTCATGGGAATGCCTGCTGGAAATGTTATTCCTTTAGGTGATATCGTAGGGTATCACCTGGCAGTTACTCTAGGTCAGGATATCACGGGGACAGTTCTGCTACGTCACCAGACTCCTGCACCCTCCATAATCCTTGAAGGATAGGCAAACAGTGTCTAACCTTCTTGAAAGAAACTTTATGGGTGAAATTAGCCCTGCAGTTATAAGTGTTAGTATCAGAGTGCAATGTGTAACCAAATGTTTGATACTAGTGAGCTCTCTGGAAAGAAATGGATGCCAATTTCATCTTACTAGCTCTTGAGATTCATGGCTGCAGGGTGTCTGTCACAATCACAGCTAAATTAGAACAGTCATAGATCAGATTTATTACAAAGTTTGGATGGTTCAGACATTATGTTTTAGCAGGAATACTTATCAGACTGGACAGAAATTAAAAAGCTCCTCTATGTTTTAACACTTGGCTGGAGAAACAGCAAAAAGAAATCACTTTTAAAGATGATATTTCTGGTCTGATTAACATCTTCCTGATCAGCAAGTCCTAAAACACTGACCATGATAATGCATGTTCCTATTTTACACAAACATACACACGCAGTGCATCCAGGAGACAGAGTTATGGTTGCCATGGGAACTTTACCTCCAGATTTTTTGGGTTTGTATAATTAAAATAACACAAGTACAATGTTGCAATAATTTAGTTTTGCCTTGTAATTAATTATGTTCACTTTTTCTTTGGGCTGGAACTTTGTTTATCTGACAGGTACAGCCCAAAGTGATAACTTTATTCAACATTTCCAAAAGTTGGTTTTCTAAGCAGGGGATATTTTAAACTTGAGTCACTGTGCAGAAATTACTACAGTGCAGTACAGAAAGCGCTGCATCAGTGTTAAACCAGGTAACCTCCATGGCAGCAATGAACTCAGCACAAGCTCTGCCATTGCACTGCAGGCTGTGCCAGCCCTGGCATAGCCTGATGCTGAGGTATGGAAAGAAGCAGAACACTTCTAGGACCCGATTCCTCCCTCCAACACTAGCCATTACCCCACACGTAAATAATCCACCATGGAGAGCACCAGCAGTTCCCAGCCTTGCTCACCAGGGTTTCCCTCAACTCACTGTTTCTCAGTTCATCTCTTTTCTTCTCCTATGCTCTTTCAGGTCAAGTCCCAACTTCTCCTGGATGTTCAGAAAACTTGAGTTAGCTCTGAGCATAGGAATACACTCAGACTCCTTGCTCTAAACTTAGGCTCTGGGTTTTCAGAAGAGCTGACCTACAAACCTCATTGATGTTAACGATTGAAAGTGTGCAGCAAACAGCCTTCCTCAACAAGTCATCCAGATAAGGGCTTTTGTGTCTTACAGAAGTTGCATGAAGATGTCAGAAAAGAATGGTCCTTGGAGCCCTTTGTCTTTTCAGTAAAGGAACCTTCTCTGCTACCATCCTTTAGAGCAAGACATCCTATTTAAATAAGCAGCAGCCTTCTCCCCCCATTTGAACATGTTGCTTCCTCGAGAGACCTGGACCTTGCCATGGGCTGTTTGCAAAGCAGAGGATACTCACACTGAGCATGGAGTGATCATTATTGTTCTAATTGCAGTCATGGGCCACTGATGACCCCAAGAACATGAACTTCAAGCCTGCATTTGATATACATGTCCAGATACTGCTGTCAGTGCTGCAGACATGGAAAATGAGCTTTCTGAAGAGCCAGCTGGTTTAGTCAAGGGGAAAAGAACTAAAAACACTCAAGTTTTTGGAATTGTAATGAAATGAGACCTTACCGTATATATGTCCGTATTGAGGAAAGAGTTTAGTTAAAATATTCAGTATAAGTCTCCTCCCTAAAGGAATAGCACTTAATATATGTTAAAATATAATTGTATAATTGGAACTCAGATGTTTGGGTTATGTAAAAGGTGCTGTAGGCGTATCAGCTTAGACAGAGGTAATTAGATCTTGTATATTAACATTTTTCCCTTAAAGGGATAATCAGCAATGCTTTTAGTAGTGGGGGTGCTCAAGCCTAGAAACTTGGTGGGAAAAAGGTGCTGTTTGGAACTCCTCATTTAGCCCTGTGTTTGTTTTGTTCTTGCCTCTGTCACTGACTGGACTGAAAGAATATTTCTGCAGTAGATTACTTGCTTAATACAATTCCCTGTGGGTGCCCACACAATGGCAATACACCACAGCTTTTGGTGAAATCAGCATAAAACCGAATCACCTGCAAGCATCAATCACGGTGCTGAAAATAGGACTAGGTAGTGGTGTTAAATAATGCAATACCTGGCCTGTATATTTAGTAATGGGTCATGCACTGAAGCCACAGAAGAAGCCTGTGGCAGGGCCAGGAACAGAAGAAATCAGAGCTCTATTGTCTCCTTGAGGCAAGGGTTAACATTTTATACAGATAAGAGTAAACAGCCACACACCACTGCTTAGCTCAGTCAGCCTGAAGGATACAATAACAACAAATACGGTTTTACTCACAGTAGGCTGAATGACAATCAATGGCACTACAGCTTTGGAGCATCCAATTGAAGCCCTTGAAAAATCAAGTGGGTGCACAGGAAGATAGGCTACTATTCCACCATAGGATGAAGACAGGAGAATATTACGGATTTCTTGGATTTTCAAATACATTGTAAAGTTTTCTAGAGAAAAAGAGCTTTTTATTTTGAAAACAGAACACTGCATCTTTAGAAAGTGGAACAGCAGAGCACAAATAAAAGCTGGTTTTGGTTTTCAGAATTTTTCTTTTCAAGATAAAAGACAAAATGTACAGTTCCTCAAGCCAGAAAAATAAAACACAGCCAAACAAACCATCCACATACAAGGACTACTCTGGGTATTTTCTCATTTCATTGCTGCTATCCATGCTTGTCTTTCATATACAAGAAAAACATTCCAGGAAAGAAATTCCAGGAAGAAAACCCAGACTTTAGGCTTCTCATTGAGAAGTTCATACCAAACTCTGGAATTGAACAAAAATCTCAACTGAAATCAAGAGAAGGTTAATCCAAACTATGAGTATTTCCTCCATTTCATATTTCTCCCTTCACATCTGCTGAAGACCTCCCTATCTCTACTCTATACTACTCGTATGAGGCTTTCTAAAGAGTTTGGGAACAGTACAGATATCTTGTTTCTAGCTAAGTCAAAGCCTCTCTTGGTACCTGAGGGGGAAAACCCTACTTTTTAGCTTTGTTCCTAAAGTCTCAAAAGATCAGGACTTGTGGATTGAAACAGCTGGGTAGCCTAAACAGAGATCTCTCTTCAATGCTTATCTGCATTGATATAAGAGGCAAGAAGAAGGAAAGAATTGTCACCAAGACCCATAGGACAAGCTCCCTTGTCTTCCCTTATTTTGACCCACACCATGTATATGACAGAGATGGGCAGTCCATTTCCAGAGGCATTCCCAGCACAAATATCAAGCAGCTCAATATAATTTTCCCCCCTAAGGCTAGTGACTAGAAGTTCTCAATACACTTAATAAAGGATTTTCTTTAATGCAGGTATTTAGAACAAAAAATACATAGCAACAGTTACAGAGCTCCTTAAAATAATTCAGAGTCTTTTTCACTCGCCCGTTTTCCAAAGCGCATCTGTCCCTAAAATGTCTTTGCCATTGTGGGATTGCACCTGAACTTGATCTTTGTAGACAGCAGCCACGCACGACAGTGCACTTCGGAGCAGGGAAAAGCAGCAAGTCCATGTGTCTCTAAGCAGTCTGCACCCTCCTTTTAGGGGTCAAGTGGTAGCTCAGAGCAAGCTGCTAAATGGCTGTTTGTATCATCTCTGCAGGCAAGCAGAGTAGGGTATCTACAGCCAAAGAAGAGACGAAAACAGCTGTGGTTGATAGCAAACATTGCCAGAAGGTTACCACCACCTGGAGAGTGGTTGTTTCCAACCCAAAAGCTGTCAAGCTCAGGCATCTCTGCTCATATTTAGAGCGTTTAATTGTAACTCGTATTTTTAGTGTTAGTGAAAACACATTGAAAAAAATAAAGTGTTTTGCTCTTCTTTTGGGATCTCACCTGTTAGACCATAAATATGAACCTATAAGGTCTTTCTCTTTTGGGAAGGGCACTGCAACTTTAAGCATCGTTATATAACCACGTGTCAGACACAGAATTATTCTACTTACACACCATAGGTTCAAGTACACTATTATAAAGGGGAGAAATTCATTTCATTTTCAAAACTTCACACAGAGAAAATGCAGTTTGAAGAGTTACAAGTTCAAAAAACGTTCAGCATTTTCCAGTTTTCAGTACCTTCTCTTTTGTCCTGCTACAGCTTCATTATTTTCTTATTCTTTGTAGTACACGGCAGTTTTTTGAATGAAAAGAAACCCTTCTAACATTAGTCACAACAGGAAAACGAATTTTGCTTTGCAGCTGGTGAATGAAGATTATCAGAACTTTTATTCACATGCAGAAGATAACAATATAATAGCTAAGGAATGCTGACGAAATGCTGTGTTTAATTTATCAGTTTTGCAAGCCTTGACTTCTTCTCAAAAAAGCTACCTAATGAATGACTGCATTAGTCCTCTTTGGTAAATTTTGTGCCCTAAATTCAACTAAAATACAACAGATACCAGGGGACCGCATGTAGTGTTATACTCAATACTCATTTGATGCTTTGTAGAGCTATTTAATGACAGGAAAAGCAAGAGAAGACAGTTTTCCAGAGCCTTGTGCCCCTTAAAAAGGCAGCAATATGTTCAGACCAAATAACCTAATTTCTTTAGATACCAAGTCTGACTGAGGTCTGAGAAAAGTATCTCAATAAAAAGCCCTAAACCTAATTTCTGCAGCTAAACTCCACCAAGGAATAGAGTCTTATTAACTGCTCTGCCTTGGTCTTTAAGCCAGCCATTTACAAGGTTTAGCCAAATCTGGAATTACTAACATGGAGGTATTTCATTACAATACAATATCAGTCTTAGTTTGGGTCTCTGCATCAGCTTCTCACCATCTAACTAGAGGAATAAATTATGCAGAAAAATCAAAGCAGAATCTGCTCCCTTTCCTTTTCTTGGCTTATTTTTAGTTGCAATTAATTCAAGGAGTTAAAGCCTTCTTAATAAAGAAATGCTTAAAATACATTAGCTGTATTTAACTTATTAGGGTTTTGACAACAAGCCATGTTGTTATTTACTGCAGCATTCAAAGACCTGTTTGACTTCTCACTCTTGCATAAGAACTTTCAAGGATGTGACAACATGCATTTTCTATATAAGGCAAACAGACCTCTGCATCACAAACATTTTTGACACTTTCAAATGCAGTTTACAGCCTTAGACATTCCGCTTCTCCCACCCACCCACCATCACATCCAAGGCCTACAGTCAACAAAGTTTCAGAATTAAGAGTGGGAGTATTACTAATCTACCAGGTAAGTGCAGAGTTTAGTGACCTGTTTGTGTGTATGTCCATGTATGTGACAGGGTACGGACACATATCCCTATTCCAGCCTGCTGTTCTCTCTAGAAGTGCCCTCCTAACTTCTCTACCCAAACCAACCACATCAACTGACCTGGGGTCTAACAGTGAATTTTAAGAGCCAGGAATGGCAGAGAAGGCACATATGCATGTTTACTTCTCAGTAAAGCAAAGCAAGGGAGGAGCTAAGGCATAGGCTGAATAAAGGAAGCACTGGAGAAACAGAAATTCTGCACGGGCAGATCCTTAGGAGGTACTAAATTCCTGTCAAAAGCCAAGGGGGCTGGTACCTAATTATCTCAAGGATCATGACCTCAGAGTCTCATAAACTCTTCCTGAACTTATTTAGAAATGGAAGCATAAAAGGTGATGTCCCACCCCTGTGACAGAAGCCCCTACCATCCTGGCCCCTGGCAATGCTCCCAACTTTAATCAGAAGAGGCCAAATCAACTTCCTACACATGTTCTATTGGATCAATGGAAGAACAGGGAGTAATATTCAGAACTTTCAGCCTCCTTTCCCTAGTTTTAAACTCTGGATTGTGCTTCCCATATTTCCTTCTGTTTTAGCTGCAGGGATATTTCACCTGGCATTACTTAAAACTCAAACCATTTCTTCTGCAAGGAGAGGCATACAGCTGCATGCTAAATCACCTCTCATTTCTCCAGCTTCCAGTGCAATTTGGATGAGGTCATTTATAGAGGTTCTTTCCAATCAACATTTCTAAGATTCTGTGATTACTTTGTATGCGTTCCTGTAATGTGAGCTGACCCATTCCTATCTGGGCTCCTTTCTTTTATGAATAACTGAAGACAGTAGAAGAAAACTCATCAGACTACAGGACAACTAATTCCCATCTAATAACAGAAACTTTATTGACTCATGGAGCCCTATGCTGTCCCTCCTGGTGAATAAAAATACTCAAGAAACAGCTGGTGTTTGCACGCAGAATGTGGATTAGTTTGAGAGCATCTCTGTTTCTCTGGCTCAGCACACCGAAAGTTTTTACTCCAATTACACAGAAAAGTAGTAGTTGTTAATGCTCTGGGGAAAAGTGCTGCAATCCAGCATCAGTAAGAGATTTATAAATCAGATAGGCAATCGTAGAGAGCAAATTAAACCTCTGTTTTAGGAAGCTGCCTCCAACACAAGGAGCCATAGCCTGAGGTTCAAGTCCCAGCTTTATGAGGAAGGTGCTGTTCCCCTGTCCCTAAAGCTGTACCTGACCTGAGGAAGCAAGCCTGAAGGCCCTGCAACAAAACACTTTCAATACAAAACCTCCCTGTTCATAACCAGATCTTGCAATCCTCTGAAAGTCTATGTCACATAGTCTCTATTCCCTCTGTCTCTGCTCGCTTCCAACCCCTCTACAAGGCTGTGATCTTCAAGACACTGGAAAGACATGCCCTTAATGATGGAAAATTAAAGATTTGCATGTCTGGAACTCACGTGGGAGTTGATGCATATAGTAAAGAGTGCAAAACACCAGGGCTTTAAGGAGGAGGTGCAACAGTCTCCTCTGTAATACGTACATACACATAAAATTAGACCCACAAGTGCATTTTCTAGGTCAACTTCTCCCTCCTCTGCTCTCACCTCCTCCCTTGAGTTTTCTTAATTGTTCTGGGAAGGAATACATGTTTCAAAATATATCACCAAACTTTATCTTATGAAAACATATTGTCCTGGTTATTTTATATCCCAAACTACTGTGCATGGAATGTTAGTCCTCAGTTAACTTTGCCAGTGCAAAAGTGACCTATGCTTTCTTATGCTGTCAAGCGTTTAGTTCCTACACAGCTAATTTATTGTCTTTCTTAAGCTAAGGACCAGGAGTCTGAGCACAAAGACTGACACAGACAAGGGAAACGAGTAGGAAAAGTATATTTTATAGGTACAGTGCAAAACATTGCCACAAGAACACTGAAAAGACCTTCCCTCAGAGCTCTGCAGATTTTTTGCTTCCTGAATTTTATGGGACTCTACAGCACTTTGCTTAATTTATTGTAGACTGCAGAACCCAGGATATAATGTGCAATTTGAGAGCCATATGGCCGTCTGAACTGGGCTGAATGTCCCTCCTACCGATCAGCCTGACCACAATACCTGAACACTCACAAGATTTGCACGATGCAGTTACTGATTTGCCTCCTTGCAACAGGTGTATGTTCATCTGCTTGTCAGCTTCCTTCCTTGTGTACCATAATCCTATTTTTAAATAATCTTTGCAAAATAAAAACTCAACCAGAGTTCTGGAAATTGCTTCTTCTCTTCAGCAATTTTATATAATAAATTAGACGATAGTAGCACTACTTGGATGGGTGGAGACAAGAGCCTGTCAGCAATTTCTTTTCAAACTCACTTTTGCAAGGACTTGCGATTCATCTACAACAATTTCCTATGGGAAAAAAAAAAAAGAGGGGCATGTGAAACCTCAGACTTGGAGGAAGAACCTTAAAAAAAGGATGAATAATAGTATTTCAAGGTATACCTGAAATAAACAGTATGGAAAGAAGAACGCATAGAAAAAAAAAAGGAAATACTTTGATTTTCGTTAATGTCATTTCATTTCGACTTCTATCCTTCCATGTCTTTGCCTAACTATGGCTTTATGTTGGTCCTTAAACCAATTCTACTTACACTGTTCATTTCATTTCAGCGCTGTTTACCCGCAATAACTATTAATCCTCAAATTCCTCTGAGGCAGGTATTACCAACTTGATTTTCTAGAAAGAGATGCAAGGCACAATTTTCCTCAGGCCACAACAGGAATTCTATGTGAGAGCCAGAAATAGAAAGAAGGAGTTCCCATTCGCTGTCCTAAATCAAGGTCACAGAACCCTCTCTGGCACAGTCAATTTTCTCAATGTTTTATGGAGATGACTATCCTGTTATGGAACTATGTTCTATACAGACTGGGATTTCCCAGGGATGTGTGCGAATTTCAAGTCATCTCTCTGCCAGCTGACAATACCTCTCATAAATAGCGTAAGGGCCACGACTGACACAGTTTAACAACATACTGTTCACAGGGCATTGTTATAAGCCTTATAAGGTGGGAGGCAAGCATGCATTTACTAATTTAAATGCCTTTTTTAGCTATGAAACCTTTTAATTCACTGAATTTAAACTCCTCTCTTACTTGAAGCACCTGTGGCTGGTAAAGGTTAAGTGGATGTAGCTAAGATATATTTGAGGGTGGAGCATCTCTCTGTGCTGGACAGAGGGTGTCTTTTCTTTCACTGAGTTCAGTGCAAGTTTCTCACAGTTTTGGGCTTGGACCTCTAACCCAGCATACCTGGCTATATTTCAGGTGGACTGTCACATGGTGGTCACAGGTCCAGATGAACCAAGCCTGACAGAGATGTTATGGTTAGATGATATCTGGCCTATTGGTTAGATTTTTCAAGAGCCAAGTTGAGGAATCATGATAGAGAGACCTTATGCTACATCAACTATGCTAAACCCGTCTGTTTCTCAGCATGACCCTTGGTTCTCAGGCCAAGTGGTTGAGAGAGGCCCACATCCATATGGCTACTAAAGTAGCATTTTTAATAAATGAATCCAAGATGTGTTTCACGCTCTCAAATATCACCAAAAGGCAAAGGGCAGGGGTGGGAGGTGTTTGAAGATAGAGGCAAGAGGTTTGGCTGTAGGCTGCAGGCTGCAAGTAATCTTCCCTGATGCAGTCTCATCTATACTCCCTTCTGCAAGAAGTTCCTGGAGTGAACAATCCTTCAAGCCCTGTCTACAAATTGTCTTGAAAGACCTTGGGATCACCCCAAAATTCAGCCAAGGAAAAAGCCAAAAATTTTTCAATATAGAACATCAGGAGTTGAGTATTTGAGTACAATCATTAGTCCTCCTTTACTTAGAAATACAGGTATACTCTAAATATTTGCAGCTGGTCCAAGGCCTGAAGTTAGAGGCCTGTTTCCATAGGGGATGAGCTCACATCTTGCAAATAAATGATGTATCTACATTCCTTCTCGGGCAACTGTGTGTTGGCACAGGCTCTTTACCACATTAGACACACCTACAGACCCTCCTGGTGATTCATTGTGGGGACTTTGGTTCTGACAGCACCTTACAACTTTCTGAACATTCATATTTGGCATATTCCATCTTAATTACACTGAACAGCTGTCAGCATCTCCTAAAGGAAATCTCCCCAAAATGATTTGTCAGGATTCTCAGAATCAAGGTTTCTGAAATGCCAGCTTGAGGAAATATAAAAAACTTTCCTGTTTACTGAGAGTCCCAGAAAACCTGCTTTTCTGGCTTGGTGGGGTTCCTTAGAGAAGCTAAGGGGTGCAATTCCTCATTGAAGCTGGGTGAAGATTTTTACTTTCCTGTGATACTCTCAGTACACTCAGGAGCCAAGTGACTCAAAAGAACAGCGCAAACTGCCTTAATACTTCATCAGATCATTCTGTGCCATCTCTCCTGGGATTATAGATCATTAACTTCTACAGGGAGTCAGAGGAATTCCCATCAGTGATCTTTCTTCTCATTCAGGTTTCCATTACACTCAGCACAATCCCCAGCTAGGCTCTCTTGAAAAATCCTGTCCTTCATGTTTATTAATACTACAGCAGATGCTTAAAGCTGAAGGAAGTACAATCAGAAAAGTGAAAGCAATAAATATATATATTTTAATAATGAGAATATTTCTGACATCTACACTGGAAACATAAAAGCTACTTTTCAAGATCAGGAGAACTGTTCAGTGACAGTTTTCAGTTCTATTGCTATTATCACTTAAATATATTTATATAACACTTCTTTATCACCATTCTCTTCTATGACATCTCTTACAGCTAAGATGAATGTCTATATATATCCCCCTCTTAGTCAATAATTAGATTGCAAAATCAAGCAGCTCATGTAGCTGAGCATCAAGTCATTTCTATTTGAAAGTACCTCATTTTATGTAATTATTATGTATAATTTAAAGCAAAAATACATTTAAAAAATCAAGTGTCTGAGAAAACCCTGAACTCCTCCTTCAAAATGTTCAGTAACCCTTAGCTATGTTTCTTCTGCCCTACTTTTTCCATAGGTAAACTTTATTGCAGTACTTATGAACCACAACAATCAGCTCTTCTTTATTGCTAGCTTAAAAAAGAAACCCATTTCCCACTACGGCTGTATGTTCAAAGGTACAGTACAGAGGGCATTCACAGTGTCCTTTAGCTCCAGGTGAATTTTAAGTAATTTGGAGAGGTGAAAATCAGACTCCATTGCTGCACTACCAGAGAATGTTCTTGTGATGACAGAAGCACGACAACAAGATGGGGCTGGAACTAGGTGATACTTCAAGGTCCCCTCCAACAGAAACCATCCTATGATTCTATGACAGCAAGCACTGTGAGCCATCCAGCCCAGTGCCCAGCTGCTGACAGCAGCTAGAAGAAGATATGCTGGCAAAATGTGGGAAAAAAGCCACTAATTCAAAATTATGTAGGGATTGAGGATCTCACTTTCAACAGAACTTTCTTTCAGTGCATAAAACTTTTGAAAAACAAAACAAGATGCCTTAATTTTAAAAAGCCACTTTTGGTATTGTTTTCTTAATTTAAACTGTCTCAAGGAATCTCCCACCAGCCACCCATCTTGGTCACAGTGTACAGGGAGCTTGTGGGCAGGACAGTGGCAGAAAGTGAGACACAGTACTCTCATACAAGCACAAATATTTTTAACATCTGATCTTGATGCTTTTCCAAAAATACCTCAGCATTTCCCTCCCAGATGTTGGCCAGTGCCAGTGGGTGACAGCTGGCAAGTGAACTCACTCCAAATAAGAGAAAATGGTAACACTTGTTTGCATTCCCTAACCAGTGATTGAGCAGCTCCTGTGAGATTGAGGGCATGGGCCCAAAATTTCAGAAGATTCATGACACAACATTTTTTTTTCTCCATTTACAATCCAGCCAGACCTCACCAGCTTCCTTTTCTGCTTGCCTCCTCAGGACCCTTGCCCAGGCCATTGCCTTCTCATCCTACCCCTAAGCTGCTGTCTCTGCAACATCCTTGCTCACATCTTTACCCCACCTGAACCTTCCTGCTCCTGCTTCCTACCTCTCCTTAGGCTTCTGCCATCCTGTGTCTCCTGTAATATTGATTTCTGTAGCACCCACACTGAGTTCAAGGTAACAAAGCTAGGATCATTTACGAAGTCACAGTCTACTCTTCTCTGATACCAGAGTTCCTCTCAATACTCCTCAGTGGTGGGGAACCAGAAGTTCTGAAGAGTAGGATCCACTTTATACATTTTTTAAGACTGGGAGGAGTTCCTGACAGGGTCCCATGGCCTCATAACCTGCTACTTGGGCCTCAGAAGATCTCAGGCTGGTGGTCTTTGAGTGCAATGTGTAGTTCTTTTCCCACACTCATTGATGATGGCTGGGAACCGTTGGAGAGCTATCACTTCTTCTCCAGCCAGAAGTGTTAAAGTGCAGGGGGTTAGTGAATGCCTGACAGAAATAAAAAGATACAGCCAGGTAAATTTGCTTGGGCTTACACCCCATGCCCAGCTTGCATATATGCAATGCCAGAGAAGAAAACTCTCCCTGCCTTGAGCGTTGTGCACTAACGCACAAATCCCCTGTGACTCAAGTGATCATACTCAGAGCCTCTTGCCAGTGGCAATCCTGCATCTCTTCTGCAGCTCCTTCTATTGCTGAGCATTTTTATTTAAACACCACAGCAGCCTAACAAGAATAATATGTGGAAGTAGGTTTCTCAGTGCCACTGTCAATGTTATGCATAGCAAGTGGCAGCAATGTTCCAGCTGACTTACCCTGCTGATTGTCCATGAATAGGCAGCAAACTCTTTCAGAGGGTTCTGGAACCCTATACAATATACCAGTCTCTACAGATGGATCACAGAAGTCAGCATGACCATGAATACGTTGTATTTTTGCATCTCTCCACTTCTGGCCCCCCAAAAATTAGAAATTAAATATGTCAGTGGAGTCAGAGGTTAGGTATACATCAGCAAGCAGCAGGAAGGGATCCACAGAACGAAGAGCTGATAAGGGCTCAATCACAGCATCGCACCTATGTTTTGTGTTTTACTTGGACATAGTGTTAATCTGTTTTTATAAACTGAATACATGTAAGATTTTGTAGAATACTTGGTGTGTTTCTGGAATGAATCTTTCTGTTTAGTTTCATCAAAAAGGCATCCTGTTTCCACATCCCAAGCCTACTCCATAAAATGCAAAATAAGTCAGGACACATGGGCAGGACTGGGAGATTATTGTCAAAAAATCATTTGGAATTCAAATGAGTGTTCTATCTAGTTGTGTTCACTGCACTTGAGTTCATGTGGGTACATCAAGAAGCTAAAGCATGCAAGGCCTTGAGCAGGTCTGCTGTGTATCACACCTAGTTGGAGAAGTGTTTTCCTGTCATCTCAAGTTGCTGCTCCTTACAATATAGACTATGACAATATAGAGAATATTCTCAATTAAGAACTAAGTGATATACCAGAGTTTATTCAAGAGACTAATAATACCAGTTAGAAAATTACTAGTTTTCTAATAGTTTGATAATGATAAAAATAATAAATATGAATGACAAGATATTCAGTAATGCCACTTGCTATTTGCTTTAATAATAAAATCTTCTGCATTCCAATAGTTTTTCAAAACATGGAAGTTTTGGCAGTTGAAAAAACAAGTGGGTTTACTCGCATGCTCATCTTGGATAGTGGAATATATCACTATTTGACTGTTTCAGCTAAAACTGAGAAATAGTAGGGGAAAAAAACCACTACCAAAACCAGCTATTTTGCTGGAGGACTGGTTGTGATAAATGTGCTAGGAGGAAAGAAAGGAGACAGGGAAGAGAGGTAAGTATATCTTATCCCTTTAAAAAGAAATTAAATTATGCTAGGACTGATATAAAAATAAACCTAAATCAAAAGGAAAGTAGGATTAATCAAAATAGCTGGTCAAGGTCAACAAACAGAGAAGTCAATGGAATCTCCTCAATATCTATTTCCAATATAAAGAAGTAAAAGAGGTAAGGCAGAATAACACTTCCACCAGAACTGCAGCTGAAATATAATTTAAGAAACACATCAGTCAACCTGAAATCCCTTCCCGGCACTCTTAATAAGAGCAAAATGAACAGGATATTAAGAGCCAGGAGATAACTCTTCTGCAATACTGAGCAAACAGTACAGCAAAGTGAGTAAGCACATACTGACATTTCAGCGTGCATTTAAGTTTCAGCATTTTCAGTGAGAATCTGATATGTGCCTGTGCACTCCTCTCGATGGAGATCCATGAACGTGGGTCTGTCTTACACACAAGCCTTCCTTCAATCTGTGGACATGAATCTGTCCGGTAGCTGTGGCAGTTCTCTAGGACTCAGGGAATAGGCATTCATGTGCTAACCCTGCTAAGACAGTTCTGCTAAACACCTCCTGGCACCTGAGGGCCGTATTTTACAACCTGCTTATCCTCTTTCTGCTTCAGCTCTGTACTGCTGTGATGGGAACGTGGGTACTTCCCTACTAGAAACTGAAAAAGTGTTGAAATGTGTTAAAGTGCAATCGCGGCAATTCAGGTAGACACTGACCTGTCTTTCAAATTAAACTGCTCTGAATTCTTTGCAATTTCAAGGTCAAGGATTACAAAACTGGACATCATTGAAAGGAAAGGTCCAGGAAATCAAGCTGACAAGCACAGCTTCCTGCAGGTACAGTGAGGGCTCCTCCACTGACCTTCTCTGCAACATATGGTATGGTAAGATGTGCACCCTCTTCCTGCCCCACCAAACTAACTCCCTGACACCACCTGCTAGGAATGAGAAGATTGTAAAACTATTGCATGAGGAACAGATAAAAATGGATGTGATGGTTCTGAGGCAGTGCACTTCTCTCACTCCTCTGCCCATAGGAAAAAGAAGTCTCTATGTAACAAAAACTTAAAATTAAAAGCTGTAAATCACTAGTGTAAGCAATACTGTAACTTGCCCTGTCCTTTTGAAAGGAGCCAGTTAATAACATGACCTGGTTATTTTAGCACTTGGAGATATTTGCCTGTACTTTGAATTCCTCTGTTGTCTATTCTACTATTTAGATTTTATATTCTGAGGACTTATTTTCTCCTCTGTCACCAGAATATAAAGTGTCATTTCAGGCTATTACACTCTTTCCTGAGTTCAAGAGCCATGTGATTCTAGAAGTCATAATATTATGAGCATGCTTAGATCCATGACTTCATGCCATATGACTAAAACATTTCCTAAAAAGAAAGAGTCTCACTTCTTATTCACACTTCTTTGCTTGTTAACAATGGATCTGCACGTACAAATCTAGAAATATAACCCTACGTGTCCAAAGCAAAAAGTCATGCATTCATATACAGGCTGCAGAACAAACAGAAATGAGAAAAAGGTACTTGAAGTGAGGTGATCTGTACATTTACTGGAGTAATTCATGCATGCTTGATGATGGTATCAAAGGGTACTAATCTGACATGTGCTGAACCAGCCCAAGATAAATAAGTTCACTCGTGCTCCTCCTCATCTCTCTGAAAATGATCACTATCCCACACAACCACTTTTCATTTGAGAAGTAGTTCATACACCACCACAAGAAGATAAAACATTGACTGTGACTAATGTAATGAGCCTGAAGCACTAAAGAAAGATGAGGAAAAAAAGTTTGAAATTTATGACTTTTATTCTCTTGCTTCCTCCTAACGGGATCTGAAAATCTTGAAAGAACTTAAGTGCATCAAAGAATATCCTTTGAAAATCATGCTTACAGGCAGGAATACAAATTGGACACTAGTCCCTAGGCCACTGGCCTACCTTTGTAGAAGGGTGGCTTGCATTTAATTTCCCCTGACTAACAACTCACCTTTATTAATTAGAATTTAACACTTGAAAACAAGGGGACTTAAGGTTTGAAAGTTAAAGTAAAAAAAAATATGTAATTTTTTTCTTATGAAAATAATGCAAATTAAAAAAGCTTCTAATCTGACAAACTCTTGATGTTATTTATATCACTAGTGGCATCATGACACAGCAATTAAATTATAACCCTTTCACTAATGGAACATATTTTTGCCTATTTAAAACAGAGGGGAAGAAACAAGAAACTATAGTTCCAGAAAGCCTCAAGTAACCAGACATGTAGGCAGGCCATAGTTAGAAAAAAAGCAGAAGGCAGACTGATAATTTGTGTTTGACTATAACCAAGTTTGAGTTACTGTATTATATGAACCAATACATGATCTGTCATTCACTTCTAGCTAAAATACATTTAGGCAGCATTGGGTCATCTATGGCCTATTTCATAAAGTCTTTTCATTTTATTTAGGCTACTCTGTCACGTACAAACTCAGAAAACATCCGGTGTTCCCTAGTTTGTGGGCTGTATAACAAAAATTTGATTTTTGTAACAGCTATTTTTGAGGATTAGTAAAGTTCAAGTATGAAGTTAATGATTTAAAGTAAGTACTGACACTACTTTTTTTTTTATATAACTGCTCATTTCCTACTCTATTTAGACATAGAGGAACAGTTTTAATACGATCCAGTATTTAAGGAGAGCAAGGGAAAGGAATGGGACAAAATATGTGACCCCCTTGTAAAATCATTATGATTGACTCAGTGATCCAACAACCAAACTTTTTTCCCAAAGACAATAAGTTTTAAAAACATGCCATCACGTCACAATTATTTCAGTAAAATAACAAACACCAGTTATACTCAAATGTCAGGTCAGGATGCATGTGGGGGAAAATACAGTCCAATCCAACACCACTGTTAAAAAAATTGGGATGGGTTTGCATTACACAGCCAGGAATAAACTTCTCTGGCTAACTGCGCCACCTTATGATTTAAATTTAAATGGAAAATTAAATGATTGTCCAGTCCGTAGAAGAAAACACTTACTTAAAGATATTCCTCTAGACCTAAAATGGGATCAGGAGCTTACTTTATTCATTCTTACAGAAAAGTGCAGGGCTGTATACTTCAGTATTGCTCTTCTGGTTAAAAACCATGTCAGCAATATAAATTGAAAAAAAATACATTCAGTCTTGCTGGATTGTGTTTTTGTAATAACAGTATACACATCCAAATCAATAAAGCCAGGCAAATAGCAGAGTAGTGGTTTAGCAATCTTAGCACTGTTAGCTAAGTATACAATCAACTCTAAAACAAATGCTTCATAATCCGTTATTCTCCGGTGTAAATCTCTACTCGCATAACCCTGGGAAATAAGAAAGCTTTACTTCTGATTTTTTTTTTTCCCTAACGTTTAAAACATGCCGGCTGTAAGCCCTAATTTATAGCCAACGGATCGCAATTTGCACTGAAATCTCTAGTCAGACACGAAATTAAACAGCACAGATATTCAAAGGAGTTACAGCATGCATTTAAATACATTAACCACATCCTACCTTGCATCCAAACATCAACGATAAAGTGTTGTTGGTGCATGCAACTTTGCAGTGGCAAATCATTGGTGTAAAGCAGTCAGGATTTTTAACAATAGGGCACATTCCTTTAGTGCTGCAGTAGTGGCAGCCTACTGAAGGCTGAAAACAAGTAGCTAACACAGCACATGGAGTGGCAACATATGCTGCTCAACAGCTAGCTTTCCTCTTGCTGGTCAGAAGCAGCCTGCTTGAATCTCTACCTGGGTCCCATTCAGCCATCCCCTTCGTTGTTGGTGAATCAACGATGCAACAATGATCACGGATCTCAGGATTTCCCTTCCTCTGGGAAATTAGTTCTTACATCGGGGGGAAAAAAAAAAAAGAAAAAAAAAAAAAGAGAGAAATGGAAATGAGGGGGACTAGCAGGTGTGGCAGTATTAGCATGTAAAAGGATGTAAACGCCTACTCATAACAATCACATAAGATTGTCATGCTAGCTGAAGTGGGCTGAAATTATTCCATCGGAAGAAAAATACTGCAGCTCCTGATTTGGTAAAAAGCCAGTGAGTTGCTGCAATACATAGTCATAGTGTGGAGAGAAGAGAAAAAAAAATGACTTATCTAAGAAGCCAGGATCCTCAGCCTTTATCAATATGCATTCCAGTAAGGATTCCCTTCCCAGCGCCTCCCCGTGAAAAAATCAGTCGCAACTCCGGAGAAGCGATGACCTTTGCTTTCCCCAAATAGATGAATCTCAGCAGGAAACAAACTGTACTCAGAGCTGAAAATCACAGATGCTGGGAGTTTGTAATAAGAGAAATACAAGCAACATTTATCCAATCCTGGCTTGCCACATGGGAGCTTTCTCCAGGCACAAATTTACAAATAGACAGGTTGAAGGATTGCAGGAGACACTGAATAAAGATATGAAGTTACAGGGAAAATGCACCAGCATGAAGCTAAAAACTCAACCCTCTTTAAACTCTGCTTTGGAGGCAATGTAACTACTGACTCCAGCTAGTACTGCTATCCTGCAACCTGCAAACATCTTACTGTAAACCAGAAAAACAATAACTAAAGAAGTTTGGGAGCATAACACTGCTTTGGATTCTGTTACAGCTGTCGCTGCTCCTTCAGTTAAAGCAACACCGTCTGAAAATGCGTAATAAAGCACTTGGATGAGCAAATCACTAGCTGTGCTTTTTAAGAGGATTATTTATATCAAAAGTTGGTTTAATGCATCCTCCAGGTTTAGGTTTGGTCATGGCAGACACAAATACAAAATGAAAAGGCTATGATATGGAAGTGATGTTCTTAATGATTTCACAGCTGATAGCAAAGTAAACCAAGCAGTTGTTTCACAGTGCCCTGAACCTGCTTTTCTGTGACTCACTAAGCTCTGCCCATCAAATTAGAAACTCTTTCTAAAGAAATGAGAGCAGCTTGTCTCCCTGGCAATCACAAGTGAGTTCTTAAGTCACAACTGAAACAGTTTTCTGTAATAAACCCGAAGTAGAAATTTGTTATACAACAGAACAGAGAAAATGGCAAATGGAGGTCTCAGTGTGGAGCTAGATCAAGCAGTACAGAGGATGAATAGCACAGGATTTTTTTAAAAAGCTGCCCGAGATTGCAGACCCTAACTTAGGCAACCTCTTCCTTTAAGATTTTATGTTTATGTAAGTATAGATAAACGTGCGTGTGTATTGCATGCATGCATATATCTATACTTTAAGTAGAATTTCTTCAGTATAACTTAGCCTTGCTTTGCAAAGTTCAAAACCATAAAATAACCTATTTCTTAAACAGCTTTGCTCCTACTCTTGCACCATACAATAACTTTATTTTTATCTGAGTTTTGTGTGCAGTTAAATTTCAGCTTGGAATAACATTTTCTGATGATTGTTTCTCACTCTCCGTTTTTGAACTTAGCACTCGCAGGAGCCCAAGCTCAGTAAAATTACAGTAGCTTCTAGATGGAAGTGGCAGATAGAGCTGCTCCATAGTTAGAGTTACAACCCAGTTCCATTTCTGAAGATTTCTTTTTTGCAAATAACAAGCTCTTACAAACCAGTGTCCTGGATTCACTCAGCTGATACTTTTTCCCCGATCAGCCTGGACGTGAGCCCACGTGCCATGGGAGTTCACTGCACGGATGCCCATTAGTCAGCTGTTCCATAACCTGAGTTTGTGCGACCCCTGAGCCCAAAGTGACATCGCAGCAGCACTTCTCTGGAACAGTGACTGAGCCTGTTTAGAAACGTACTGTGGTGACAAACAGCAGCTGTAACATTGCTGAATCTTTGATCTGTTTATTCCTAGCTTGCCTGTCTTGTTATTAAGCTATATATTATACAGATTTTTCTTTCAAGTACTGTCTCTCGCATAACCAGCACTGGTGTAAATATAGAAAAGCGTAGTTTCCATGACAATACATTCCATAGTTACAGCCAGCAGCCACTATCATTAAAACATGAATCACAGTGCTACCTTAAGGTGTGAGCACACTACATCACTGGCCTTGGAAGCATTAATTTGGGATGGGGGTGGCATGGAAATATTTTTAGGAGACACTACTATAAAATGCCAGAAAACTGTGCTATTAAACTATTTTGGCCATTCTAATAGCCACCCATCTTAGAAATTTCAGTGATCAGTAATTCCCAATCTGTACTAATCATTAGCATTTCTAAGAGAAGAATGCATCACATCTGTACTTTTCAGTGTTTTAAACATGATGTCCTGATTGAAAACTGGACTCAATCACACAAATGTGACTTCTGTTTAATATGCATATGGCCTAATTAAAATCACCTGCATTTATTTCCAAATTCAGATTTCAAAGACGGGAAAGACTATCAGCCAGTTAGCCTCTTGGACCATTTGAGTCTTACTGCATTCAGCTGGCTCATGCTTTCAAAAGGGAGGACATATCTGTTCATTAAAATTCCCAGTTCTTCCCCAGCCCCTGCCAGTATTGCAGATTTTCAACCAGAAGAGGTTTCACCTGTGATTTCATTTCAGTGTCAAGATGCACCAAACATCAAGCACCCAAGTATTTTGCAACGCATGAAATTCATCCCTTCACACATCAGCTAATCATTGCTTTCAAGTGAAAAACAGTTACCTGACACACAGTCATTTGGGAAAATCTCAGAAAAAGGAAGATTTATTCCAGTGACAGATTTGAATAATAACTCATGTCGCAATTGGCCAAGACATTTATTTCAATTAAGTGACAATCACATATAGAAAAATGCCATAAGAAAACACTTGCTCAGAGATCCTTCTCTATTTATTTTTTTTTCCACAACAGCACTCATAAAACACACAAGTATACTGCCACTTGCCAGGAAAGGCATTTAAATCACAGTCATACTGCAGGAGCAAGGATTCTTGGAAAATCTATGCCCACATTTTTGCACTAATGGGATACACAGAAGAATATACATTGTGAGTGTTACTGTATGAAGAAGAGTCCACAGATCAGTTTTTTTGAGCCCTCCAGCCTTCTTTGGACTTGAGCGCATTGATCCAGCTACTTGCTCACAGCCACTGTCTGATAAGATTTCTCCTGCTCTACCAGCCTCTCTGGAAGCTGCCAACCTTTCAGCTCCAGGTTTTCCAAAGATGTCTGTCTGCCTTTCACGGTGCACCATTTCATGGAAATGGATGAATTAACTTGGAGCAACTGAGTTGCATTTCAGGAAGTACTACGATCACATTTGCATGGTACTTCCTCACCTAACATGTATACATCTCCTCCGGTACTGGTGCTATTTCAAATAGCAATGCTTAGCTTTGCACCTGACATACCACATGAGAAACAAGAAGATCAATATAAGTAAAAATAAAATTAAAGACCTGGTGAGTCACAAAGAATTTTTAGGTATTGACCTTTGACTATCTTAGGATGCTTAATTTTAGGATTTCTTAATTCTCTGCTGTTTCTGCTGAGAAGATTGCTTAAGTTTTGGTACTATAGTATAGATTTATGCATTTCCCCTTCCCTGTTTTCACTACTCAACTTTTTGTTCCATTGCTATACCATGAAAAATTCCACTAACCCTTATGACATCCATTAGATACCAGAAGATCATGATGATCTATAAACAGTTGGCCAAGGTATATGACCATTAACTTTCTTCTAATCTTATGTTAGAATTCAAAACCATCTTCTTTGTTGCTGTTCTCTGAAGTCCCTGAATACTAATCAAGCCTCTTAAAAACTAAACCTGTCTCTGACAGTGATTAAAGAGAAGTTGTCGTCTCAAAGAATCAGATAAAAAGCAAAAAGGCTTGTTGCACCACAGGCAGCACACACAAAGAGAACCAGAGAACATAAACATAAAACAAACTTGAAAGATCCCCCATCAAAATAGAAATGATTGCACACAACTGTCTCACATGGTCCTTAAGAACAAAATAGTCTCACACCTCTAGTCTAAACCAAAGTCATTACAGCTGTTCTGTCTTTAGAGAGGCTCTACTTAGGGCATTTCAAGGACCTCAGCTATGTCTACACTTTCTCTGAGCTGGTCATTTTGGGTTATACAATGAGGATGTCAAGCCTTTATTTTGCCGATTTTTGTCTGTTGGTAAGTATCAGAAGCCTGGGCTTAGTTTGCCTGAAAATCCATCTCCCTTTGGAACAGTAATCATAGAATCGTTTGGGTTAGAAGCAACTTTTAAAGGCCAAGTAGTACAACTCTCCTGCAGTAAGCAGGGACATTTTCAACTAGATCAGGTTGCTCAAAGCCCTGTCCAACCTCACCCTGGATGTTTCCAAGCATGGGGCATCCACCACCCCTCTGGGCAACCTGTGCCTGTGTTTCACCACCCTCATTGGGGAAAATAATCTTCCTTATATCTAGTCTAAATAGAGTCTCTTTTAGTTTCAAATCATCACCCCTTGTTCTATCACAACAGGCCCTGGTAAGAATTCTGTCCCCATCTTTCTCACAGGCCACTTTAAAGTACTGAAAAGCAGCAATAAGGTCTCCAGATAGCCTTCTCAGGCTGAACAATCCAAGCCCTCAGCCTTTCCTCATAGGAGAGACATCCCAGCCCTCTGATCACTTCTGCAGCCCTCCCCTGCACTCACTCCAACAGGTCCAAGCCTTTCCCTCACTGGGAGCCCCGGAGAAGGATACAGCACTCCAGGTGGGGTCTCTCCACAGTGGAGTAGCTGGGGAGAATCACCTTCCTCGACCTGCCGGTCACACTTCCCTTTATGCAGCCCAGGATACTGTCCCACCTTCTGGGCTGGGAGCACATATCATGGAATTCTGCCCAGGAAAGACGACACAATCACCAGATACCAACTCAAGAGCTGCTAATCTGTGATCTTTCTACACCTCATGCAAAACTGTGTTTGAACTGGTTCCAGCGGGTAATATGAGACTGACTTTTCATGCACACTTTTAGAAATGGGGATAAGGCAACTTGTTTTGCATGTCCAAAGGCTCAAGGACCAGATAAGGTCTGGGCTGGTCCTGCCATGAGGAGGAGATGAATAGGGCCACTGGGGTGGAGATGGAACAGAGAGCTCCAGGGACAGCTGTGTAGAGACAGATATGCCACTTCTGTGAGATGTCATTGGGACTGCTGGGACCCACCTATTCCACTGTCATGAGCAGCAGCTGCTCCATCTCACACGGTGGCTTGCAAAAGCTGATTTCATTTTCACAAATCACTGTATGGAGACAGGGATGAGTTGCCAGTTGGCTCCTGACAACAGCAGACCCTGCTGGTGGAGAGCTGGTTTGCTTCACCCAGAGATGACGGGGACATGGAGACAGAAAGTTCTCCTCAAGCACCTTGCAATCTGAGCATGGAGGCATGCCCTGGAAAAAATCTATGCATCAAGAATTCAGATATGGTAGGCAGCTTGGAAAACATGACTCAATCTCCCCACCTGAAAAACTGAGGCAATGCCTTCCAATTAAATGACCATATCTCTAAGTATGCCATCCTATAACAGTGATTTTTAAGTTAATGGGAATACTCTTACAAAAAGTACTCATGTTCGTAAGTGTTTACACATTCTAAAGTGCTGCATTCCCAGCATAGTTCTACATTTGTAACGAGTGAAAAACTGTCTGAATTATTTACGAAAATAATTTTGATCTGTTAAATCATTTACAAAGCCACCAACTGCATATAATTTTTTTTAAGTAACTTCTCCAGCCAGGTATAAATTTAAAACAAAAATATGAGCGAGGGGAGAAAAAAATACTCTAATTAAATATCAGCTTGAAAGAAAAAAAAACCAAGCCTATTGCTGCCAGTCCTCAACAGATACAAACCAGCTCCACTTATCTGAAGATTCCTATTTATATCTTGTATTAGCATTTTTAAGGTTTTCTGTGACAAATTAAAGAGAAATAAAGGCCCGATCCTGCTGGCACAGAGTGGAAACATGCACACAAAATATTTAGAAAATATATGCCTTACTTTAATGTCAATATGTAGACCTACTGATTTCTTCAAGTGTTTATAGTGTAACACACATGCATCTGAAAGAGCTTGAAATGATCGGTTTAGCCACCACATGCTAGAGCTCACCAAGGACTAAGAGCTGCAGTATTTACCCAGGCAGTATTTACCTGGGACAAAAAAAGGGGTTAGTCTACATGGAATTTTGTGTTGATACCCTGCTGCCAGCACTAAACTGGCCAGCTCTGTTTGTCAATGTGTACTGAAGTTTACTGCACCACACAGATCTTTGCTGTGTGCACTGAGTGGAGGCAGCAGCCTGGCCACAGTCCTCTCCACGTGGTCACCAGCTCTGCACACACGTCCTGTGTGCAAGTGAGACTCCCTCAGTAAGAAGCAGTAGGAATTGGTAGGAATTTTCCGCTTGTTTTCCTGTCTCCCCTTGAATCCATTCTACTTCACAGCATCCATTGATGAGAAGTTCTTCCGGCCTTCCAATTCTATCTTTTTTGTTTATTCTGAATCTTGGCCCTGATATCCTTATCAGCTTTCTTAAAATGTTGCAACGGAAGGAACAAGGAACAGTTAACTACTATTCATCCTCTCCGTGTCACTCATGACCTTATAAACCAGTTGTGCATTCTCTCTAACTGGTCTCTTTTCCATTATGAAAAGTTGTAGCCTAATAGATCTCAGTCATTCTTATAAAAACAGCTTTTATGTATTTGAAGATGATCATTGATTATCCCAACTTCTACTTGTTCTTTCAAACTTCACCATAGCTCATACACAATAAACCCCTTACTGTTCTTGGTGTTTTCCTCTAAAATGTCTCCATTCCTCTCAAAGTGTGCATCCAAACAGTGACATTGCCCTGCAGAATAATTCCTCCCATCTCTCACTTACAGTAATTCTCTAAATATAGTCCAAGTTTTTTACATTAGCTTTGCAACAGCCTTTCATTTTTCACTAAGACTCACTCTGGGATTCATTTTTACACAATTCCACCCTTCCCTACTTCCTGGCTAATCAATACACATTTGGTGTTCATGCAACTGGACATCCCTTACTACATGCAACACTTTATATTTGTACTTCATGTTATTGCTTTTATTTATGTTGAACTTTACACATGCCATTCCTCTGACAGTTTCTGGTGTGCTCAGGGTATGGACTTCAATAAAAATTACTTGGAAGCAATTCTTCCTGGGATTTAGACTTGCTGGAGCACAGAGTGTTACATCACCAAAATGAGTTTCAAAGGGGAAACCCACTTTCAAGAAATGTGTCTCTGGTTTCTGAGGAGGTGCAGACACTGCTTAGACGTCACTGCCTTTGGATCACACAGAACTAAAATGCTGGTGATGATTAATGGCCCATATAGATGGGAAGTCGATAGGGACTATACCCAGCTGAAGGCAAGCAAGGAATCTAAGTTTTAAGAGTCATGTGTGAAATCCTTCCATGATCTAAAGAAAAGCTACAAGACAAAAAAAGAAAAAGATCACAAAATCAAAACCAAATGAACAATCCAAACAACCCCTCCCCCAAGTAAAAAATCATTACTATTACCTTGACCATTTCCTGGAAGTATTTTGTAAGGGCCTGGATTAATTTTCAAATGTGGCTCCAATAACTGGCTTTTAGTGGAAAATCAGTGCCTCTACAACCATCTCTTGTAGTGAGACATTCAGACTGCTTCTGGCAGCCTCAGAGAGGCACCACCAGAACCCAGCCTTTATTTCTTGTGTCATATGGTACTACTATTTAGAGAG
Organism: Edolisoma coerulescens; assembly: GCA_013397115.1. NCBI lineage: Eukaryota > Metazoa > Chordata > Aves > Passeriformes > Campephagidae > Edolisoma > Edolisoma coerulescens. Next base: position 664,674 of record VWZW01002090.1, on the reverse strand, counting down.
AATAAGCATAAAGGAAAAGTGCTTGATGAAAGCAGATGTAAAAATAAAACCGATGATACATCAGAATTCATGATAAGGTCAGGCTTTTTGGCACTTTGGAGTAATGAATTTTCCACATAACTAGCATTTTGAAAGAAATTCTGTTATCTGTATTCCGTTATTTAAAAGAAAATCTGATTGTAAAATATCATCCAACTCAGCTATAATTGCAGGCATGAATAAACAAATAAATAAGAAGTGGACCAGGCCTAAATCTAAGTCCTATGTTATAAAGTCTCACATTACTTGCTCCTTACTGTTGTGTCCAAGATTTAGTCTGGCTAAGGGTGCAGTCATCCTGGCTGGGAGAAGCAGACACACATTTCATGTCAGAGTTGAACCCAGGCTGTCACCACATGTGCTAGAAGCACGAGAACACCTTTGGATTCCTCTGTGAGGCTTTTCTTTTGCTCAGAAATTCACCCTGACATATGGAGGAGGAAGTTCTGATCACCAGATGTTTGCATTTTGATTTTTTTTTTTTTTACAATTTTTTTTTATATATAAATTTATCCATCTTCCCAGTTGCCATTAAAAGTGAGCATTTTCTCAGCAGTCAGGAAGATTGTCAGTGATTTTCTTCAGATTCTTGTAACAGAAAATTCTGTGCTCATTTCTGGCAAATGCCACTATCCTCACAGCTTTTAGCATTTAATGGTTTTTCAGCTATGAAATTCTCATTCCACAAAAAAGGAAAAAAAACAAACCAAACCCAAGAAAAACTCAAAAATAAGAGATGCAATTGTAGTCACAGATAAATTCTACATCAAGTTTTCCACCAAAATTGTAGCAAAACCATCTGTATGACAACACCTACTCTGGCTCTCTGTTTGCTGGCATTTCTAACCTCACCATGCTGAGGACAGACTATGGATCTTGTCTCTGGACACAGTGGACACACAGGATCCCCTCAGGTGTAATTTGGGGAAGAGAGATTGCAGATGCCTCTGTCAAATACATCCATCCCACATCTGGGAAACAACCACTGTCAACAAGGAAAATGCCCACGGTTGTCTTTTTGGAGGGAGAGGTACCCTTGACTCCAACCCACACAAAGGTGCCACCTGGCTGAAGAAAAATAATTCTGAAAGATTTTTTCTTCTCTCAGCAGTTCTTGTGTGTCTTTCTCTGTAACCTGACCAGTTTTCACAGCAGGAAAAGAAAAGGTTACCCAGTGAAAGCTGGAAGAGTGTTACTTTTGTGTGTGGCACAGACAACAGCTTCTCTCTGCCTCCATGGGCTGATGCCCATTGCCATGGCTTTAAATACAAGCTGTAAAGGCTTGTGGCTCACAAAAAAACAGATGGAGGAGAAGCGAGTTTAATTCTGGGTTGCCTGGGAATCCTATCAATTCCCTCATTCAGGGAAGCTTCTGGACCAGGCACTCTCAGTCTCAGAGCTCCCTTGGTGCTCACAGTTCTGGCTTGACCCTCTTTGCTGGGGCATGTCCAGGGAGAAGCACAGGGCTAGTGACAGCAATCCTCCCCGGTCAGCACTGACCACTGCCCCTTACAGCACCTTTCTCTTTCTAGAATGCCTTTAAAAACCAGGGCAGGGACTTTTCACCCTGACAGCACTGCCCAAGCACTCTGTCCCTGGGGGTGAGGGATACAACAGTCTGTCACTGTTGGCCAAAGGGAACAGTTCTGTAAATGGAAGACATTAAGGAAAAGCACACCTCCAACTCTCTGTTGGTTGGGAATGCCTCCTACCTCCAATGCTCTACCACCCTGGGGAAGAGGAAAGGAAAGACCTTCCTAAAATGATGTTATACAGAGGAAATGTGTCCTCCAAAGGGTCCATGGGAATAATAGGGTGAAATACAGACAAACTTTAAGAGAATTATGGGAGGGCCCAGTTCGCAGTCCTCTACAAATGACAATTTTAATGCCTCAAAGATGAGGAGCTTAGTGGAAAATCAATGCGTTTCTGAGGGAAAGGAGCCAACAGAGCTTAAACTGCTCCCAGTGACTGCAGGCCTACGAGAGCCTGCAGAACCCTCCTGAGCCAGCCCCCAGCTCTGTGTGGTGACTGAAGACCATCTCCTCACCCAGCATGGGCTGAAGGGGCTGCTGCCAGCCACAGCACGGCCCCAGGACCGTGGTGCCGCAGACACCTCCCATGGCATTCAGAGGTGCCTCCACAGAGGCGATACTAACACAAAGGACAGGCACAAGCTCAGCTTTGGTTGTGGAACAGGAGTCTCCCTGTCCTCCTCGTAAATAAATTCACGCCAGTCAGCCAGGAAAGGAGTGAAAGAGAGCCCAGGCCCAGGGCTGTTTGACTTTTGCCTGGCTGAGAGCTATTGTGAGTCAGCCAGAGAGACGGACGGAGAAGACCATAATTCTCAGGATGGCAGCATCCTTGGTGCTGCCCCGTCCAGGTATGGGAATGAGCAGCTTTGGGGCAGTGGTAGCTTACCTGGGGAGAGCTGCCCTCCTGCTTCTGCTCAGTCTGCAGTGCAGCTGACTTGTCTGGAGCAAGCTTCCAGGAAAAACAAAAAAAGCAGGCTGGGCAAAGTCTGCTCACAGGCTGTGCTGCAGCAGGAGCATCCATCTTAGATCCAGTGGAGGAGGAGAGCTTGGACAAGCTCCCTTTTTAAAGCAACAGTGCTCCCACTGAGCATGGCAAGGAAGAGGAGTGCTATGCCCCAGCAGTGGTTGTGCTGGATGTCTGCAGAGCACTTTATAGGCACTAGCTAATTGATCATTGCAAACACCCTTTCAGAAATTAAACATCACCTGTCAAGATTTACAGGTACAGAAAATAAGCTGAGCTAATGTCGCCTGATGCAGAAGTAGCCCATGATTTTAGGGTGCCTGGACCAAAAGTCTTTTGGCCTGATTTTGTTGGTGCATCTACATGTTTGTCTGACTCTGACAGCGCAGAACATCTGTACTCTGCTTGTAAATGAGAGTAAACATCTGTTTTTAAAAGCCAACCTCAGGGGTATTTCAAGTTGGAAATACTAAAAAGCAGGCACACCAAATACCTAGCCCTTAGGATAATGGTAGCTTTTATGACTAAAGATATCTGAGAAGAAAAGTCTAGAGTCAGATTTAATCAGATTTTGTCTCTCTGCTTCTTTTTATGCACCTAGACAGGCTGTGGCTTCCCCATGGGTTCCTGTGGACCTGTTGGCAGAGAGTCAGGGATTGAAAAGAAAAATAAAACTTCTTGCCCAGGACCACTTAGTCTGCATGACCTGAAGGACAAGATGGGACACCCTGTGGAACAGTATCACCACCCTACAAAAACTGCCATTAGGAAACCAGAACAGTTGTCCTGAGTTTCTCCTTCCATGGCCCCTGGCCACCCTAAGTCTACAAAATGGAGAAAATGAGGAACACAGGTAGGAAGCAGGGACACGTGTAGGACGTGCCACATGGCTGGGAGCTGATGTTAACCGAGTGGTACAAGATGTTTGTTGGTTTGGTCTTTATTTTCTTCAGGGCATATTTTTGTTCTGTGGCAGACCCTTAATAAACATCACATTTTTACCTCCAAGCGTGTTTGACCAAAGAGCTATAAAAGCGACCTCAGAGGCTGCCCCTCTGCCAGGTTGTTGATGCTGTATCAGTACTCTACCAAGGCCCAGATTTTTAGTTAGATAGATGCATTCTGGTACCTCGTGGGATTTTCCCTTGTAGGCTGAACAAGTTTGAAATTAAAATTAAAAAACAGGGCAAGTAAGAACACCCACTAGGGCCTACTTATGATTGTAGTACATAAATAGCTTTAAAAATCTCAGGTTTCTCTCATGTAGGGCTCCAAACTGGAGAATTCTCTTCCCTTATAGCTATAACCCAACAGCTGAAGCTCCTGTTGTCCTTCAAACTGTGCTTTGAGGTACATCCATGCATTCAGGCAGCCTCTTTTTTCCTCCAAACCTTCCAGATGTGTGAGAGCTACAAGCTGAGTATTCCCCAAAGGGACAGGCCTGAAGGAATTCAAAGTCCTTCGTTAGGCACTCTGTCAATGCTGTAAGCATCGCTATTTAACTGATGTACTGTTTTTATTATACGTGCCCTAAGGGAGTGTGCTGACCAAAGTCACTTGTAAATTGAATAAATAAACAAATACATAAGCAAGCATTGTTGCCTTGACCAGCTCACTGTGTGACAGGAAAGTTCGCGTGGTTTAATGTCGTTTTACACAACAATCCATCTGTCTGGAATGGCTTGTTTGATCCTCATTAACCCTGGCAGGCTCTTCCAGCTCCTTCCTCCACCTCAGCAAAGACAGAGGATGCCACTCTTACTTTTCAGATTTCTAAGGTCACTTTGTTGATTGAATATGTCATTTTAAAAGCTTCCTATAATGTGAAAACTGCCTATTTCCCTCCTTCATCTGGAAAATGGGTGAAGAATTTTGTCATTTGCTGCATCTTTTAACAAAACCTTAGAAAATATAGCTGTACCAGTCAGGGTAACAGTGCAAATAAAAAAAAATGGGTACCAGCTGGGGAAATAAGCTGGCTTAAGCCAAAGTATAGAAAGCAATATAGATATGGGAGCCATCGCCCAGTAAGGGCTGGCCACCCAAAGCCTTGCAATGGTGCTTAAGCAGGTTTTGCAGCCTGTGCTCATCTCTGGGCTGCCTTGGATAAAGCACTTTCAGTGCCCCAGCTGGATTGTACACACCTACAAGAACTGCAGCCACATGCTGACTGCAGTCAGGCCTTCGTGCTCATGAATGTTATGCATGTGAGAGATTTTACAGCTGTGAGTCATCATCTTGCCTACATTCATGTGCTCCTTTCCACTCTGGAAGGAAAGCACTTTCATTCACGAAAAGAAAAAATATAGGTTTCAAGACATATCATGATGCAATCACACCTCGTTATAGTGTTCAGCTCCTCGTTATGAAATATGATTCCCCTGAGGCATGACTGTAGGGTGTGGAAAAGTGAGTTAAAATGGAAAACAGATTCTGCCAGCCACGCCTCTATGACTGCCCAAATCACTTCCTCCGACTGTAGACTTCCCTCACAGAGCTGCTTAAAGTTTTCAGGACAGTTATCCTAGATTGTCTTCACACTGAAGTGCAGTAAGTGTTGTTTGGATGATCTTTAGTACAGAGCTTAAAGAGACTGAAGAAATGAAGATGGACTGAACTAGAGACTGAACAGAGTCCACCTGTGTGTCCCAGAGCTCTGTGCTCCTTCCCCCTTAACCATGTTGCAAAATTATTTTGGGGCAGTGTAGGTGCCATAGTCAGGCTTTTATGTGAGCCAAACAAAAAGAAAGCAATATACCCTACTCCTCACAAATACGTGAGGCCTCTGTTGTCCTTGGGATAGATATTGGCCAAATCAAATTGAGATAAAATCAAAATCAGGAAAAATGTCAGAGAAGGGGTATTTCTCAGGGGACATTTGCAGAATCCTTGAATTTGGATAGACTCCTAAAATTGTTTCAGAATAGGAAAATCAGGTGGGATGCCTACTTCTCTCCCATGAGAAACTGGAAATGTTTGACCTTAACATATGATTAGCCATTAAATGACTTTCAAGGAGACTTTCCTAGGATAATCTACTTAGCCTTTAGCACCCATTTATCGCTTCATAGTGGAGATTAGGGTTGATTCTCAAGAACAGCATTACTTAGAGTGTCAACTACTTTTTTTTCAGTTAAGTAAATTATTCCTTTATGGGAATAATGAGAAAATTTTATGTCCTCTTTTCCTCTATTTAATGTATTGTTATGGAATAGATGACCATGAAAGTCATTTAGGGAATGATTGTGAATGAAACATTCTACAACTGAGAAAAAAAATCACCAAAAGAACTGATGGACTTGTGGTCACACAGAAGGTTCTTAAGATATTTCTGAATTATAGATATGATGGTTGCCACTTTTTGCTACCAGGTATTGGCCTAGACGCAGTTCTAGGTAGAAATTAAAGAGTCCAGATACATTCTTAAGTAATTAAATCAAGGTGAGACTCAGTGCCTGGACAATGAAAAAAGATTGTGGTTAAGTTTATGATTTCTAGACATGCTCTAGACCCTTACAAAAAAATTTATGTGCGACTGTATCCAACTCAGGCCAAGAAAGGCAGCATACCTCACACTGAAAACTGTTCAAGGCTCTTCCCCTGCAACTCACACAGGCCACATCCACAGTTCACAGTACTTGATCATGGGTTTTCATGACACCAGAAATCCGTGGTTCATCTGTGTGTGTCTGAGGATACTAAACATCCTGGGATTATGCTGGATGATTGCGTAGTTTCCAGAATGTGCACTTTCTTCTCTAGCATTTCTTGTGTCATGGATATGTCCCAGAATGTTTGTTTCAAAAGCCAGTCCAAGAGCAAATTTACATTATGCAACATGTACAGCAAGAGGATGAGACCCTTTGAATGAGATGGGGAGCTAAAGAGACTGACATGGGAGCATGGAGAGACTGACACTGGGTTTTCACCAAAATAGGTCCTCATACATAAGAAGGAATTGCAATCAAGTCCTAGGAGGCGGCTGAGAGGTGGCACCCAGAATCTTCAGGTTTAGAGAAAAGTGTTTATCACTAATCCTTTGCTCAGAAGGACATAGGATGAAGGGTAATTGTGTTAAACTGAAGGAGCCACAGTTTAGATTAAATGTAAAGAGGATTTTTACAAAGAGAGCAGTAAAACTGGCACAGGTTGTTCAGAGAGACAGTAGATGCCCCATCCCTGGAAACACTCAAGGTCAAGTTGGACAGGGCTCTGAACAACCGGGTCTAGTTGGAGGTGTCCCTGAACATTGCAGGGGGGTTGGACTAGATGGCATTTAAAGGTTCCTTCCAACCCATCCTATTCTATGATTCTCTGATATGACTCTCATCTTATTCTGGGACATTCAAACACCCAGCGCCCTCTTCAGCAAAGGCAGTTTGCCAAAGCACCCTGTTGTGACTGCTTTCAAGTTTTAAGTCTGAAAGCACTCAAGAGTCAGGATGATTGACAAATTACCTTAATTTAGCAACTGATTTCACCTCAAATGAATAAAATTAATTGTTTCCATATGTCTTCTCTTAATCTATGGCAAACTCCTCTTTTACTGGAAATGAAATTAAATTGCATTGCCTCATATCTTCCACAGGAGAAGAGCACAGGCACAGACAATCACATGTTCAACAGACATGTGACATCACTTGACCATGAGTTCAAACAGGTAGATGAATGTGCAGGACTATGGTCTTTAGCTTTTGTTATTATTACCTCTGTTTCAGCATTATCGTTTTAAAGATCTTTATCCTCTCTTAAATACCACCCTCAGGTTATTCCTGCCATTTCCTAACATATGAATTTTCCTATATTTCTCAAAGGTTAATGTCACTGTACATCCAGCCTATGTTAGACTCTCAATCGTGTTATTTCTGTTTGTTATTTAGTGAGTGCTGCGAATTAAATTTGTACTATACTGCATGAGATGAAAATACCACCCCAAAGGCTTAGTAATCAAAGTCAGACCACTGGAAATTCTTCTGGAAAGGTGAAAAAAATATATGTTTATCTATATATTAATTAAAATTTAAGTAACTCATCTTCCGGCATTATTGAAAATTACAGTGTTTAAAGAAACCAATTCATTCAGCTGTGAATATAAATACTGTCTTGTTTTACTCTGGATGATTAACAGAATAGTGAAATGCTGGAATTCTATTATTTTAAAAGAAAACCACTTTTCTGAATAAGATAAACTGCCAGCCACAACCAATAATTATACCTTTTTTCTAAGGATATGCAACAGTGGGGTCTGTTTTAGACTATTGCATTTTCAACCATAGGAAGGAGCTAAAGTTACATAAATTTCCTGGAAGAGTACTTAGACAGCTGTTTACCTGAAATTGTGCTTGTTTCTGGCATCAGTCTGATATACAAGTTATTTTATAGTTGTGGCAGACAAGTAATAAAGAAATTGTTGAAATATTAGTACACAATTTATATGCTTGCCTACGTGCTTCACAAAAAGATGCTTTTATATTCTTTGAAGAATATTGCTGGAGATAACACCAATATATGGCTTCAGTTTTACTTCCCCCACTGGATCTTTATGGGTAACAACAGATTTAAACAATTTAGCACATGAGAATAAATATCAAAAAGAGGCATTTATGCAGCTCCTCAGAGTTTAAGGAGGCTAACATGGTCAAATCCTCCACCAATGTACCAAGGACAAACGCAGCTACACTTGATTTTAATGTGAAGTATTTGTGTTAATATTCCACATATGAATACCAGATTGAAATGAAGTGCTGTTTAACTTTAAAGGGTGCTATTCTATAAATTGGAGTTGCCAGGCTGAGCCAGGCACATGCTGGAGAGCAGACGAGTCAGAAGGTGGGAAACTGCCTTACCACCACGGCAGAATGACAAACCATAGCTGAACCTCCCTCTAACATCCATACGGGATTTCTGGCTACCGGTAAAAATTACTTTTCTAGGATGAACTGGTTGCCCCTAGGATTTCCCACCCCTTCATGTCCTATATTTGGATAATAATCATCTGGGAGGTCTTCACATCTGTAAACCTGAGCTGTCTTTAAATTAAGAGAACTATTTGCAGGGCTTCTGTAACTGCAGGTGATGGTGTAGTCACCTGAGTGTAGGTTGACATCCTAAGGCTCTGTCAGCTGTTCCTTCCTGCCACCTGTACCTATCCCTCCATGTCCCAGGCAGTCTTCTGTTCCCTCTCTGCTGGCACATCCCATCTCTGCCAGAATATCATGAAGCTTGTGTCAGATCTTGGCACAGGAACATAAAGAAGAGAAGCTGAACAGGATTCAGGAGCTGTGGGAGAATTCTATCTACTACTGTGGCTGCTGATCCATTATGAGTATCACAGCCAGAAACTCCCATCTGGAGTCTCCCACCAACTGCTCTTGGGCAGCTTTCAATGCAGTGGTATCAACAAGTTGAAACTTGACCCTAGAGAGGAGTTTAAGCAGAAGTGGAAACTCTACCCATAATCAGTCCCTCTTATTTGAGATCTCAGGATGCACGTGGGTCATATTTTAAAGCATTTCTCTGCAATTATATGGGTTAGAAACACCCTATAACCAAAGGAGGGTTAATTCTGACTTCTACTACTCTGTTCTAGTGAAAGATAACCTGAAAAATATCTTGAGACAGAGGAACATAGTTATGAACTGACCATTCCTGATACTAGATGTTTCTGTAGAGGTTTCTTACAGCTATCTTGCACAAAGGAATATTTTGCTATTTTTCAGTGCAGACACATTTCTCATACCATGAGAAAATCTGACAGTTCTAAAGACGTTTCTTTTTTTGTACAGAAAGGAAGACAGAAGACTGGGGTGCTTTTACTTGGAGCAAGGAATGTTCTATGTCATGCATTATTTAATGAGAAAAAAATATAGATCACAGGATCTCAGGATAATTCATGTTGGAAGGGAACTCAGGCAGCCCCTGGTCCAAACTTCCCCTCAAAGCAGGATCAAGTATGAAGGCAGAAGAGGTTTCTCAGGGCTTTTTTCAGTTAAGTCCTGAAAGATTCCAAGGATGGATACGGCAATGCCTCTCTGGGAAACCTGACCCACTGCTGGGCTGTTGCACAATGAATCATGTCCCCGTATGTGCATTCTGAACCTTTCTCATTTCAATCTATGACAGTCACCTCTCATCCTTCTACCATGTGCCATTCAGGTCAGTGATTATTGCCCCTTGAAGCCATTCCTTTGAGGCTTGGTCTTTGCCTCCCCTCAAAGGGAAAGTGCTCCAGCTCTGACCTTCTTGGTGAGCATCTCCTAAACTTGCTTGTATTTAATAAACATATTCTTTGTACTGGAAGATGTATGGGATTTAATAAGTTTTGAGAAGAGGAAAGTAATCACTTCCCTGGATAACCTGGCTCTGCTCCTGTTTATACATGTTGAATTTAATGAAGTTTGTGTTGGCCTTATTCTCCAGACCATCCAGGTCTCTGTGGATGGCAGCCCTGCCTTTAAGCATGTCAACTTCTCCGTGCATTGTGGTGTTTGCTAACCTGATGAGCATGTGCTCCTCATCCCCAGACATTGACAAAGACCAATTGATAAAGAGGAAAGGTCCCAGAATAGATTTTTGTGATACACTTGCCATCAGTCTCGAGGCAGAGTGACCCACTAACCACTGCCTTCCAAGTCTGATCATTCAACTAGTTTGTTACTCATCTAGCTGTCCAGAAACCTGGATATGAGAGGAGGCATGTCAGAAGCCTTACTCTAGTCAAAATAAATTAAGTCCATGGGTACTTCTCACTCATGTGACTATTCATTTTATCGTAGGTTTATGGCAACCATGGCCTTGTCTGAGGTAATAAAACGCAAAGATTTGGACACCACCACATTTTAACAACAGTCTGGATGACCTAGAAGAAGCTGGATTAAGAACAGAATGGAATTCAGGATGATTTTTAGAGATCAAGAAGATCATAGAAAGCAATCATGGTCACATGCTCTCTCTGTAAAAAACTGTCCTACTGTTACTGCCCCATAAAGAACAAAGAACTCCCTGGGAGAGAAAGGGTGAAAGGACGAAACCAACTCACTGGGGCATGGTAAAGGTACAAATGAGAAAAGAAAAGTGGTACAAGTCTCACAGAATCAAAAGCATGTTGGTAAGGAATGAGACGGGTAACCTGAGCTGAGCACTCACAAGGACAGTCTGTTCCCTGGAGGTGCCCAATGAGCCAGTGAACACCGCTCACTGGTGCTCACAGGTGAGAGGGGGAGGGAAAGAAAACAGGAGTCAACCTCCATGGAGTCTCAACCATCAAATTCCCTTTTCCAGCCAGTGTGTATGCCCATGCCTAGGGGAAGTTGGTGATGTGTACTTGGGGCCCTGGTGAGGAGAGGCTTCGCATCCAGGGACAAGATATGGGGCAAAGGAGGCACTGATCAGTGCCAGTGCTCAGCAGGGCTGTTAAACTTTTTCAAACTAAAATCCTAAACCCTACAACTTTTTAAAATCAGATCTGTAAAGATTTAAAATTTAAAAAAAAATTATATTAAAAAATTAAAGCATTAAAATTCAGACACATGACAATTTATGCCAAGCTTGGGCTTACTAAAATTACTACAACCAATTAAAGATACAAGAAAGTGTATTGCAACAGTTATTCTTTCCAGATTTTAATGAGTTAAGGAGTGCTACCTTTTCCCATAATGACACAGCTGAAACTGAGAAATTGCTTCTTTTTTTTACAACGGCTTGATCTTCATAAATATGTCAAATTACCCTCTATTGTACTTTTTACAAAAGATTGAATGCAAATATTTACATGTTTTCCAAAGGCCAGTATTTCTGCTTTTGTTGTGTAAATAAGCATTTGCCTTCATTTCTTTGAGTTTCTATTTATTATCAGATGCAACAGGAATATTTTCCTCATGTGAATTAATCCACTGAAATCTGAGAAAATGAATCAGAAATTAATTAGCCAACATGCTGTTCTCCTTTTCCAACTTATAAACAAAACCCAGATAGGAGAATATGAGAGCTACAATAACTAAAATGTAAAGAACAAATGACTAGGTTTTTAAAGTACCTAAAAGCATGAGACTTTGAAAAGTACCTACCAAGACTAGGTCCTAAATCTGCTTCAGTTCAGCTACACTTTTATTATTGAAAGTGAAGTGCTTGGCTGCTTAGTGGTTTTAAAAAAAACCCACCGATTATCTCTTTGTTCTGTTACACACCAACACATCAGATTTTCAGTTCACCATCTCTCTAATTAATTAGCCACCAGTTAAATCCAAATGCAATTTAAAAATCCAAAAATTAAGACAGAGAAAATATCTTATAAATTATCAAATTTATTCAAGGGATGTGTGAGCATCACACACACTTCTCAGTGCATCCTTCTCTCTAGGAAATAAGGAAAATCAAGTTTTCTTTAAAAACTGTGTCTGTCTGCACAGCATCACATTAAGTCACTGGACCAGTCATTGAGAAAGATTCCTTAGGACATGAAATGCAAACAAAATAAAAAAACCCCACAGTTTAACTTAAGTTTTCATGCTTTTGATTAAATTCATGGTTATGACCAGTGATTTAATTCACTTTGACTTAAGTCAACCTACATTGCCTCAGGTTCCCTATCTGTATATTTCACATGTATAAAATGGATGATATTAGGATGAGTTCCTTTCATTAGCCAGTGTGCTTCATTAGGAAGAGCAATGCTTCTTACAGCTAAATTGGATTTTTCTCTACTCTACAGTACCTTGGTCCTTTGCTGATTTTTCCTTCAGTAATCAGCCAGAAACACAAGGGTTTTTTGTGATGTGGACACTTGTCCACTAGATGCTGCACTAAGCCCACCTACTTATTTCAAACCTCCAGCCTGCTGCGGACAGAACCTGGACTTCTCTGAGCAATTCCTTCAGGTAACCAAGTAACCTTAGCAAGATGAGAGGTGCATGAGCTTATGGAGACAAGGTGCTTCCATTTCATATCTCAGCTTGGTTTCATCTTTGGTCTTGGACTGGGTGATGTGACTTGCCGAAGTAATGCACAGGATAGTGGTTATGAGTTAAACGACCCTATACACCTATACAGTCAGAAACATTCACTCTGACATACTGAATGAGCTTTATGTCCCTTTCTCCAATTTTGTACCCCTCTTAAAAGAGGGAATACAGCATCTTCTGGGTTCTGGAGCATGCTCTAGTAGCATAGATGTGAAATAAAGAGTAGTTGCAGACTTTGCTGTCTGCTTCTGGGGCTCAGGACTGCTGGGGTGAAGCCCAGAACCAGCAGGGCAGCTGATGCTGTGGCTCACTTGTAAAGGGAAGTGCCTATGCTCTGCAGGAATGGGAAATTTTACATTTGTTTCTCTCCTCAGATTTTTCTACCGCTGAGTTCAAACAGCAGAAGAGTAATTGTGACTTTCTGCCATCTAATTCTTCCCACTCAAAAAAAGCCAGCCAGCTCAGATAATTATTCCAGGAGGGAGGATGAAACTGGAGTGGAAGAGATGGCAAAGCAACATGAAGGTCCTATCAGAAACACACACACACACCCCGACACCCACACACCCAACATGGGCAAAACCAGGGCTTTTTACAGTTCTTTCACTGTGCCCAGGATTAGGGAGCCACGGAGGTGGTTTAGACAATTCATCTTTACACTCAGTTGCTTAAATTCTACTGCAGGTTTAATCTTGTCCAGTTATGTTTTAAGCCATTTCCTCATGAAGTGATTTACTAGTCCAAACAAGTATTTCCAAAGTGACACACAGTAAGTAGTTCATTCACCAAACATTCACTCGGTGTAAGTTTTTTCCTTATACAGCTGCCATAGGAGGCCACGCATTCTTGTACATGCCATATTGGTTTCCCAATTCCTTGAAGAAGGTGTGAGATACACAGATACAATTCAGGCCATGTGTCCTTATTGGGAGAAATCAAGCTATCATAACATACTTAATAACATTTACTTAATTTTTACTATACCTATTGACTATCTTTTATGCGTGCACACTGGTGATTGAACTTAAAACCTTGGCAACACTAAGAAAATTAATCTTATTCTCCTTTACCTTAAATAATATCCATCAAGAACAGATACTGTGATTTTTATTTGTTATACTACAATTGTGCTGTATAACTTGCTTCAGTCAATTCTAAAATGAACTGGGTTTGCTAAATGTTAGGCAAAACCATTGTAATTTTCTAATAAAAAAGTAAGCAGGTCTTGAACTCCAGCCTCTCCCTTCCAAAACATGTTACCCTTTATTTTGGAGCTAGTTCTTTAACGCAAATTCACAACCAAGTAATGGATACAGAATGAGCTGACTTCCCAAACTGTGCTTGCCTCCTTGATGGAGAGTGGGAGCAAAGGTGGGTGAAGGCATTTGACTGTGGTCCACTGTGACAAAGGATCAAGACAATACTCACAAACTGTGAGATGGCTACTGCTTGTTATGAGGGCCAAGAAATTCTGCCCATCACTGAGTTTCTCATGTTACATTTAGCTTCTTCTGTGGGAAGAAGAAACAAAACCCAGAACATGACCTGAGCTATCTCTGAGTGCTGCTTCTTTCCCAGCTACTTTCCCATCCAAGTAGGGAAACAATCAACACTGGCTGCTTCTCTACTACTAAATAGCTTAATTCCTCTGCTCACTTGCTGGTCCCAGATTGGGATATTACAAGGTTCTAAATATCTCACAGTATATTTTGGAAAAAAAGAGAAGAAACTCCATTTATTCTCCTTGAGCTGAAATTCGAATTCCACCTGGGGACATCTTAAACCAGGTCCCCAGCATTGTGCCAGAAGGATGTGTCCTCCAGCTCATGCCATGCGCTGAGCACACCTCACACCAACTCTGTTTTCTGCTAAAGCATCAACCTGCTGGACTGCAACACTGTGAGCACTGGTATTTTGTACTGAAAAAACAATTTTTAAAAGGTGCCATTGTTCTAGGTCCCCAAGGAAGATACATCAGGTCCAGAACATACCTGCTCTAGGGGAGTCAAGCACTATGTATCACCAAGCCTGGGAATAAAGGATTTCCTCTGGCAGCGTTTTCTTTATTGGGTAGGAATAGTCAGCACAGTTAATATTATGGTATCCAAGGACCTCACAACCAAAATAATGATAACTATACACTGTCATGGCAGAGAAAGACAACAACGAGAAAACTTATCCTGGTCCTTATATGCAGTGGCCAAATCAGCACTAACTGTCCCAGGAATAGATGGGTAATTCTCTTTCAACCACTGATAGCAGGGTTGGCCCCAAATTATCCCTGAAATGGACCCCCCATTCAAAATACATTTGTTGTTATTATTGAATTATATATTCTGAACCTATACGTCCATGTACATTTAACTAAATGGAAAATTTGAAAGAAAAATCTACAGAAAACATTAGAGAAAAGTTTTGATTTCAAACTGAGTTAGTCACAAAATAGAAACAAAACAAAAAATTAACTCAGCTTTAAAGTTTGCAGGAAAACTCCCCACAACCCTTCTGAAATTCATACCACTTTTGACTTTTCAGACCAAATTAATTTGCTAAGGCAAAGATTTATGTTTAATACCAGAAGGAATGATTAGACAGCTCAGACTGAGCTCTGTAGCACAAGACATCAATTTTCTTCCATTTACCCTGTACTGAGCCCAGTAATTTGAGCTAAACTACATAATTTCAGCCCATGAAAAACTAAATTATTAAGTGCCATGGTTAGGGGATAGAAAAGAACAAGGTGTTACCTTGGGCTTCAACAATAACAAGGAATTGATTAGGTAAGAAATGATCCATACTCCAAGCTATAACAAAGCCTGAAAAAAATCCCAAAGTTCTTCTAATCTGACTTGTGGAACATTTAGCCCTGTCCCCAAGCCTCATGATACATTTAATCCTCACTAGCTGGCTAAGATGTACCAGCCAAGAATTTAAAGCAGAGGATTCTCAATACCCCCTCAAAGCACTGGCCTACTCAGTCTGGCATGGCTTCCCAGCTGCATCCAACACTGATATTTTAAAGGAAAGGGGAAAAAGGATTAATTTCAGAGCATATATATTCAACTTGTCTTATGAAGGAAAATAATCCTTCCTGAACCTTGTGATCAACTGGACACTCTTAAAATATGAGGTTCAAAGACAGAATGGCTACTGTCCTGGATCACAGAAACACCTTGTCTAGTCTTCTGGTTCAAANATATCTATCTATCTATATCTATAATTTTTTGGTTTGGACCACTGTCCCAATTCTCACAAATTAATATTTTCTTGAATTAGATACAATATGCACACCACTTTGTTTAATATCCATTGATAGACTTATCCTCCATGAGTGCATAACATTTATAATTATACATTTGTGCAGTATAATTACGCACTATGTCAGGAGCACAGATTCTTAGTTTTAAGTCTAATACTTCATGTTTTCATAGGGTACACACTAAATTTTGCAATGTGGAAAAAAATAAACCAGACACTTGATCCCATTCATAGAATCACAGAATCACAGAATCATAGAATGGCTTGGGTTAGAAAGGACCTTAAAGATCATCTAGTTCCAAGTCCCCTGCCATGGGCAGGAACACCTTTGGTATTATATATATCCATATATATTTTATAAGTATATGTACCTATGTATATATATATATGAGCATTTAATTACAGCTATTGATGACAAGTCATTAAGACAATGATGAGAACCATTACCTTCATATTGACCAGGAATCATTAGGAGCCTGTTGAAAGCAATGCTGATCTTACTCTGTTCTGGCTACAACCCATGAAAAGAGTAAATGGGACATTTTCATTTTCATTTCTTCATTGACAGCAAGGTCAGAAGGAACGAGGCAGTCAGGCCCCTGCAAGGGGCTCAGGACGTCTCCCAGAAGTCATATTTAAGGTAGATCCTTAAAGAAGGTTATCTAATTTCATTTTAAGAATTGGTAAGGTTCTCTAATGTTTACTCTCACTGTGAAGTGGTGCTGACTTATCTGATTTCCGCTTTCATCTCATTGGGTAATTTTTTTTCCAGTGAATTAGAAGAAAACCTTCATATTTTCTACTGATGTAGGAACACAAGCCCGGTAATCAAATCCACCCTTCCAGCAAATGAAACAGACTGAGATCCTTTAGCCTGTTTTGGGAAGGATTAATTTTTCACCTTCTTTTCATGCTCCCCACTGCTTCCACATGTGTCTTAAAATAGTGACTTAAATAAAATTGTAGCAAGTATCTTATTAGTGCTGTATAACATCTTGGACCACTTTTCCATTTCTTTCCATTTTATTTTTTTTATTTACCCAAGGGTGACATCACAGTGGCTAGTTACAGTACTGCACTCAGAACAGCATTTAGGAAAAACTGCTTATAGTGTTATTTGAATCCTTCTCTGAGACTCACATCTGTGTATCCAAACTCACATATTCCTTTGTAGCTGCAGATTCCAGCATGTAAAAAGCACTTCCATCTAATCACATTTTGCCTCTTTTTGCAGCCAAAGATATTGTGTTGCTGCCTTTGGCTTCCTTTAACAACAATTCTGTTATATCTTCTGCATATTTCTTGTTTTTTGTTCCACACTGTCTGTATCACTTCTGGTTTACTGCTTTCCATTCCCATTCAGTCAATTTGTATTGGTTGGTTGACTTGCTTTGTTTTCAGAAAACAAACCCTTTTTACCATGTTTTCTGAGGTATGACTTTGAGGGCACTCAATACTTTTCACAGATGTGCCAGGAGTTATTTTAATCTTTGAAAAACAATGCATTAAAAGTAATTACTCGTTGATATTACATTCTGTTTGTATAAATATAGCCAGACCATTATTATTGCTACCAAGGAAACTAAGCTCAGCAATTAACCATTTCTGAGTCACAAAGGCAATTAACAATCCCCTGTTGAATCATAGAATCATTAAAGTTGGAAAAGACCTCTAAGATCATCAAGTCCATCCATTAACCCAGCACCACCATGATCACCACTAAACCATGTCCCCAAGTGCCACATCCACATACCCTTCGAAGACTTTCAGGGATGGTGATTCTACCACCTCCCTGGGGAGCCTGCTCCAATGCCTGATCACTCTTTCAGGGGAGAAACTTTTCCTAGTATCCAATCTTTACCCCCCCTGATGCACGCTGAGGCCATTTCCTCCTGTCCTACCACTTGTTATTTGGGAGAAGGGACTGATTCCCACCGGGCTACAGCCTCCTTTCAGGGAGTTTTGGAGAGTGAGAAGGTCCCCCCTGAGCCTTCTTTTCTGCAGACTAAACAATCCCAGGAACCTCAGTCCTCCCCATAAGACTTGCGGCTTCTCACAAGACAGTAACTTGAGTTCCTGAGAAGCAAACCGAACATACTTGGAAGCTTTGGGGGCCATCATTTCCTGCAATATAGACAGAAATGGTGCAGCTAGAATTTATACACAGGCATCCGGGCATTGTGCTGGACTAAAATGCCATGTAACAATGCCTTCTAATTTCCACAAAACACTAATGCCAAATTCTGCAGTCTATTTTAATTTCTGGGGAAGTGCTATCTGATTGCCAAGTCATCCCAAAATATAGGAAAATCAAGAAAAAAAAATCTAAAGCCACTAGCTGTGGTAGAAAATACAATATATTTTCGCAGACAACGTTGGTGATTGTGCAAAAAGCAATACCATCAGTTTCTATTCTGTTAGTGGCTGAGGACTTGCTGCACCGGAGCCACAGTGAAGCAGTGCCTGGCGTGCAGGTGCAGGCAGAGAGCTGCTGTTGTCCCCTCATAATCAAGGTGTCAGAAGCACAGAGGCTCCCTTTGTCTGCTCACTTCTGCAGCAGAAGGTGTCACTGACAACATTTTCACAGCCTATTCATTGGTCTAAGGACAGGAAATAGATAATGGGAGAATCCAGCATACCCCAAGAAAAGAAGGGAAAGAAAAGAAACAGATTGCCATCAGGAAAATGATACTTAAGAATCAGAAAGGTTAGCATCTAAATTAAAATACAGAAATGGGACAAAAGAAGTTATAAAAGCTATCTTGCAGACAGAAGTTACTACAAACCTCTTAATAAATAACATCTAAACAAGCAAAAGGAGGCAAGGACACCTTTGACACCAGAATCATAAAGGCAGAAGGGGGTGGCTTGGAAGTGAATGTTTGCTTTGCTTTCTTTTCTTTTGACATAAGAATAGCAAAAATGGATAATCTGAAGTCTGTAAATCTAGCTCCCTGCTGCAAGTTGCACTTCCAGGGAAGTCAGTGCCAGTACTTTAGTGACTCAGCTCCTTCACTGAAATATTGACAATACTTTATTAAAGAGGTAAATGGCAAGCAAAAATTCCATGGTTTTGCTTCAAACCAGGAATTCTGAACAAAAATGGAGAACATGAGGATTTTAAGTCAAATACAGAAGTCAGTTCCTCAGTACCAGAAAGATGTTAAATATTGGTGGTCGCAGTCCTTCACAATTTCCACAGCACTTGCTGTGGTGACATTTTCTGTGTCACAGCTGAAAATGCCACTCAGCTCAGTAGGTATTCCCAGCCCAAGGACACCCTGTGTGTTCACTTCTTACCAGCTTTCACAGAATGTACACCTTTGTAGGGATGGAAATTGTTAATATTCCGCTCTATCCTATGTTTTGACATTAAATAACTGCATAAAGAGGGATCTATGTTTTCATAGAATCATGGAATGGTTTGGGTTGGAAGGGACCTTAAGGTCAGCCCCCTTGTCCTATCACTACGTGCCCATGTAAAATGGCACTCAACTTCTCATGCCCACTTGCTCTCTTTTACTTACATGCTAAATCCTTGCCAATGTGCCAAGGGAGCTACAGACTGAGCTGGATTTGACCTCAGAAGGAAAACCCACAGGACAAGTTGGCCTTCTAAGTGACAATGTAAACTCACTAACTTTATTCAATATAATGGCAGTAGCAGCTCACACTCATCTGTGTTATCATGATAAACGGAACCCTAACCAGATCACTGCTGAAATGCATGAGACATCTGCCAAGGAGAGCACAGATCTCACTGCTGGAATGGTAAACCTTGAAAGATGACTGCAGGGATTGCTGAGGCCTTCCTGAGATACAGCAGTGTCTCCATATAGCCTACAAGCTAAGTGAAAATCGAAAATTCCTAACATGACTTATTTGGAGCTTATAAAGTCCTTACTAACACTGATTGCTATAATTACAATGCCAAAAACATCAATAACTTGGAAAGAATTATAAAACAATTTGGCTGTTATCTGTCAAGCTCTGAAATAAAAAAGTTGCCCAGCTTGTAACCTGGAAATTCATGAAGTATTCTCTCTGAATTTCCCTCCATTTTAACACACATGTTGAAACCCCAACACTCACCCTGGTTCTTGCAGGATATTTTTCCTGAACAAAAGCTACCTGCATATTTTTGAAACCTGATTTTAGAGAGAGCCCTTTCCTTTTGCAGCTTCAATTTCTTTCTCAAGATTTTCCTCCAACAAGCTTTTCCAAAATGTAAAATATCCCTTCCATTCATATGTCTTAGGACTTCTATCCTTTTAGAAATATTTTTGCTCGCTAAATTTCTTATAGGCAGTTTAGGAGCTCATCCAGACATTCCAAAAATATAAGTGAGAGTAGGTAGGAAAAAAAAAAAAATCAAGACAGAATTACTAAGAAGACAAATGTTTTTGAGCTATGCTTTCTCCTTCCTTGAGTAATGCACTGCTTATAACCATTACATTCCTCCCTCGCAAACCTTTCTTCTCAGAGAGGGATGACCCTTACCCTGCCCTCCCATCTATTCCTCTTCCACTCCTCTTTCCATCTGCTCTAGTAAACTCGTTAAATCTGTATTAAGAGCTGTGAAAAGAAGAATGTTTGACAAACTGGCTTGACTGCTGCTGACTCTGGTATCATCTGCTGTCATTTGCTTCCGTTGCTGTCAGCTTTAAAGGTCAAAGGAAAGAGTAAGTGTGGCCCCGGCGGGGCAGCGGTTCTGGGGAAGCAGGTTGGCATCTTCCACCGTCTGTAGCAGCTCCTTTGCTGTAACGGCTTTAAAATGTTCAAAGGCTTTTATTTCCTCTGCCACTCAAGCTGAAAAACTGGACTCAACCTTTCACACAGTTTGGGTGAATTTTTCTGCATTATCAGTTTTCTTGCACAGCTAAAAGTTTTCTGAAGCTTTAATTACAACTGAGTTTTGAAGCCCAAATTACCTGTCCTTGGGAGAATGAAAGATGCATAAGCAGACACTGTACCAGGCACTGGTACTTAAATACAGAAATAGACTTGTCATTTTTAAAAGATCTGTCAAGAAGGAAAAATTCTTGCAATTCAGAACTAGAGTCCATTAATTAAAATGGCAAATAAAGACCCACATTTTAAACCAGGCTATCTGAACCTAGGTAATTAACATTAGTTTATCTGCTGACATGACTGACAAAAGATATGTACCTAAATTATTCATGTTAAAGGAATTAGTCACATTATCACACATTACTGGGCACAGACATTTGAAAATGAGTCCCTGTTTTATCACTATCCCTGTGCACAGACAATGAACGGAGACTGAAAATTTAATATCATACGACCACACTTCCATATGAAGCAATTTATGTAGGGATGACCTTTTCAATATCTTCCCACTTCCTGGACCACAACGGCACAATAAGTCAATACACAATGGTAGGAATTTTTCATCTAAGACCTCAGTGACTCCAGGTTTTAGTGGAAAAACTGTAAAAATAGCAAATGTTTGTCTTCCCATTTCTGATCCAAATTTTGCATTTGCATTTAAGTTCTATGAAAGCAGCAGTAAAATATATTTTTTTCCCATTTTTCTGACACTTTCAGAGTGTGCTGTTTCTTAGATCATTATTCTTGCACTTTTTCCATTTCCAGTCTTCTCGTTTGCAATGCTTGCCATTATTGTTTTTTTTTTTAATCTAGTTCCTGTCAATTTATTACAAACTTTCTGAGAAGTTGCATTTGGCACAAGACATTTTTTTTTACTACAATTTAAAACTTTCAAATCTTTCCCATCTGTTTTATATGACAGTAATGAGAGTCTTAAAAAGGGATTCTATTTTTGCAGTGTTCCAAAAATGCCTTCTGTGCTGTATATTGTTTAGTAATACTCTTTGCATAGTGCCATTAATCTCTAAGGGCCGGATGCTGAGAGTGGGCTTTAGTGCCCTCAACTTCCGCTAGAGTCAGAAATAGGTGAAGATCTTTCTCTTTCTGTAGGATGTGATCAGTGCTTGGCAGAAGCAGATGCTAATTGGCCCAGTGGGAGAAACATAAATGCACAGATATGTGTAAAGTGTGCTTGGGGTTTTTTTAAGATTAACTATGGATTAATCTCATGGTTTGTCTGAAGCAAATAGAAACTGCTATTTTTTTGCTGAACTTTTGAAGTACTATACTCAGAAGTTGCAGTAAGAAACCCAAAAGCTTATCTTGTTTCCATTTAGTTCACTGAAAGCTGTTTTTTCAGTAATACACATCTATTCACTGAAAGAATGAAAATGAGAAAATGCACCTCTCAAGTTGGAAGTGTGAAGGTAAAAACAGCATAAAGCAGCATTAACAAATTTTCAGTCTCTAAGCTACAATCTAGACACTTATCGACTTGACTGCTTTCTGTTAGGCCAAAGGGAGAATATCTGTAAACAGTCTTAACCTAATTTTTTCTTATCACAAGGAAACTCGTCCATTTGCTCCAGAGCCAGAAACTGCCCCTACATGCGGGTAACCTGAACAACTGGGAAAAAGAACCCATCCCATTTATGTGCCAGTGCATTCCATAGCAAACCAACTCACCCACTGGTAAATACATAAGCACAGATTTGGCGTAGTCTTTCTAAACAAAACAAACCTTTAAAACTGAGCTTTCTTTAGTATGGCTAGGAGTTTGGCTAAAGAGTTATTACAAGAGGAGCTCTATCTCTTAGATCTTTGTGAGGGTATTGTCTTTCCTTTCTTGCTGGTCTACCTGCAATGTTTCTGGCAATCCATTTCTTCCATGATCATGCTTTTATTGAGGGAGAATTGAGCTGAAATTCAATTGTACAAGTCAGTTTTTTAAGATATTACCCCCTGAACAGGAATCAAGAGGTTTTAAAGATTGATTTAGATGAGACACAGGACTGGGAGTAGTGAAGTAGGGGGCAATTCCACCTTCTGAGCTACTCTGTGTCTCTAGGAATGATATGGGAATATTTGTCTGGACTTTTCATTTACCCAAAGGAAAAAAAAAAAAATAGTGTTAGGGATTCCTTCCTTGCATGGTGATGAGGTAACATTCACTCCTAGAAAAAGAGTGAAACAAATTAATCAACTTCTACAAATTCCAGAGCCAACTGGAGATAGGTTTGTTTCTATTAGAGATAGAGGATTATTCATTATTTTGTGGGATTACTGACATGATCCCTATCATCTGTACTATATCATATTCCTCCCTGTACAGCATCGGCAAAATCTGAAAAAACTTTTTCGTAAAACCTTGCTAGAAGGAATGAGAAAAGAGGTATGTCCTTGAAAGAAATCTTCGCAGTGGGCAGCTTCTGCACCTGATGATTATTCAAGAAAAAGATCCCACTTTGACTCCAAAGATATATGCGGAATAGTTTCACATCTATATTAACAGAGTTGCATTTCTACTTATGGAAAGACAATACTACATATGACAAATATTCATAATAAAAATAGCCTTATTTAAATCTAGTTTTTTTTTAATTTCTTTTACTCCAAGGTGTGTTGGATACACCTACATAAACAAATTCAACAGTACTACCAAATTTTGCTGGGTAATAGAAGACTTCACTTTACACCATGAACACTTCTAGTAGTGTTTCGCCCCATGTCAATGACTTGGCCTGGGCAGTCCCTGGGCATGGTTCAGTAGGCAGCACAGACCAAGTCCCATTCCCAGCAGGCAGCTTATATTCATCCTCACCACTTTGGACAGCAGCAGAGCTTCACAGCATGGCTGTCAGCTCTTCTACAGCTTAGGGCTCTGGGTCAAAGAACAACCTTAAGCTGCTTTACTTATACATACTCCCAGCTCCTCTAAAATCAATGAAGAGACAGAGGCACCTCCAGAGGGCAACTTCTCCCCATAACCCGGGCACCTGTTAGAAGTATAAGTGTGCTTCTAAGATGTCCTTTTCTTCTCTGTCTGTGTCCCCACTGCCTACAGATGGATTTAGATATTTATTACTTAGACAGCTAACATGAAGGCAAATCCCACCTTAAACCCTAGGGATAACAAAGCCACACAGGGAATGTCATTCAGGCATTCTTCTCGGTAGATCCATGGTCTAAAAGCAATTGGGGCAGGGTCAGAAGATTCTATGACTATTGTTTCTTATTTCTTCCACATCATCTCCTGACTCCAGATGAAGGTGAAGTTCCATTGCACCATGAAGTGTGAGAAATCACAGAACATAGGACTAGGTCCAAAGAGCACTAGAGATGGGAAAGTGAAGTCTCAGTCTCAGGATACGCATTAGCCAGCATGGGCTTGGAGCTAGATACTTAAACACAAGGAACAGCCAGGAGAAGGCAGCTCTTTCAGACTTCAGGATGCTCGATGCTCACTGAAATGCTCCCTGCAAACTGGTACTCACCTTCTGCCACTCCAGACCAGAAAAAGTTTTGCAATGAATTTTAATTAAACTGGTCCTTGCAGGCAGGAAAAATTGCAGCTTAGTTTTGCCTTTTCCACTGTATTTTTCTTCCATTTTCTTTTCCTCCTTCTCCATTCAGTACGAATAGGAGTGGACAGTTGGAGGAGAAGAGGGTTGGGGCTCACCAGGGCAGAAAGCAGCACAAGAGACAACAGGATGTGTCAGTGAAACTGATTTGTGCCATTCCATTGCTGTACCAGGTGAGTTCACTAATTCACCAAGATCCACAGCCTCTCTGGATACAGGGGAGTTTGTAGACAGAGCTGTCTGGCAGTGGTCCAGAGGGAGGAAATCGAGGAACAGCCAAGCCCAGAGGGGATCCTGTCCTCTATTAGCTCAGGGTTTGTTTTCTTTGTAAATTAAGCTAAAGTCCTTGAAAGCAGAGAACCAGGCATTTGCTAACTGGAAACTGTGCTCTTAAGAGTGAGTGCTGGCACTGCTAGTGATGTGTCAGATCAGGTGCTGTCCTGCTGAGATGAAGTGGGACAGGACAGCAGGAGAAAGGAACCAGTTGAAACATGCAGTATAGAAATTTGGCTGTTAAACAGACTAAACTTCCACCATGTTATAGAGCTTCCAAAGCAAATCTAAAATAAAGAATGTTTTTTTATGCTGAACTCTCGCAATGTATGAAGATAATAGTAACGTCGAAGTGGGAAATAGAGAATACAGATTAAAATGGAATACAATTTAAGTCTCCATGCAGCTCATGGATGAAGTCTGATCAGTCCGTATTTCATTTTCTGATCCATATGCTCACTGAAAATAGCACTATTTTGGTTTTTGCTGTTCCACATCACCAGTTTTCCCATTCTCGAGAAGGAGCAGCAGCTGCTGGAAAGTTCAGTGTCTTGAATTCATCCTCCACTAGATGGCAACTGCTGAGCTTCCGCACAGCACTGCAGAAACCTGTAAAGCAGCAAGCGAGTATCTTCTCCGGACAGACTGCTTGAGTGCACCTTCATAACGTTCTTTATTTGCAGCTGCCTAAAGAGTAGCTGCTAATCGGTTCAACTCGTGACAGCGTTTGCACAAGACACACATATTAAAATGGAATATGGATTTTAAAGGTAGAAAAGCAGGAATTCACCCATCAGGTAAGTGGGGCCACAGCTTCCTTAGAGTCATTCAGTCCAACTCTCCTGCCACGGGCAGGGGCACCTTCAACTAGATCAGGTTGCTCAGAGCCCTAGTCTTGAATGTTTCCAGGATGGGGCATCCACCACCTCTCTGGACAACCCTCAGTGTAAACACTTTCTTCCTTATACCTAGTCTGAACCCACCCTCTTTTAATTTAAAACAATTACCCCTGTCCTATTGCTACATGCCCTGTTCAAAAGTCTGTCATCACCTTTTTTGTAAGCCCCCTTTAAATATTGAAAGGCTGCAATAAAAGTCCCTTCCAACCCAAACAATTCTGATTTTGTGATTCTAAGCTTTTCAGCTTTGGATCATAGCACTAGGCTGGGGACTGTAACCAATAATTACCAGCAGTCTCTGATTTCATTTCCTTTAGTTTATTTTGTAGAGGTAATAAATATGGAGCAGTTATTAATTTTCTCATGATACAAAGACCAGCATCTCACAATAAAACTGACAGCCTTTAAACAAAAAGTCTTGATTCTTAATAATTTCAATTTTTGCTTAAAACTTTTCACTGAATTTAAGTGGGATTTGTGTGTAGGTCATATTCAAAGCCTTTCCGAAATTTATTTCAGTAAAAAAAAAAAAAAGGTTCCGTACAAAAATAAATACAACCATAGAGCCCATGCAATAGTCATAAAAAATCTATTTGGAAAAGTACATCCTGACCGAGACCTCCTCCCACATGCTCGATCTCTCTCTGAAAGATGTCTGCCAGACAACAGAACCTGCTTCTACTTTTGGTTACATGAGCATTATCTGAAATAACTCTGCTGGAGATATTTGACTCAAACTGATACAAATTGTATTGTAATCAAGTACAGTATTTTCAGACAAATAATAACACTCCTCATGGTCTATAATCTTTCCTTTTTCTGTAGAGTTTTAACTCACAAGCAAGCACAGAAAGAGATTTTTATTGATGAATTGATAAGGTTTAGCAGGGGTTTTTCCTGTTCTTCTTTATATTATTGAATATATTATCTAGAATTTGCCTTACTGATATGGATTGTATGCTGAAAAAGCTTTCTCAGAATTAGATTTTGAACCAAACTTGGTGATATTTTTCTAAAAGACATAAAACCCATACTAGATATGATAACGGCCTTATTAGTTAATGGTCAGTTATTTTCTGGCAATCTGTCCTCAAAAGGTCTGGTAGGGCAAGAAGCAGCTCCTTTAGCTGCTCTTTGAGATTTCTTTCTTGATGCTCATCCTCCCATTGAATAAGGAAAAAATATTTCATCTTCACATACACTTTTTTCATGGGATAGGCAAAAATTGTGAGGCGTCCTCTCTTCCCACATGGCAGCTTTACCTGCCTGCCTGTTCCTGTCTCTGAGTCTGTCAGCTGGGCCACCCACAACTGCTTTCCGTCCCTCTCCGTATCAGTCCTTAAGCTTCTCATCACCGCAGTCTTTTATCCATCTCTCCCCTAAAGACTGCGGGTAGATGATCCTCATAAACCCCTCAAAGAGCACTGAGAAAGCAACAGTGGTGGAGAGTCCACACTGCCATATGTAAGAAGATGGTTTTTTATTTTTACTTTATATTTGTTAATTATCGATCTCTTAGAGATTAGCTGAAGTTTTCTTGTGTCATATGACAACTTAGCCATTCAGTGCTATTGAGATTGATGGCACTGGTGCAATTTTGAAGGTTTTAAAGCCTTAGTTATGCTGTGGAACCCTTCTTCCTGTGCCCTTAAATATTTTTACTTCGGGGGGAAAAAAAAAAAAAAGCTAATTTTTGCAACACCAGTATTAGGAGTCTAAATTTTTTGCTAGACATTCTCCTCCCTTGAACTGTGGTTAAACTGGAATCTTAAGAACTATTTTTCTTATAATGGAATTAAAAACACATCATCAAAGCAGCAGCTGCTGGCAATGATGGTGTTTCAATTCCCAGGACAAGAAGCTTCGGGAAATTTATGGTTGGGATTGCACAAAATGGTTGTCTGTGACAGCAGAGATTTGAACTCACTAGACTGTCACCTTCCGCTAGACCAGGGTGCTCAGAGACCCATCCAACCTGGCTCTGAACACTTCCAGAGATGCAGCATCCACAATTTCTCTGGCAACCTGTGCCAGTGCCTCACCACCCTCACAGTAAAGAATTTCTTCCTTATATCTACTGTAAATCTACTCTCTTTCAGTTTGAATCTATTTCCTCTTGTCCTGTCACTACAGGCTCTTGTAAAAAGTCTCTCTCCCTCTTTCTTGTAGGCTTCCTTTAGGTACTGCCAGGGAAATTGCGACCCTTGGGAAGAATGTCAATTAGAAGTGGTGGAATGCAGTTTTGTCTCTCCTGAGCTTCCACCTTGGATGTACCATGAAGTACACGCAGCCAGTGGACACCTTTGGACTGCTTTAGGAAGGGATGTGCATGGGGATTTTGTAATGATCACACAAGGATGTTGTATACATTCTTTACACTTAGAAGTGGCACAGACCACCTCAATGGAAAGAAATCAAACCCAAAACACCTGCTCAACCAGAAAACCTCACCTAAACAAAACAGGCAAGAAGTGAGACAAACCGTCAATAATAGGACTGGACCAAACCTCAGAATATCTTCAAAAGCAACCAGAATTTCCCAAAGCCATATTAACACCACAAGCAGCTCATAGCAGAGACTAACAACCTGCCTCAAGCAACAGAGAGTGGAAAACATGAAAAGAGCAATGAAGCCTTAGAGCATCATTGAAACAGGAATTCTGGAGGTTAAGTGAATAAAAAGGCACTGGCGACTGAGGTAACTGCCAATGCAACTTCATTTAAATATTTTTGGACTATGAGCTGTTACACTCTCGGATGGTTTTTCAAAAGTTTCCTAATTTGGACTGACATTTCTTGCATCTCCAATAGCATTTACATGACTAATAACTTGGCCAAAGCGACAAGTTTTCTGCCTGTGAATCATAAAATGAATATAGTTGAAAAGGGAAGATAAACAGCCAAATTGAGACAACTCTGGAAACATAAGTTTCTTTAACCAAACAGATGTAACATTTAAAGTAATAATTTTAAAAAAAAAGCTATTTGTTTACACTGGCTTCATCTATTATCCATTGATTACCCAGTTGAATATAACCCAACTAGTACTGCCACAACCTGCTTTTCTTCCCCCAGGTTGTCTTTAGATGCCTAGCAAAGTTTTAAAAAATACTGAAGTAGCTTAGGAACTCGGGACCAGTTTTAAAAAACTAAGATCACGTCCAAATGGCAGACTGAACTTCAGACACAGCAGCCTGGAAACTGAAAGGAAGCTGACAGCATGAAACACTGAGTGAGTTAATTTCCCTTGACAGCAGAGAGGCATGAGAGGGCTGAATCCCACTGACTTGGCTATTTCTAGGATTGTTGGTTATTTTTTATTTTTCCCTTTCATCTCTATCTCCCCTAGCTGTGAGTGTCAAGAAAACATCACCAAAAAAAAGAATTTATGGAAAGCATCAGTAACCCTGCCAAATGGAAAATGAGTAGGAAAGCTGGAATCTATAGACCCCATATACTACTGAAGAATTAAATCATAGAATGGTTTGGCTTGGAAGGGACCTTAAAGATCATCTAGTTCCAAACTCCTCTGCCATGGGCAGGGACACCTTCCACTAGACCAGGTTGCTCAAAACCCCATCCAGTCTGGCCTTGAACATTTCCAGGGATGGGGCATCCACAACTTCTGTGGGCAACCTGTGCCAGTGCCTCACCACCCTCACAGTAAAGAATTTCTTCCTACTATCTAATCTAAATCTACCATCCTTCAGCTTAAAGCCATTACCCCATATCAAATCACTTCTTGGCCTTGACAGAAGTCCCTCCCCAGCTCTCTTGTAGACTGTTTAGATACTGAAAGGTGCTCTGAGATCTCCCAAAGCCTTGTCTTCCCCAGGCTGAACAGCTCCAACTCTCTCAGGCCGTCTTCATAGTAGAGATGCTCCAGCCCTGTGAGGAAGAACCACCTCCTTCAACCTTCTGGTTACACTTCTTTTGATTGCTACCAAGAAATACTACACCTCAATCACACACCCTAATGGATAACCTGACTGTTACTCCCAGAAACCCTGCAGCTGTGTTTTAATATCTCACATTTGTACACAGAGATAGATGAGAGTTTAAGGACAAATTAAAGGTCAAGCTTTGGACCAATAAAATATAAAGAAATCCAGAAAAAGTGAAAGATTTTGTTTCAAAAGACTGCAGAATAAAGGTTGTTTGCTATTGTTATGGAAAGTATGTATTTTAGTTGTCAAACTAAAGTCTAAAACAACACTGAAGAGGTTTGAGATGTTTCACTTCACATGAACAATTTTGTTCTGCTTAAATCCTGCTTCATTTTCATTGGCCAGCAAAATTGAAAAGTCAATTATTCACACTGTTCTACATGAAAAACTGGGTTCTCAAATGGAACTAAAGAAAGAGGGTGGGTAATAATCAGTCAATACATTGAAATAAGAACTTTTAAAAGCCTTGGAAAAATGTATTAAATAAGTCATTACCCAAGTTTTCATTTCAATCACTGAAATATTCATTGTGTTTGTTTTCAATACACCAATCTTATCTAATGGTATTTGAATATATTAAATATTTCTTTTTTATTTTGTGATGTTTCCAAAATAAATGAAGATTAAAGAGGGGGGAAAGAATATTCTGTTCTTCTGCAGTAAGGATCCAACAAGTTTTACTATCAGGAAAATTAGGCAAATATTGAAAAGACGTCAATTAACATCTAGGAAAAAAAGGACCAGGCAAAATAAACTGCAGTGGTTTATAAAGAAGGAATTATTATTAACCTATTATTAAAGAAGGAATTATTCCATAATGGTCTGTTATTGCCACAGATTCATATTCCTGGGAATGTGTCAGCAGCAGGACACTGATTTCTTCAAGATCACTTGCAGTTGCTAAGGCCCCTCCCTTCTGCATTCGGAACAGTCTTCAAGCTTTTAACATGTGACTTTGGTATGAAAAGAAAAATTCAGAGCAGATTTATTAAGTATTTATCGTGCACTAATGGGAACCCAGGACCATTTTGCAAAAATGGAACCCAAAGACTTGGAATCTTACTCATAGAATTATAGATTAGTCTGGGTTGGAAGGGATCTTTAAAGATCACCGAGTCCAACCCTTCAGCTACTAGCTGGTCCAACTACTTCAGCTAGGTATTTAGTGCTGGTTTCTGCCTTCATTTCCCATTCCCAATATTTATTTTTCTTTTTCATCTAGACAAAAAACTGTGTTGTCTGAAAGAGTTTTGGGCTTAACACCTTCACAGGCAATGAACTCATTGCCCTAATAATGAGCTCCAGACTCTGGCCTCCTGTAGAATATCATATCAAATTAGAATAGAATGATACAATCAGGGTTGAAAAGACCTCTAAGATCAAATTCAAGCCATAGAGGTTAGGTTAATTTTCAGTTTCCTCCTTAGAGGTGGCCTTAAAAAGTGCGAGTACCTCCTCTGAGCAGAGCTCTGGCACTGGCAGCTTCAAAAAGAACACAGGGTAGGTGTCAGGCCATAAACTTTATGGCCTTGCAGAAGAGATACAAATGAGAGGTGAGAGGTTCCCCTTTCTTCACTGAGCTTCCCCCCTGCTCCCACGCAGTGAGAAAAGTCCAAAGAAGAACAAAAGAAGACAGGGAGGAAATTATTTAAGAATTAAAAAAAAATGTGAACAGCAATATTAAAAAATAACTTGGGCTGCCTTAGGGGAAGTAGGAAACCAGATTTAGACACCTAACTCTCTCTGTGACTTGATTGTCATTTCATAAATGCACAGTGTGACAGTGTATACAAAAGACCCTCACTCTAGCTCACGTCACAGGCTCCCCATTGGTGCTCATCAATAAACTTCTGGATTACACTGCTGGAATAAGCTGTCTGGGGCTTTTCCATACAGCCTCTGCTGACATAAAGTGGCCTTTCTAAGGGGTAGCAAATTCCAGGTTACTGTAGATCCAGGATGTCAATAGAAAGGTTTTATGAGCACACTGCTGCTCCTTGCAACATTTATTACCACTGCTATGCACTTTTTCAGTGTTCTTCATATTTATTCCTGTCTTCTTCTCTCACTTTCCATCTTCCAATCCTCCCTTATCCATTTCTTTGTACTTCCAGCACTTTAACTGCAGTGGTGTATCAACAGGATCTCTTGCAGTTGTGCCCTCTCCAGCATATTTCTATTGTCTAGTTTCAGTATTTCCATAATGGAACAGATTTCTTTTTCCCCAGGGGACTAAACCCACAATTTCACATAGCCCTGTCATCTCAAGAGTTAGGCTGAAGGTATCTCTAACATTTGATCTTAGTAAACTCACATGGAGTTTCATGTCAGCTTACCTTGCAACATGAGGATTACAGTGGATAATCTAAATAAATAATTTCTGCTCATAACTGATGCAAAGATGAGGGGCAATGTGCCAGGCCTTGGGAGAAGGGTGCTGAAGTAAACCTGCCTGGATATTGAGTTCAGTCTTACTTAGTCCCTTTGTTAATGATACCTGGAAGTGGCATTTAAGGCACATAAATAAAACTAATCTTTGGGAGCAGCTATAAATATTTGTAGTCAGACAAATAATACAAAGAGGCCTGAAGAAACCAGAAATAAAATTATAGTCTGATTGGAAAAAGGAAGAAATGAATGCAACAGTGAAAACTCTGAAGCCTTGGCTTAGTTTTTAATAAGCATTTTAATAAGCTTGTGATAATGAAATAAACTAGATCAGAGTATTTTCTGTGCAACAATGACAGTTCAAACTTACTAATTTTGCATATTTTAGTCTATGCAACCATCAGAAGCCCTAAAGGGCACTGGAAGTTCTTCCAGCTATTTGCAGACAATCCTTTAAGAAGTCTTTGCTAAAGCTCACTTTCAGTTCAATCTGATTAAAAAAATCAAAAAGCAGATGAAAGAAAAACCAGATTTCTTTAAGTCTGCAACCTGTTTGTTAATTACCGAGTGTTGCAGCTGTGGTCTGACTGTTCCCAGCCTGCTGTACCTCCCTCCTCCTCCCACTCACTCCTGCAGAACAGCTCTTTCTCTGCACCTTTTGGCACCAGCATCATGGCAAGGGCAGGCTGATCCCCACCTCTGCTGCACACCCCCACATCCAATTCACATCTCTTACCACTACACACACATACAATATTGCTACAAAGCTCAGCACAGCACTGCACACAGATTAATGCTGCACCCCACCTAGGCTGGTAAATATTGTTTCTCAGCAAGTGCACTGCTCTTTGCTGTTATAAAGCATTCAGCTCTTCCCACAGATCACAGAGTCTGTCCACAGCTGACGTTGTAAAATGAAGCAGAGGGAGAGACGCTGGACTGAAATAGAAGTAACCCCATTGTCTCACTCATAGATTTCCTCACTCATAGAGAAGGAAAAATACGTGTCACAATATTTAAATTTGCATAAGAAAATTTTCTTTTGTATGTAGATTCCTCATTTGTACTTGGAAATAGATAATCTAGATCATAAGCCAGTGGAGTAACCTATATGCAGTTAATTTATACACATCTACTACAAAATATCTCCCAATATTTTAAGAGGAAAAAAGGAGTATCTTCTTTCACAGATTTAGGTCCATCTGCTATAATTTTTAGCTAGTAGCCATCAAAGTAACTAGTCTGTATGTGAGCCCAGCTGCATAAATTTCCCATGTTCATCACTAAATTAACTTCAAAATTCTACAGTGCTCAAATAAATGTCTAAGGTTTGGTCTCACATTTATCAAAGCCCCTCTTCCCACATATCAAGTAGCACTGATAGGACTAGGAATGTGAAGTCATGTGAGCGCCTCACGTCTTAGTGCAGAGACTGCAAAGAGACTTCTCAGCCAAAACCTGCCAGCAAAGTTTGGCAAAATTCTGCATGGAATATTTTTGCAAGTTAAAATTCCACCTCTGTGTTGCAATTCCATTCTCAGGGAGTATTTCTAGTTTCTGTTTCAATTCCAGGTCTGCTATAGATTTAAAATAGAGGTCAATGTGTTTAACATAGTTTAAGAAATATGACATGGCAGTATAAAATTTTGCAAATTTATAGTAACATTCCATTTACGGCTTTTATCAATCATACAGGGAGGAAATTAAAACGAGAACTCAATGTGGTTAAATTTTTTCTGCTGATTCTCTGTGAATTCTTAATATTCATTTCTTCCTAATTTGGTCCTACCACAACTTTCTTTTATGCTTGCTATTTCAGCACATGCAATTTATTAGCATGGGCAATCAATAGCAGAGAAGGCTGTTTTACATAAAACCTTTGGCAATGGATTGAAGACCTTTCCAGCCATACCTCTTTTATCAAAACTGATGTCTTTATTGGCACTCAGAAAAAGTGTGCTGCAGTAGCAGCTGCCTCAGGCTACTGCAATACTTGCTCTATCCCTCAGCCACAGATCTTGATCTAAGAGGTGAGAGAACCTCAGCTACTCTTGAAGAATCTAAGTTATTTGTGGCAACTTATCCTAAGTCGGGGCTACAACCATCTAGACACATACCCTAGCTCCTTTCTTCAACCTCCTTTCTGTTTTCATAAGGGCAAGAATCTCCATTTTTTTTTACTCTGCTATAGTTAGAATAGAATAGAGTATTTCAATTGGAAGGGACCTACAAGGATCATCCAGCCCAACTGTATGACCAGTTCAGGCCTGACCATCACTTAAAACGAGCTCTTAAGGGCAATGTCCAAACGCCTCTTAAACACTGACAAGGCTTAGGGCATCCACCACCTCCCTACGGAGCCTGTTCTGGTATTTGAGCACCTTCTTAGAAAAGAAATGCTTTTTAAGTCCAGTCTGAACCTCCCCACTGCAGCCTTGAACCATTCCCACATGTCCTATCACTGATTACCACAGGGAAGAGAGATCAGCACCTCCCCGTCCTCTTCCCCTCCTTAGGAAGCANATGTCCAAACGCCTCTTAAACACTGACAAGGCTTAGGGCATCCACCACCTCCCTACGGAGCCTGTTCTGGTATTTGAGCACCTTCTTAGAAAAGAAATGCTTTTTAAGTCCAGTCTGAACCTCCCCACTGCAGCCTTGAACCATTCCCACATGTCCTATCACTGATTACCACAGGGAAGAGAGATCAGCACCTCCCCGTCCTCTTCCCCTCCTTAGGAAGCAGTAGAGAGCAATGAGGTTGCCCCTTAGCCCCCTCTTCTCCAAAACAGACAAACCCAGAATCCTCAACCACTTCTCACAGGACGTGCCTTCTAGCCTNTCTGATTAAAAAAATCAAAAAGCAGATGAAAGAAAAACCAGATTTCTTTAAGTCTGCAACCTGTTTGTTAATTACCGAGTGTTGCAGCTGTGGTCTGACTGTTCCCAGCCTGCTGTACCTCCCTCCTCCTCCCACTCACTCCTGCAGAACAGCTCTTTCTCTGCACCTTTTGGCACCAGCATCATGGCAAGGGCAGGCTGATCCCCACCTCTGCTGCACACCCCCACATCCAATTCACATCTCTTACCACTACACACACATACAATATTGCTACAAAGCTCAGCACAGCACTGCACACAGATTAATGCTGCACCCCACCTAGGCTGGTAAATATTGTTTCTCAGCAAGTGCACTGCTCTTTGCTGTTATAAAGCATTCAGCTCTTCCCACAGATCACAGAGTCTGTCCACAGCTGACGTTGTAAAATGAAGCAGAGGGAGAGACGCTGGACTGAAATAGAAGTAACCCCATTGTCTCACTCATAGATTTCCTCACTCATAGAGAAGGAAAAATACGTGTCACAATATTTAAATTTGCATAAGAAAATTTTCTTTTGTATGTAGATTCCTCATTTGTACTTGGAAATAGATAATCTAGATCATAAGCCAGTGGAGTAACCTATATGCAGTTAATTTATACACATCTACTACAAAATATCTCCCAATATTTTAAGAGGAAAAAAGGAGTATCTTCTTTCACAGATTTAGGTCCATCTGCTATAATTTTTAGCTAGTAGCCATCAAAGTAACTAGTCTGTATGTGAGCCCAGCTGCATAAATTTCCCATGTTCATCACTAAATTAACTTCAAAATTCTACAGTGCTCAAATAAATGTCTAAGGTTTGGTCTCACATTTATCAAAGCCCCTCTTCCCACATATCAAGTAGCACTGATAGGACTAGGAATGTGAAGTCATGTGAGCGCCTCACGTCTTAGTGCAGAGACTGCAAAGAGACTTCTCAGCCAAAACCTGCCAGCAAAGTTTGGCAAAATTCTGCATGGAATATTTTTGCAAGTTAAAATTCCACCTCTGTGTTGCAATTCCATTCTCAGGGAGTATTTCTAGTTTCTGTTTCAATTCCAGGTCTGCTATAGATTTAAAATAGAGGTCAATGTGTTTAACATAGTTTAAGAAATATGACATGGCAGTATAAAATTTTGCAAATTTATAGTAACATTCCATTTACGGCTTTTATCAATCATACAGGGAGGAAATTAAAACGAGAACTCAATGTGGTTAAATTTTTTCTGCTGATTCTCTGTGAATTCTTAATATTCATTTCTTCCTAATTTGGTCCTACCACAACTTTCTTTTATGCTTGCTATTTCAGCACATGCAATTTATTAGCATGGGCAATCAATAGCAGAGAAGGCTGTTTTACATAAAACCTTTGGCAATGGATTGAAGACCTTTCCAGCCATACCTCTTTTATCAAAACTGATGTCTTTATTGGCACTCAGAAAAAGTGTGCTGCAGTAGCAGCTGCCTCAGGCTACTGCAATACTTGCTCTATCCCTCAGCCACAGATCTTGATCTAAGAGGTGAGAGAACCTCAGCTACTCTTGAAGAATCTAAGTTATTTGTGGCAACTTATCCTAAGTCGGGGCTACAACCATCTAGACACATACCCTAGCTCCTTTCTTCAACCTCCTTTCTGTTTTCATAAGGGCAAGAATCTCCATTTTTTTTTACTCTGCTATAGTTAGAATAGAATAGAGTATTTCAATTGGAAGGGACCTACAAGGATCATCCAGCCCAACTGTATGACCAGTTCAGGCCTGACCATCACTTAAAACGAGCTCTTAAGGGCAATGTCCAAACGCCTCTTAAACACTGACAAGGCTTAGGGCATCCACCACCTCCCTACGGAGCCTGTTCTGGTATTTGAGCACCTTCTTAGAAAAGAAATGCTTTTTAAGTCCAGTCTGAACCTCCCCACTGCAGCCTTGAACCATTCCCACATGTCCTATCACTGATTACCACAGGGAAGAGAGATCAGCACCTCCCCGTCCTCTTCCCCTCCTTAGGAAGCAGTAGAGAGCAATGAGGTTGCCCCTTAGCCCCCTCTTCTCCAAAACAGACAAACCCAGAATCCTCAACCACTTCTCACAGGACGTGCCTTCTAGCCTTGTCACCAGTTTTGTTGCCCTTCTCTGGACACATTCACATCCTTCTTAAATTGTGGGGCCCAGAACTACTCACAAGGAGTTTCACCAATGCTGAAGCATGAGCTGGACCCTCTTCTCCCAATTAGCCCATCACTATGTTATAGTTAATTCTGTGCAAACACAGGGCTACACAGAGGCAGCCCTCTTTGCATACCCCTGGGTCAAAGATGAACAAAATCACTTTAAGTCAGAGTCTTTGAGATGTGTGTTGCAGTATCACAGTCAGAGCTACAGGACACATGGAAATTACTTTCCATACTTTAAAGCACCATATGTGCTCCTGCACTTTCAGTTCTTGCAGAGCTAATTCTACTTTTATTGGAAAAGAGAGAAAGGTTTCTGAGAGATTATTGCGTTTCTGGCAAGTTTCTAACATGGGAATGAGCCGCATGCCTCATACTCACAGTATGGATACAATTTCCATAGTGAACTTTTAAGCCACGTTTTACACTGTTGTGGAAATTACTGTGCAGAATTACTACTAGTGATATTTTAAATAACTAACGTGATTATAATTGCACTAAGGGTTTCACACAGAGCACAGTTTTTCAAGCATTGCTGCCATGGGGTCCTTTGCAACTAAAGACAGAGTTCTAATTACCTATGGTATAGCTGTTCAATACTTGCCCTTTTGCAGGTTTTTCAGAAAAAACACATTAATACTTTTTTTTCCCCTCAGCTGCAATTGCTAATTCAGAAAGACAGCGATCTACTAGCTTCAACTTAGAAGTCATTTTTCACAATTGAACCATAATTCTGTTTTTCAAAAGTCTGTGTATTTATTTCACTGTTGTTTAAATCTTGAAAATATATATATATTCTTTTTAAAAAGTTGATGTGCTCATACAGATAACGGGAAAGGGTATTCAACTGAGACAATGTTTAAGCACCCATTCTTTAGGAAGAATCAGAACTGGAATATCTTAATTCAGTTTACGCCCATGAGACTATTGTATAGAAAAAAGAAAACAAAGAACATAAGTGATGCCCATAGAAACACCATCCACACATTCTTTGAATACCTTGCTTTTCTTCCCGAACCATGTAGTTTCTTTGCCACACCATTAATTTCTGCACAACTCCAAAAATAAAGATGCCAACAGTGACTTTCTTTTGTATCACCTTGTAAAATATATAGGCTGGTTTATAGTATCTCCACACCGCCCTGAGAGCTCTGTTTGTTTTTGCACAGAGCATTTGTCATTTAGTTTTGGTCTCCATTACCAACAGTAGGAGCAAGAGCCAGTGTGCTGCATGGTTAAATTTTTAATGAACTAATTGGGAATTTACCCTGGGATAAAGGCAATTCAGTCCAAGCATTTGCATATTCAGTTCCTGGTACATCCAGGCCATATTCACTGGAATTTGTAATTTATTATGCAATTCTTGTGCACAGCTCTGTGCAAATACCATATGTGACTAGTTGCCACAGCCCTCACACAAAGCATCCACTAACCATGGCAACATGGGCATCAGATGTTGCATAAGCAACCTGACCAGGGATGAATTTTTAAATTTGTACACACACCAGTTTCAAAGCCAAATTCCTGCACATTTGGAGCTCTAGGGGGGAAAAAAAAAAAGTATTTTAAACCCGCGGTTAGCATCTGGGTTTGGATGTTTTGGACCAGATGTTTGAGCCTGAGTTCCAAGAATTAAATGCCTCAATTCAAATTTAAATAACTAAATAAGTGGCCTAGTTATAAGTGTTGAGCACTGAGTGAATCTCTCCTGTTTACTCTAGGGGTTGAGGCACTCTGCAAACCCATAAGGATGCAAACAGGATACCCTGACAGCTCACCCTGAAGCACCCAGACATAGAGCATCTTTAAAAACTGAATTTGGATTTATCTCTCAGTGTATCTGTGATACAAAACTGAATGTGAATAGGCAGTGTCCATAAATTACACCTTCTGAGGCAATGCCAGGAGGATTCCTCATTATCCCAGGGTACCTCTTGAGGTGTCCCAGGGCACCTCAGCAGTGTGAATGCTGAGGTGCTTCGGATTGAATCTGGCACTGGGAGTTGCCTGGGTTCTGGTGTAGCTGTGAGATGCTCCTGGAGCTCAGCTCAGAGCTCGCTGCTTCACTTGTCTCCAGCACCATCCTCGTGTAAGCGGAGATGACAGTTTATCCCAGCAAACATCAGCGCACTAGGATTGTCTGGGGGTGCTGGGGAGGCAAACTGTGTCATCGCTTCCCCTAGGGCACAATTCCTCCCTGAAAGGTCAGGAATGGAATTTACCTCTGCACGCCTTTTCCCACTTCTGATAATGAATTCCTACACAGGGAGACAAGAGAGTCAAAATCCCCCTGTCTTCCTCTGCTCAGCACTTTGTCCAAGCCAAAAGCCTTTGCCCCCCAGGCAGCCATGGGAGCCATTCTGGTATTTTTATCTGCTAATTGAGCTTAGAATTGAGCTAGTGTGGCACATCTCTCCTAACCAAAAGGCTCAGCTGTTTAGAGATACTCAGCTGTGAGTAATGCCTTCAGCAGTCACAAAGGCTGAAACGCTGGGCTGCCCATCCTGTTAGTGAGCGCTCACAAGTTGTCCAGATCCAGGCCTGGAGGGAGTAACTCCAAAAGAGCACAATGCAGTAAAAGATGGCATTTTTCTAGAAAGTCCTCCACTTTTGATTGCCAGTAAGAGCTGTGTTTTGACCTGGAAACCTACTTCTCACAGGAGGCTGCCTAAAGCTAGAAAAGGGGTTAGCATGGTGCAGGCTGGAAAATGAACCAAGCAAGATATAAAAATTCAGAGAAGCTGAATCAATGCATTTCTACTGCAGAAAACATTAGGGAGGCTAGAGGGAGTCCATGCTCCACTGCTTAGGAAATGAAGTGAGGCTGGGTTGGCTTTGAAACAATCTCTGTTGTCCTAGAAGGTACATGGAGATAATAAAGTGTGACCATGGACAAGAGCTGGCAGACACTTCAGCAGGCCATCGTGTGTTAACACAGATGACGAAGGAGAGTCTCTTTAGAGACATTATTTTCTAAAAGAGCTGGAGTCTGGAAAAAAGACTTTCAGTGAATCCAAACACAGAGCAGAACTAGAAGAGAGGTAAACAGGGTCAAAAGTAGCAGGGGGAGAGATGGGTATGACCTGTCCTTTCTGAGGATTTAGTTTGGCATTATAACCCCAGCAATAATTTCTGCATCTCCATAAAAGATCACTACCACTCGCCTTAACCATAATGACCTATCTTATCTTTTATATTGCTATCCATCAAGTCCTATCAGAGCTCCTGTCACATCACACTGATAATGGCTTTAATATTCATGACGGATTTTAAGAAATGGCTGCAACATCTCCATTTCAGTGATAAGAAATCTGCTTAGGGCATACTTTCACATTTGGATATTTTTCATTTTATTATTTCCCTACTTTCTGCTGTTGGCTAAAACAGAGAATCAATGTCATGACACTCTCCTAGTGGAGGGTTTCTTGCAAAGAGAAAGGCTCTGGAGGACTTCCTATTTTTTATCAAATTTGATTCCTGCATATCCCTGTTACATGGCTCATTATTAGATCACATAACTACCCTCTGTGCGTAGTTCACATGTACTGAGGTTCTGCTCTTTGCAATATGAATGGTTCAAAGTGTTCCTGCAGTGGTTCATCTATCAGCATTTCATCTTTGACACACCTGAAGACCACTTCATCAATTATTTGCAAAATCAGGACAGAATCTGGCATCAGAAGCTAACCAAGAGGAGTATTTTGCATTTCTTACTGATCTAGAGGTTGAAGAAGGTAATTGAAAAATCTGATTGTATCACAACACCTCTCTTTAGGGGGAGTTGGGGAGTATAGGAGACCTTCCTATTAGTTCTCACAGATGAAATGACTAATGTTTTCTGCTGGAATAAATCTCATACTATCTTATTTGACCTGAAAGATTCTTTTAACATGACATCCAATTTACACCTGAGGTAGACACTTTTTTTTTCAGTTACTGGAGTGTTTAAGCAACTGTGAAACAAATGGCAATCAATCTGTTTTCTAAACCTAAGAGGTTTGGTGGACCTCTTATGCTTTGGTGGAAATAGCTACAAGTTTGTAAATACAGCTGATGAATTGTTTAGGATTTTTCTTTTTTTTTTTTTTCCTTATTTTTCTTTTTTCTATTTTTCCTTGAAAAAAACACCCTTCCAAGTGGGTTTGTTCCTATAGCCTGACTGGGGCCAGGTCCAGCCTGCTTCTTAGCAGCTGTGAAGGACAACAGAGTGGCAAGAGACAGGAAAAGAGCTATGACCCTGCTATTTATTTTGTCCGTGCCAAAGATCTAGATGGCCAGGCTGGCAAATACTGCTGCTGTGAAATGAAAGAAATTGGACCATCTATGGCTGCTGCTTAATCTGGCTATCAGGAACCTGAAACTACAGTACCTGTAGCTCTTTTCTCTCCTGTCTCAGTCCTGCTGGATTCCCCCAGTGCAGGAGGACAAGTTTCCAGCTCCCCACGCTTAAGCCAGGAGGAGATAATGTTCAATTTTGCCTATGATGTTGAGATGCTTTTAGTGGCACTTACAGCGATCAGACATGAGAGATGGGCTCGTTTGCATTTTTATTCTTCAGAGAATATGTTTACACAGACAAGGGCAGGCAGATCTGACCTCCCTCTGCTATGTCTGATTCAAGCCAGCTCTGGCCCAGGAGCTCTGCAGCTGCAGGCAGCTGTGGCATCCCACTTCTTGGCAAACACAGACACCAAGCCGTGGGAGGGAGCTGATCGATAACCACCTACCCAGCAGCATGCAATTCCCATCACCCCTGCAGCTGGGACATCAAAACCCACTGCATGGATCTGAGTTTTAATATCAGGGAATATATAACTTGAGCTAGTCAAATTCTGCTAGTCAGCAGCAAAGAAACCTTATTTTCCTTAGAAAACTTTCCATCTTGCACCTCTTGCTCAATGTATCCACTGGTTTTGGCCACATTGTTAGCATTAAAACTTTTGGATCAGGGACCTCCTTTTACTTACACCTTCACACAGCATGTGGTATATTGAGAACCTCGGGATCCACTGCATCAGTGGGAGCCAAAGAATTGCTAATTTGATTAATGTGACTACTATGGGCTATTTCTTGTGAGCTATTCCATGTGATTATTTGCAAATCCCTGTTTACTGCTTGATATACTTGACCTAAATTCTGCAACACTCCAGTGCAAGAGACAGGAGAACATGCTGGCTTCAGATATATTAAGGAAATGTGTTCTCTTTCATTAAATAGAGGCAGCAAAGTACCTCTGTCTTATTAAATTTAAGTTTGTTTTAGGTTACTAGTCTTTAAAAATTTTATATTTCTAGATGGTGCAGATTTTTTTTAATTAAGAATGCATAAGATAATTATAGAATTTGTCTGGGGGATGCCAGAGGCACCA
Organism: Edolisoma coerulescens; assembly: GCA_013397115.1. NCBI lineage: Eukaryota > Metazoa > Chordata > Aves > Passeriformes > Campephagidae > Edolisoma > Edolisoma coerulescens. Next base: position 622,579 of record VWZW01002090.1, on the reverse strand, counting down.
ACAATTAGGCAGGAAATTGGGGTTTCAGCACTTAGAAATCCATGGGATACATAAGCTTGAATTTCAGAGAATTTCAACAGCTGGGCATTAAAATAATGGTGGAACAAACAGCCATGTGGTCTGACAGGACAGAGTACAGGGGTCAGGTGGCAGTGAAAAAGAATGGTATGGAGCCCTACACAAGGAGAAGCTGCAGATCAAGCCCTCTGTCATTTGATCTTTCAGTTCCATCACCTGGTGGGCAGGTAGAGATGGAGTACAGGAGGCAGATCCTAACTCTCGATGAGAGTGGCATTTTTCCTATTACATTTGTGGCCGGGGGATATTTCTATTTACTTTGCTGAGTGACTCAGCCTTCAGCTGACATGGATTGGATGGATCACTCCTCTGAGCTACAATGTCAAAAAGAGTTTGTTTTATGTGAAACTCCTAGCAGGCTTCCCTTGTTTATGTATAGCAAGCATCCTTTGGAGTAAACTGGACCAAAATGTGGTGGGAAGAAGGTTTCCTCAGTTTATGAGTTACAAGCTTTCATTCACCACAGAAGACTTCCTAGGGCTCAGTGGAGTGAAGAGTCAACAGGAGCCCAACTCCTCCAGGTCAGAGTAGTGAGTCCAGGAAGGAACTTCTAAAATATTTCCCCTAGGCAGGGATGCACTAGCTGCCCTCACCTGCTAGCAGCCACTTACTAACTTCCAAACTAGAGAAGTGAAGGCAAACATTTGTTGTCCCCCAAATTTTGGAGGTGACATGAAGGCACACAAGCGAAGAGGCTTGCATAAAAGATATAAAAACCAGTTGTCTGAGAAACTCAGAGATTTGATCATGCTCTGTGTTACCTAATATTACAGGTCCTGTCAAATTCTTTCTCATCACTGATGACACACTTGAAATCACGTAACATGTGATTCAAGCAAAGCCTATTCATTGAGTAAGGCAGTTTTTGGAGATCTAAGCCATGTCAGAAAATACCCAGTAGCAGTTGTATATTCATGAAAACCAAAGCATAGGACCTGGTGAAATTTAGCCTGCCATATTCAGACCTAACATTTGCTAAAATATTTTTGAATAAGTTGAATTGTTTTACCTACTGTATGAATAAAGAGGTTTCTCCAATTCTTCTCAAATTGGACAACTGGATTAGAAAAGACTGAGTGCTCGTCAAATTGAAAAATGATTTAATGAGATAAAGCTTTAGATCCCACACATTAGAAACTTATTCATAGCTTTAGAAAATGGTACTTGCTCAAAATTGCTCTTGCAAATTCAGACATAGACAAAACTCAGCACTGGAATGTAGCTAAAAGGAGACCCGTGCCACTCACAACCAGTAAAGTGAAGGTATTTGTGTTTTTAAGATCACTTCCTAATGCTCTTTCTTCAAGTCCATAAGAATTCTTCTCATAAACATGTCCATTTTTGTGCAAATCCACACTAATCTGTTGGACCTGCAGATGGACAATCCACTACAGCAGCTGTAAAACTAAGAGCATTCCCTTCAGATTTGTTAATTATATTGACTCTAGCATGTGTCATTCTTCTGGATCTGCCAAATAACCTTGCATTCAGAAGAAATGACCCAGCAAACAAAAGGATTCAGTGTGAATCCCACTGGAATTCTTTATCAATAAAGCCCTCTATATATGTTAGGGCCGAGAGTGATTTCCATGCTGTTACTTGGATTTTTCCTCAAATGTCAGTCATACCCTTAGTATCATTAATGAACAGCAGGTATTTCCATTTGAATCTTTTCTTCTGGGCATAGTCTACAGAATACACACGGAAATCTATAATACCCATCCCACACTCTTTCATACATCTTTCAGCAAGATATAAAACATTGAAGTGCATTAATATTGCTCTGTTTGGGTTTGGGGTTTTTGGGGTTTTTTTAACATAAGACTAAAGTCTAGGAAGAAATGAATCTCTTAGAAAGGCTGTGTCTAATACGGACAGGCTTAATACAAGTTCATCACATAACATTAACTTTTGGGGGGCATTTTATCATTTTCTTGTCATCCACAATGATCCCCTGGACAGGAATTGCGCTGATGCGGATGAGGATGACAAAGCACTGAAGCAATTTTAAGTTACTCTGAAACTTAGATTCTTTCACATTCTCATAAGAGGAAAAATGGCTTTTTCTGTAGAACTGTAAATGCTGTTCTTGTAACTCTTTTTTTCGACTTCTGTGCAAGAAGAATAGAAGGTAGGCAGAATAGAATCAGTAGAGTTTCTTTGTTAAAGTATCTAAGTAATTGATATTTTTCCTTGTGAATGGCGTGGTAATTTTATCTTTATGGTTCAAACACTTTTTTGTCAGTCTTGTCTTTGCATCTTTGAAATCATTTCCATTTACTGTCCAACACAGATCAGACCACTGCTACCATCCATCTGCTCTGAGACTGCTCTTCCACTGGGATAAAACCCGCTGTTATGATTTTGAAGCTTCAGACACAGAAATAAGCCCTCCATCCTTCTCTAAATATAACACTGTTTTTCTGTAATCACTTGGTTATTCTGTGTGTCAAAGATAAGAAACACGAGCCAAGCTTTGGTCACCCTGCTGCCAACTAGCACTTAAAATTTCATAGATGGCCTATGCCATGCTAATCGTGAGCTTAGCACGGATGTCAGACAGAAAGAGGTAATGTGCAAGAGTTGCCAAGTCTCATTCTGAGTGCTAAACCAGTCAGGCTGTGACCGCTGAATGCAGATTCAAAAGCAATCAAACTAGGAGAGTCTTGGGAAAAGGGACATTGGGCTTCTCGCTAGACAAAAACCCAAATAATGCCATCTGAAACCGATCTGGAAGGCTGCTGCAAGGTGATTGCCTTCAACTTAATTTCATTTTCATCTCCTGGAGGAAAAAAATTCCTAAATTCTCCAGATAACGGTAGGACTGGTGTAATATACAAATACAGATTTCACATATTTGCAATGCCCAAACAAAGCAGCACATGTAACTTTGTTAATCTTGCCTTCCTGATTTTTCCTCTAATGAAAATTTGGGGATAGCCTTGTTGCATGCTTCCATCCCAGGTGTGAGCAATACAGCTGTCTACTCCCACAACATGGTGTACTAAGCGTTAAAACAGCAGAGTGATAACTTAACAGGGAAGACCAAAGTGAAGATTTCACGGGTCATTCATGTAATTCTCAATTGTAACAAAAGCATTTGTAAAATAGAGTCACAAGTGATACCTTTAGAAGTGAAGATAAATTAATAATTGTGGTCTCTCTAACCAGACCCATGTTTTCAACAAAGAGCATTAAACAGTTGCTGCAGGATGACATAATGCAATAGTTCTCAGACTGATCCCTAAAGAAGAGTCTGGATGATTTAAAAACTAAAGATAAGCTCAGTACTCGCATTCCCTAAATATCCAATGTACAAATGGAAAACACCTAATGATAGCTTCAGGAAAGAAAATAGTTGAGACACACCAGTACTGCAAAGATGGCTTTTACAAGATCCTGGCAATAATAAAGGATCTATCACCCACAGAAAAATTAAAAACATTAAAAAATATTTGGGAATTAAACTGCAGCTATGGAAACTGTCTCTATGAGTTATTATCAGCTTAATAACCTAATGTTTTATCACCATGCCCTAAACCAGGAGAATGGCTTCAATAAAATCCCAGTTCAGTACAATTAGTGAATGTGTGTTCAGTCATATTATATATGTTCCATAATTGAAAATGATCTTTCACCTAATATACACTGTCTCTAGATTTATTGATTAGTAACTTATGAATAAAAAATTCCATATCATAGAAATAATTTTTCCTTGAGAACTATTAGATTATTTTTATTTTTATTAATTTCTCTGTTGTGTGTCTTCAGCAACGAACAGGAGGAGAGAAATTGTGGATGCCCCATTCCTGGCAGTGTTCAAGGCCAAACTGGATGGGGCTCTGAGCAACCTGGTCTAGTGAAAAGTTCCCAGGCCATTGCAGAGGAGTTGGACCTAGATGATCTTTAAGGTTCCTTCCAGCCAAAGCCTTTCTATGATTCTATGATAGTAAAAAAAATTGTCCTGGAGACAGCTTATGGGTAATGATGCCCGTAAGAAAGGTTTCTTCTCATCTTCTCTGTACAAAAGACACATATCAGTTGATACTCAGAGTATGCAGGATTGCATCCCTTTCCAATCTCCTGATGTCTACTATTTGAATTTTGGGATGAAAGATAATTAGGTATTGTTCAGAGAAAGCAGTCTTTCAAAAAGAAAACTTGCTATATAATGGTGGCACAAGACAGAACAAAAATTAAAGCTGATTCTAAAGAATTGGGCATTATATCACCCTGACATTATTGAGTAATGCCACAAAGCATGGCATGCTGAAGACAATGAGGTCATCAAACTGGAGGAGACAAAAACTTCACTCTATATTCACCTTGGTCTCCATTGCGAAATGCAGACTTGCAAAACAGAACAGCAACATTCCCAGCTAACTGGTATTTCTATTTTTATACCACGTTTATGATCTTATTACTGGATAACCAAAAAAGTATTTTCTAATTATGTATATCTTATAGCATTGCTTAGATATGCTTTGTTTATTTGTTTATCTTGGGCAGGATACATGGTCCATAATGTAGATTAAAGTCTTCAAGCATTTAAAAGAAGTTTATAAGATGCTTGGGGGGAAGGGTGTTTTATTCTAGTCTTAAAGACTTCATAAAATAAAATTTGGAGAAAGAAGAAAGAGCTTTTTACAAGCAAAGAACGTTGTACAATCAGATTACTTCACATCTTGAAATTTAGACACTTCCTTCCCTGCTGTATTATTTACATTGATATTAGATGCTATTTTGACCAATGCTAACATATCAACATAAGAAAAATATTTGTGGAAGAAAGAAAAGACAAGGGCAAAAATTAAAATTTTCACCTCTTGCTTCACTGATGACTAGAAAAATCAATGCCTTTTGGTTTTGCTGATCCATTGCTGCTGAGTCATACTCCTAAAATAAGAATCATTTCCTTCCTGTTTGTTCTAGAAACTTCAAAACTGCCTCTTAGCCACAAATCATAGAGTCACCTCGGCCATTTAAGAGATCCTCAGAGTGATTGCAATAATCAGGCAAACTTTATAATGAAGTACAGCTGGAATGAGCGCCCACACAGTTGCACTGCAGAATTTTCCACTGGGACACAACATTCCCCCTTTACTGTAGGTTTTGTAGTAGCCAAGTGACAGCAGAGTCGGTCACGTTATCTTCCCTGCCAACAGTTCTCCACTTTACCAATCCTCACAGATCATGCTCTCTAAAGACCTATGGAGACCCACACAAGACACGTGAAGCTTGTAGGATGAGTGGCCTTACCACCACTTTTGACTCCATGAAATGGCATTCAACAACTTACTAACTTACCAGGTTTGTGCCTTTGCTCCTCCCTTGACTTTTGTGGCCTGAACGGATCATTTCTTCCATTAAAAAAAAAAAAGTATAAAAGGTGTAGATGTGGTGATTAGAGACATGGCTTAGTGGTAGACCTAGCAGAGTTGGATTAATGGTTGGACTCAATGATTTAAAGGTCCTTTCCAACCTTAACAATTCTGTGATTCTATTCTGTACATGCATATACACTCATGGTAGGAGGCCTTTATATCCTGCTATATGTTAGGAAGATTCATTATGCTGTGGTTGCAGGATTATTTATATCTCTGTCCTCTTTTTTAGTATCTCCGAGTATGCTCACCTCAGGTCTTGGCCTCTTAAACTCTAACTTGAGGTTAATAACTTCTGTAACAGCTTACTTCACTCTCCTGATCCAAGTGGTTTATCTCACTTTACGTTTTTCCCTTCAGAAATTTGAAGCAAATGGAATTTACAGTTGCTAGACTCCTTTGTATGTGTGTGTATATATACATAAATATTTATAATCTCAAATGATAATAAAATAATTTATAATACTAGCTTATATATGTACATACTTAGGTTTTTAGCTCGATGAAAAATCTTTAAAAAGAAAAAAAAAAAAGGTTTTTCAGTGAGCTGACACAAACATTTCTCTTGCTGAGTTTCCTGCCTGTCATGTGTCACCCACAGTGGGGTGTGTGTGGGTGCCAATAAACAGCCTGTGGAAAAGGCGGAAATCCAGGAGGAGGAAGGCGGCTGCTTTGAGTGGGTGTATTTGTGTGACTGTGAGTGAGTGCGAGCAGGGGCGTGTGTGTGTATTAGTTTAAGACTTTAAAGAAATAGGTGTAGAAAGGTGTGGAGAAACCTGTAGGAATTTCTAGGTGTATAGTAATGCTTTCTGCTGAGAGAGATCCTAAACAGACAATTTACTGCTTTCCAGTCAATTAAAAACCATTAATAGATCAATACACCACTTCAATCCTGATTTGATTAATTATATGTACATTGAGCAGTTATGTGTTCTGACAGTGGTGACCTAGACAAGATTATCTTCCTCAGGCAGCTACCAAGCCTACTCCTTGTGTTTGCCTGGTGGAGTTTCCTTCACCAGAAAACCATCTTTTAAAATCTCACATCACTTCTTTCTTGCTCTTTGTCTGCTGAATCAACTGTTTCTAAACATCTTGGTTTTGGAGGATCTCTAGAGTCCCATCAAACCCAACCAACAGCCCCCTGAGGGCCCCTACTTGCTCTGGAGGGGTAGGTGAGAATCATTTCAACTTATCGTTTTCCCATTTGTACCTGGGCAACATCTTGTTGGGTAACACAACATTACTGTAAACGCAATCACCAAAAAAACCAGGGCAACATATGGTACTCATAAATTATTGCAGGAAAGTCCTATATGTGTCACATGCCGTCAGTGAGCAAGTTCCAAGGAAAGGCAGCTGTCTCCTGAGTTACTGGATTATCACCGAGAAGGTGTTTTGACTTACTCATTGAGCATACAGATTGAAATCTCTTTCAAAATTGCAAGACTGTACATACTTCCCAGACCTTTTTAGCATGTGTCACTACCCACTTCCCTTCCTTTCTGCTCCTTATCCACCCATGTCCACTTAGGCTCACAGCCTTTAAACGATGTATATAGTGGAGATATTTGGTCCAGAGCCTAGTCCCAAGTAAAATTACTGAAACACTTACTGTGTGGATGTAAGGAATTCCATACCAGCTGCTCTGCTCTTCTGATCTGTTTGTAGTGCCCTCAGTTGCTAACACAGACCCAGGACTGGCTCAGTTTTGCAGTGATGACCCCAAGCTTTCTAACAAGCTAATGCTGCCTAGCAATTTCTGATACCTGTAATATTACATGGCTTTAGTAACATGTGATGCTTTTGTTCAAACTGGCTCCTGGAAATGCCTGATTTTTGGAGGCATTTAGGCTTTCAGCCAACAAAGGACATATTTTCTAGAGCTTCTGATTAAAGGGAAAAGCTTGAAAATGTGACATGAAAGTATCCTAACAACCCTTAACTAGCATACAAATGGAATAATATAGAAGGCTAATGTTTCAAAAGGCTCTTGTTTTGATTCTGAGGGTAAATGTATGATTCTGATTACTTGAGATCAGGACTGCAAACTAAGTACAGTGAAAGCAACGATACATAAGAACTCCTACCAGGCAAAGTAAACACATTTAATTATAGAAAAAAAATATGTTTTGCTGTTTTTCCACCTAGCTTTTAATAACCACAGGTGAAAAAAAGCAGTAGGCACATCTTTGAATTTACATTGAATGTTTCGGGCTGCTTTGTTTTTGTTTTATAATGAACTTATGGAGGGAAGAAAAAGAAATGACAAGTGCTCTGGCGGTGGCTGAATGAGGAAAGAAATCCGCTGATGTCCCAAGGAGCAAAGTCACTGCCAAGGGCTCCTGATGCACTGTCTGATAGGCATGAAGACACACTGTTGTAAAGCCTCACAAATAAAAAAACAAAATATTGTGCTTCCAAGAGAGAGCAGAACACTGTTGTGCAAAGACTGCAGCACAAGAATAGGCTCTGAAGAACCCCTTGGCATGGCCTGCATTCCTTGTAACCCCTGTTTCCCAGGGACTAGACCAAGAATTTCCTCACAGTCCTGTCTTGGTTGCACAGACCTGCAGCAACAGGACCTGAGAACGGCAATATCCTAGGGAGCCAGGAGCTCCCTGCTGGCCCTTCACACTCCGAGGTGTGCTGGGGTCACCTTGCATTACCTATGTGGAGTGGACACTCCAGGCCTGGAAATCAGCACCAAGAGGAGAGCAGGCTCCCTGTGATGCTGCTTTGTGTGCTGCACATCCACACAGGACCAAGGGCAATCTGGCTGTTTGCTACTTTACAGCATTGCTATTATTCCTCTATCACATCAGCATCTTCTTAAGCCTGTGCCTATTAGTTTTTTGGCTTAATTATCACTTCAGCATTGTTTAATCTTCTTGAAGACTTGATCTCCAGAAATAAACAGCTTGCAATTGAAAAATGTCTATCGAGGCTTTATATTCATATATTCCTATCCTTCTTGCTACATTTTATTAATGTGTTTATTTTAATAGATAAGCTTATCTATTTTAATAGATCCAGCTTACGAAACCAAATTATAACACACATTACCATGTTCAAAATTCAAATATTGATGTGTCCTGATCTTATACAGAGTTCGTTCAATATCCTTGGTTATATGCTTTCTCTCATTTAAAGAAACAACTGGATTTGAGAAATACTGAAAACTCAAAATAATTCTAAATAATCAGTGAACTGTAATAAATATTAGTTTACAGTCAATCTGGCATTTATTCTCTGACTTCTCTTCCGCCAACAATCTTTTGCCTCAAAAAGGGTAAAATTATTAACAGCAAATTTCTTTTTTTACATTTTAGTTCCACTGGTAAATTAGTATTTGGCACTATCTTGTACTGCAATTTAGAACAGTGTTGCAATGTAATATTAAAATGTAGCTGTAGCCTGAAACAGGGGCTGGCTTTGGAGGATCCCAACTTCCCTATCTCCTAGTAATTTTAATCCTAGACTTTCACAATTTAAAGGCAAAGAAAAGAGTACTGTTTCCAGACGAGGAATCCTACTGTCTGTTTTGAAGACCAAACCAGGAAATAGACATTCAAAAATAATTCCTTGAGCTTAAAGCTAGAGAATCACTTTAACAAAGCAATAGAAGGTTACAACTGGACCTGTTAACTACCAAATGGTTGATTACAAAGAAAACTTTGAAGAATCTGGCAGACTTGCTGGCTGTGCAGTAGTAACAGCAAATCCAAGCCATCCCTGGGCTCACACCTATGAAACAAAACCATTTTGATCTCACTAGCAAAATGTGTGAATATATTGATCCTCACCGTGCTGTGTGAGGTCAGCAGCTACTGATGTTTCTGTTTCACAGCTGGGGAAGACAAGTACCTAGAAGTAACTTGGTCGAGACAAAACAACAAGCAGGTAGCACCTGCTAAATCCTGCACTCTTGACCTCGCCCCATACCCCACACACTGGAGAGCCCATGGTCCCCTCTGTCCTATAGAACTGGGTAAAACAATCACGTACTACAGGAACATGAACAAGGTGATGGTGCTTACTGTTATAAACCAAGATCATGGCTTTCTCTCTGTTGATGTGTGGGGTTTTTATGACAACATGACAACATGATGGCACAGAGAAGGAACCATAGTATATATAATTTGTGAACAGCATGGTTGGCATCAGAGAAACACAACTGCCAAGACATCCTGAGCTATTCTTATTTACAGTATTTCTGATGAAAAGCAAACAGTTTAGTACCTGTAATTTTGCTTATTCACTCTCGTGCCTTATGTAAAATCATTGAATATCTCAAGTTGGAAGGGACCCATAAGGATCAAGTCCTGCCCCTTGCAGGACTACCTAAAAGTAAATCTATGACTAAGAGCATCATCAGGTTGCTCTTTGACAGGTATAGTATCATGACCACTTCCCTGGAAAGCCTGTTCCAGTGACTGACCAACCACTCACTGAAGAAACTTTTCCTAATATCCAATCTTAACCACGACACAGCTTTATTCCTTTTCCTCATGTCCTATTGCTGGTCCCACTGAGAGAGAAGACCAGCTCATTCTTCTCCTCTGTTGTCACTCTTATNTGCAGGACTACCTAAAAGTAAATCTATGACTAAGAGCATCATCAGGTTGCTCTTTGACAGGTATAGTATCATGACCACTTCCCTGGAAAGCCTGTTCCAGTGACTGACCAACCACTCACTGAAGAAACTTTTCCTAATATCCAATCTTAACCACGACACAGCTTTATTCCTTTTCCTCATGTCCTATTGCTGGTCCCACTGAGAGAGAAGACCAGCTCATTCTTCTCCTCTGTTGTCACTCTTATGGATGTTGTAGACTGCAATGAGGTCACCCCTTAGCATTCTCCAAGCTGAACAAACCATGACCTCAGCTGCTCCTCATGCATCTTACCCTCATGACCCTTCACCGTCTTGGTCACCCTCCTTTGGATACCCTCCAATAGCTTTATATCCTTCTTATCTTGTGGTGCCCCAAACTGCCCCCAGCACTCGAGGTGAGGCCGCCCCAGCGCAGAGCAGAGCGGGACAATCCCCTCCCTTGCCTGGCTGGCGATGCTGTGCCTCGTGCCCCCCAGGGCAGAACTGGTCCTTTTGGCTGCCAGAGCATACTTGATTCATATTCAACTTGCCATCAGTCCAAGCCCTCAGATGTCCTTCTGTAGAGTTGATCTTCATTTCAAATGGCTGGGGATTGCCCAGTTCTCTGGTATATCCACATCTCCTGTAAGACCTCTCTACCTTCAAGGTAGCCCAAAGCTTCTCCTAATTTTGTGTCACTGGCAAATTTACTTAAAGTTCATTCAACTCCTGCATTCAGGTAATGCATGGAAACATTAAAGAGCACTGGCCTTAAAAGTGAGCCCTGGGGAACCCCGCTGGTGACTGGTCGCCAGCCTGATGAAAACCCATTTACCATAACTCTTTGAGCCCAACCCATCACCCATATAGATCTCCGCTTCTTAGTCTTACATGCTGCTTCTTACTCTTTGCTGCTAAGCAGATATTTAGAGTGCATTCCCTTGCTTTTCACGAATCTCTGAAAATTGAATCACTTTTGACAAACTTAGACGAACATTGCAAATAGACAAAAATTTGCTTTCATTGCAAAGAGACTTTTTGTCAAGTGCGTGTTTTTCCTAATGTATTTGTGTCCACAAATGCTATTATCTGCTGGAAGAACTACTTTTCCTATTCTATCACTCCACTGATCTTCTGCCCTTCCAGGTTTACTCAGCACTTAATCCTCTAAGGTTTGCCCGTTGGAATTAATAACATACAACCTGATCCAGAGTTATCCAGATGCTCTTTACATCCCTGGGATGTGTTGCACAAAAGATGCAAATCTACATAAGCCCTCATCAGCAGAACCCTTGCTGGCAGAAGGACAGAGCTGCTAACAACACAGCAACAGGTCACAGTGAGAGATCATCGCAGTGCAAACATGTTCTGAGAAGTGATTTCAGCTGTCTGAGGAACACACTGATAGTCAGCGCTTGTGCTACTCTAGAAAAGGCAAAGTGCAGTTTTGAATTCCCAGCAGACGTCTAAAAGATGTTTAAATTATTTCCAAATTTAAGTTATTTAATTTTAAATTAAATTCCAGGGCTTTGGCAACATGTTCCTCTTTTCTTGATAATAGTTCAGCAAAGTATAAACTAGCAAGGCTAGCGAGAAAATTAATTGGGGTTTGCTGCTTTTTCTATGGTTTTTTTTTTTTTTTTCCTAATAAATCAGTGATCCTTCCAGGGTTTTTCTGGTCCTTCACGGATCACATTGTTGTTACAGCAAAGTTATTTGATCCACCTACTGCTTTCAACATTCACATCATACTTGAAAATGGCAATCAGATTTTTGACTGAATTTTCCCTATAAAAATATGATTTTAAAATAGTCTCTCTGAAAGGAAAACAAGACTTTAGGGACTAATAAAAGCATTTCTTCTGTAAGTCACTGAGTGATTGATTAAAATGAAGGAGGAGGGGAAATGGGGTATTAGTCAATTATAGACTGACTGTGAACCTCCAACATGATGTCTTGAGAATGTAATCGTAGTCCTATAAAACACTCAGCAAGACAGTTCTAGAGAACAGAGCAATACTAATGCCGCTGGCGAGACCTCATAAAAGAGTCTGAATACAATGGTTTTAATCTCTCTTCAAACAAGATTTTCAAATTGGAAACTTGCAGTGAAAGTAAAAGTTGCAGGAAAAAAAGGCATTATCTGACTATGAATCATTCAATTTGGAAATTAGATTCCTAACTGTAATAGCAAAATGAATACTTCATCTCACTGGAGAAACGGGAGCAAGAAATCAAACTTAACAGGATGGAGTTATCTAAATAATGATACAGATGCTGTGTTTACGTCCATAGTGAAAAATTAAGGAGAGGCAGGGACTGCTCCTGAAAAACAAGGGGTATGAACTGGCTACTGATCATGCTTGGGCTTAATCCCTTCCTGCAGTTTCATGACGGAAAAAAATAGTTGGAATGGTGCGAACAGAGGTGGGCAGAAAGCTAACAGTTGGCTTTTAGAGATGTAGATGTATTTTACTTGAGTCCATCTTCTAGCATTCCTCCTTGACCTCTGTCCTTGCTTAAAGTATACCCCTCTAACCACGATTTTTCCAACCCCACAAGGGAAATGCTGCTTCTTTTTTCATCTTCTGAAATTGAATTTGCAGCACTGAAGCTGTTTCACGTGCTTTACAACAGCATGAGAACTTCTGGAAAGATGCTGAGCATAGCGACTGGGTTTCTGACGATGACAGATCTGTTCTGCTTGGTGCTTCCAACTGTGCATGGTTTGAAGACGGAAGGTGTGGGCAGCGTGTGATGTGAAGGGTAAAAGCTGACCAGACAGAAAGGATGGAGCAAAATTGCACACAGAACCATCAGCTCTGCTCTTGAGACTGACCTGCCCCTGCTCACACAAAGATAAACCTATTTTTCAAAGCTGAATTCCTTGGAAAATTCCTACTTCTCTTTAAAAGGAGAATACTGTAGGGAAGCAACGTGAAAAGATGAAAGGAATGCACCAGCTTGAATTGCTGTGCTGTACTGAGGCTTAGAGCAGCTCTTAAAATTGTCATCCTCTTCCATTACTTTTCAAAATATCACTTCAAAATAATGAGTATATAAGAATCCTGTTTGAGGATCAGGGCCTCCTGGTGCTGCACAGACACATTCAGAGGCACAGACTGCGTCTGCACAGGCATATGGCTAAAGCAAACTGGAAAGGTTTCTCCTTGTAGTGCAGTAAGTTACACTCGACACATAATACAAATTATGTTTGTCACTTGAAAGAGAAAAAGAGAGTAACAGTTTCAGTTCTTTGTCATTCAAAAATATTGACAGCTTTAATGCTTTGTATTATCTTTAAGCAGTCATGCTGAAATTAAATGCCAAAATAAGCCATGTACTTGCCAGTCGATGTGGAGCTCTGAAACGTGCTAGCTGCTTTGTGGGAGGAGACAGGATTTTGTCCTCAGGGAAAGGAGATTTTCTGTGTTACAGAAGTGGCTCTGTGGCACATTCCTCTCTGCCTAAACAATGTGACTCATCTGCTCTCAGTCTGGAGGTCTGCAAATTATGGTATTGTAAAAACATGCAAAGTTCACACTAAGTTCACAAAGCTACAAAAATAAGCTGTTGCCCGAGCAATGGATGATCCAGCAAGCAGAGCTCTGTGCTGGAATTCAGAACTCCTAAATCCTGCTCTTGAATATGCTACTGATTTTTGAGTGCCTTAGAAAAACTTCATTCTCTCTTAAATCTCCTTTCCTTCCCTGCCCTTGTGTTCTTTAACTTTCCATGTGCAATGTCTCAAAGGTGAAGTCTGCGCTAGCCATCAATACTAATGATTATTTTTCAAAGCTCATCATCTCTGTAAATACTATCTTCTCTTTGACCATGACAAACCCTAACTTGGCCTGCTCAGACCCATTCTAAATGCTGCCATAAGATCCTTTTTCCAGCTCATCAATTGGACCTTATTATCCTTCTCTTCACACTCCCAGCATGGGCTTCTATTTCCTTGCTGCATCTAATAGAGGCTTGTCGACACTGTCAACACTCTCCACGTGCTGTCCTCAGCCATTATCTCTAATTCAGTGGCACGGGGAGATTCTCCCTCTGAACAGCCAATACTAAACATCCAGATAATCCTTCTGTGCCTTTTCTCACACTGTCTGTAATGCCAGGGAGAAAGTTTCCTTGACATGTGCCAACTAGCTCATTTTTTTCTCCTAAACACTCAAAAAATTTCCACACTATATATTAAGAAAATAACCAAACCTCCCAGTTCTGCCTCCTTGTATGCTGGTTCTTCTGCCTAGCCAGCATCAGCTTCTTGTTTCCTTTTGTTACTCAGCTACCCACTTGCCTCTCTTTGTTTTCCCAGGCTTTTCACCTCAATTGTAAGGTCTTTGGCACTGAGACAGCCTTCTGATCTGTGCTTGTACTGTGCTCTTCTGATGCCTGTGTCAGGCTCCCTGGGTGCTATGGCAATATGAGTAGCAAAGCCCTGAATGACAACTTGGTTTAAGCAGCACAGGACAGGAACAACAGAGTGAGAGCTGAGAAATCTCCAGGTGTGTTTGCCTTTTCTCAGCCCATTCTACTGTGGAACAGAATTAGCTAAAGAATAAAGCAACAGCAAGTCATGAGAGTTTAGAGCAAGAGCTTGAACTTTTCTCTGAACTTTGACACCTCCTCATGGCAGTTTCTGAGAAAGTCTAACCTTTTCCAGTTCTTCCAGATGTGCTTGCTCAGCTGGCTCAAGGCAATGGGGAATTAGGTCCATACTGTGACATATTACCAATCGCTTCACTACGCTGAAGGTTTTTAAGCACATAACACTTGCTTTCAGAATGTCTAGTCCAAATCTTGATATTTACCAAGTACCAAGAACTGCTGCCAGATAAACAGAAAACATGAGTAAATCACACTTAGCGGAGACAAGAAGAATGATTATGTGGTGAAGGCACTGGACTGGGTTCAGTAATTAATCCAAATAATCATCGGGCATTGGTTTCCAAAGGATTTTCTTTTCACACAGACCTCCTGCAACTGCGACCAAATTACTCATTACTTGGCGTTAAGAAAGTCAGAAAAGTTCTTACAGATTTCCACAGAGCCCGACTAGTTGTTCTATTTGTCCCTGTCTGCTCCATGGGCTGTGACTCAAACCATCTTTATCGGCACAGTCACTTCTGAATATCTGCTCAGCTCAACAACTGTCCATAGAAGAAGTGTATATTGCTGAACTAACAATGGTCTTCTAGCATTTAGTAGAAAATACTCAGTGGGAAACATAGAAATGGATTGTGAATAAATATTTTATTCTGGTTTTAAGTGAATTCTGCCTGGCAGTATTCCTTACTCGTGCACTGCTCTTGCTGATGGTGCATCTATAGCCTTTGGTAAGGATTTCTGCCCCACAAAATCTTCTAGAACTAAGCTCTGATTCTTCAACACACCAAGAAATATCAAAAAATGTATTAAAAAGGAGTCATAGTGGACAAAGTACTTGGATTACTACTAATGCTACAATGTGTGGAAGTTTTGCAAATTACTAAGTGTTGAAATGTGTGAGCACCCATCTGATTCCCTCTAACCACTTTGCTAAGCTTCACGCAGCTTAAAAGAATTGTGCTACAACACTTCTGGTAGGTACTTCCTGGTGACATCAATATTCTTTTGAATCAAAATTAAATTATGCACTTATTGGAAGTTAATATCCCTGAAATTAATTTCAAAAGCCAATTTAGTACACATGGTATTTCAAACAGCCATAGCAGTGTCATTGTATTAAAAAAAAATCCCATCCCCCCCAAAATCTATGTCTGCAGTGTTTTTTCAGCTTCTGATTAATAAAACTTTGATTAGGAGGATTCAGACAGTATGTCTAGAATGGAAAATTCACAAGAAGTAAAATCAGTTTATAAAAGCTTTTATTCCTTTGCAATTTTCTGATAAATTGGCAACACAGAATTCTGTAACATACTTCTGACCTTTTTTTCAAAATAAAACTAAGACCTTCCACAGAGAGAGACTGTTATCTCTAGCGTACCATTTAAGCACAACCACCTTCATTTTTTACAGTAATTAAATTTCTTAAATCTACCATTTTATCCAGGGTTACTGTACAGCCTTCCTAATGCAGAGTTCTCTGCCTTTGATCAGTAAGAGAAAAGGAGTGACAGCAATACTGCTAGGGAACAGTAGCTTCCTGCATGTCACTTGATAGGTTTATTCTCTCTAAATATTATTTAAAACTATTTTCCAAGTGGAGTCAGGAAGACAGCAGAGTCCTAGACATTGTTACTATTATAAAACCAACAGCACAAGAAGGTGTCTTTCACTAGCAATAGTAAATGAAAAATTAACACCTATGCACCAGCTGCACCTTTGAAAACCTCTCCAAACATCTCTGCTTGCATTCAACTGTGCAACAAGTCCTGGGGCAGGATGGAAGAAGTGAGTTTCACAATACATTTCTTTGCCAAATCTAGAAGAGGCACTGATAGTTAATCTCTACTTGGAGAAACTAGTAACAGAGTCCTCAGAAAGGGACTGATGCCTCAGCTGAACACAAGATTTGGCTAAGTAAATTAAATCCTCTGTATGAGGCTCCAGTTCCCATCCTCTGTTTTCCTATGACACAGGCAACGTGTGTGCACAGTAGTGCCCAGGAACTCAGCCTTGGACAAGCATTAAGAAGCTGGGAGCGCTTATTGTGGTTCTCACTACTGGCATTTTACAATATATCAGAGGAGGAACAAAAGAAGGGGACCTTGCTCTAACATACAGTGCTGCTCTCATGCCTCATAACAGACCTGCTACAAACAGGAATCTGCTCCCAAGGCAACTTCCATGGCTGCGGGTAGAGCTACCTTTACTGTCTGTCTGCCCCCAGGACACTCTGCAACAGTAAGACTCTTCCAGACAGCTCCGGGCATTACAAATGCCCTCAGCACCACACAGAACCTGGCCATAAGCTCTACAGCCCCATATTATATGGAAAAGGAAGATCATCAAAATTAATTAAATTTAAAATGTGTTATGCTAATATTCTTCCAAGGATGCTCTGTTGCTCTGTGCCACATATCCCTCACATAAGTATTATACAAGAATGCTAAATTTGTTTTGTATTTACTGGAAGGAGCAGAAATTGTTCATGGAGTGTAAGTGTGTAACTATCTCACTTCCTTTTTCTTTGTATGGTCTTACAAACCTGGCTCTTCAAGAGCAACAAGGTGTGGTTGAAGACTAGCTGGACTATATGAAAAGAGTTTCAAAATTTCTCTTCAGCATTTTTTCACTACTTAAACCAAGCAGCTTTTTGAAAACATATTCATCTTTAGTGATCTTTATAGGAGAAGACAAACTTGAAAGACCATGAAAAAAATTAACATATTTATACTCGAATATAAAGTTATATTCAAAACAGTAACATTTTATAAAGAGCTGGAAATTTCAAGCTGTGACTAAATTGGAAAATCTCACTTTTTTTCCCTCACTTCTACATGATTGTTATATTCAGGCACACAAGCAAAGAAAGAGTGTTTCTTAGTTGTTGAGTTTATCCATTGGCAAACTGCACATTTACAAACATAATCAGTACTGCTATTCCTCACTTTAAATCAGGTTTCAAATCTTCTCCTTCAAAAGACTACTGATTCCCCTCTTTTCTCAAGTCTTGCTCCATGGTCCCTTCCCTTCTCACCACTGCTCCCTCCTACTCTTATACAGTCTCTTCTTCTACAGACAGCCATTTTGCCTCCTTCTACCTCTCTGTACCATGGCACCTTCCATTCATGCTTAGCTCAGCTCTCTTGCTATGAGACTTTCCCACAGTCCCTCCTAAACCCACTCCTAAAAACATTTCTTGTAAATATAGTCTCAGAAAAAAGCACTGTCCTCTCCAAGTCTGTCCAATTCACATAAGACATGGTTCTCTATTCATAGAATCATAGAATCATAGAACCATAGAATCATAGAATGGTTTGAGTTGCAAGGCACCTTAAGATCAACTACCACGGGCAGGGATGTCACCCACTTGATCAGGTTACTCAGGGCCCCATCCAACCTGGCCTTGAAGACTTCCAAGGATGCGGGACACTAGAGTTTCCTATCTTGCAAGCCTTTTAACTGGGTTCTGTCGTAAAATCTTTCATCCCAAGACCTGGGTGAGATGGTGAATGTCATGAGCAGAGGCATTCCAGCCTTTATGTGATAACGCTCTAGAAAGAGATTCTTCCTATGTCTACGTATTCTACTGAAGAGGAAGCACTGCCTGTGCTCTGCTCAGCACTGTGACTGTGCCAAGTCCTTTATGAATACTCAGCACTCACACATACAGCTATCCAAACAGCTTTGGCAGAAGAATTAACACTGTTTCTTCCTTCAAATAAAATATTGTGAAAACTCAGCGACCAAATTAAATATTAAGTGGACAAGTCAAAAAAAGTCATCTTTAAACTCTTATTAAGAAAGTGTGGACACAAAAGGATAAGGAAGGGAACCATCGCAGGGCTCTAACATCGGGAATTTTTTCACACTACTAAACCTAGGGGGAATTTCTTTCTAAAGAAAAGAAGAATTCTGTTTCCATAGTAACTCAGTGCTAGGGCCCCCTTACAGTCCAAATTTAGCAGAATTATATGTGCAGCAGCACACTGCTGTGCACTTGAGGCTACAATGAAACCACTAACCTCACTGCATTTGGGATGTCAGGTTGAATTTGAACTGGGACAGACAATATGTCTAGAAAGTCCAAGTATAACCCTAAAAAATAACGTCATGCCTTGAAGACGAGGGAGAAGTTATAGGTGATAACAGGGCATAAACTAGCAACTTGATAATGACTTGAAATATCAAAAATTGCCAAGAATTGGGTTAGCATGTAAAAATGAATTATTTTTATCCCAGTCGTGACACTAATTTACTTACTCCTATGATACAAGTACCTCAGTGACAGTCCTTTCCCCTGTACTGTATGAATTCTCAGTACAGAGAAGCTGTGCTGCCTTTGTTCAGAAGAGAGGACACACAACCTGTCCACAGTGAGGTGTTTTACTACAGCTTTTTGAGCAGTCATATGTGATACATGAGGACAGTACATTTGAGTGTGCAGAGACATCTCTGCACCTTTCCTAGCAGTGCTTTGCTTGTGTTTTTGAAGAGGTTAAAAGACAAACAGCCCAACAAATAAAAGCACACCCTGCTTAACCAATGCATTTACTGCTCTTAAAAATAAATGAAGGCAGGTAGGGTAGCTCTGCAATGTGTCTGTTCTGTAATCAGTCAGTAGGTGCTCAGCAGAGGCAAAGTGAAGTTCAGGTGGCAAGAAAATGATGGTAAGAGCGGAGGTACCTTAATGCGGATGAGGGTCATGAGAGAGGTGGAAAGGGCTCGTGCAGAGGTTTAACACCAAGTGCTGCAAGCACTGCTCGAGCTTGGTAATGACAATTTGAGCTGTAAGCTCCACACGTTTGGCTGGCACAGATAAGTGGTCTTTCCCTGCTCTCAGCAGTACTCAACAGCGCTTTAACCATATCACACACAGACTCTGGCCAGCTCTGGGATACTAATGGCAATGAAGTATTGAAAAACAAGTGCTGCCAATTTCCCCACTGTGTCAGATATTTGAGAAATCATCAGCAAATTGAGATGATCTAAGTGTCCTATGTGTCAAATAACTCTTTCAACCAGAGAGAAGTACGTTAAAACACACAACTTTCTTGGGTTGTTAGTTTTTTACATCATCTATCCAATTTCTGGATCAAATCTGCATACTCTTTGTATGTTGTCTGATCACAGTATCATTTTGCTACACACTTTATCTTATGCTATCATGCGCTGTATCTGCTCCAAAGCTGATGAGGGAGAAAATTATCGCCATAACCTTGAACAAATGAGGAAAAGCCTGACTTCATATTTAAAGCAAAAAATTACATTAGTTATTAGTAAGAGGCTAACTTCTACCTCTATATCTGTAGAAAGCAATTACATACAATAATCCAATGTATTAATACAGACTGCAGCTAATTCAAAGCTACAGAAAGTGCAAAATGTCTTGGGAGGTGAAGGTGTGTAAGTAGGTCAATAAAGTGAGACCACCTACTGCGACTAGCAAGCTTTGTCTTTGCTTCAGTATCAACATTTCAACTGCTTTTTGCAGGAAATAAAGGAAAATAAACTCATTTCTTCTGACCATCTTTCAACCGATTCCTAAAAAACTTGGAAAGACAACTAAAAAACAAACTAAAACTCTTTTTAACACTTTCACCTCCCTCAGAAAGATAAATTAAAGTACTTAAGCATAAGCTTCTTGTGAAACTGCTGAAGCTGCAGAGAAAACTAATTGGCTGACTGCAATTTGCATATAAATATGAAATATTAATAAGGTTAATGTTTTGTGAGGTTTAATCAGGAGTGACTGTGTAGCAAGTATCTCAGTGCTTTGTCCAGAGACAAGGTGCAATGTAAGACTCTGTGTCCATCCCGAACCAGCCGAAGGTGGCCTTTCTCCCTAATTCCCATCACAGCTTGGAGTACAGCGACAGGGGATGCAGCACAGATCCTGTGTGCCAGCTGCCTGAGTGTCTGGGAGCCTGTCCCACTCTTGGCACATTGCTAACAGAGAGAGGTTCCAAGCCTACTCATTCCCCTTCATGGCGACGTTTTGCTTCTCCTTACAGAGCTGTGTCTTGGCACTCACGGAGGATTTTTAAGGGTCAACAATCCAGTCTCATGTTCAAAGCTCTTAGTGGGTTACACACAATACGCATCTTGACCACTTAATTAGTCCAAAAGTAGCATTTCCACAGCAAAGCCAGACTGTTTCACTGGCTCGTATATGTTCAAGATCACTTTTTGTGCCGGGAGGGAAGACATTTCTAGAGAAGCACATCAGTCATGGGAGAGCTTGGTGCATCAGCAGATGAGGATGGGCTGGAGATTGCTTCTGTACTCTGGCCTGAATGCTGACAGCAAGTGTGTGCTTTACTGCTAACTCAGGCTTAAAAATGTCTAAAAAAGCATTTACATCCAAAGTTCTGGCTAATTGTGCCATGAAAAGCATCCCTTAAAGGCAATCAATAAAAGGATTGAGTCTCATAACACAGGCTAATCTGTTTTCTATTCCTCTCCTTCCCCTCCAGGGTGACCAGGCAGCAAATGCAGGGATTTTCCAGAAAACTTGCAGTGCTCCAGATCCTGCTTCCTGACAGAGGGTCATTCCCATGGAAGCGATGACTTCCAAGCCTCATGCGCTAACTCAGATGCCACCAGGCTGTGCCCCCCCAGGACTACCAGGATCTGTGTGGTAAAAAAGGGTCTGCAGCAGTGGCGGGCAGCTGAGCATGAGATAAACTGTCATTGCTGAGCAACTTCCATGAAAGCTTTTAACGGTGCACGCCTTTCCTTTCCCAAGGAGTTCTGACACCTGAACTGATGATATGGTAGAAAGTAAGTGACCCAATAAATCTGACAGCCATCTGCACAGACAATTTAAGAAAAACCTTGTATTATTGCCAGGGTGAAAACAGCAATGCAGAGTTTTTTTTATCCTTCCTTCATCTAGGAAAAAACCTAGGGGGTTTGAAGTGTTAAAGCCATTGGAATTTTGTTTGAGAGGGGAAAATCTCTTCCTGACAGTACTCTTCTGCCTAAAAATTGGCATAAATGAACGTGTAATTTTAAAAGGCTGTGTTTTCTAAAGTAAAAGAAAACAAAACCATACAAATGAGTCAGTCATTTGAAGATCAAATACTTACCAGAATACATTTTCCTTTCCACCTAATCTTGTCCCAGGGCATATGAACAAGTCTCATTGCTCCCTACAGCTCCCTGAGGAAGGGGAGAGGGAGGTGCTGACCTCTTCTCCCTGGGATCCAGTGATAGGACATGTGGAAATAGTTCAGAACTGTACCAGGGGAGGTTCAGACTAGACATAAGGTAGCATTTCTTTATGGAGAGCATGGTCAAACACTGCAACAGGTTTTCTAGAGAGAAGGTCAATGCCCCAAGCCTTATTAGAAAGTATTAGAAAGGCACTTGTACAATGCCCTCAATAACACACGTTAACGTGGTCAGCCCTGAACTGGTCAGGCAGCTGGACAAGATAATCCTTGTTGGTCCCTTCCAACTGAATATTCTATTCTATTCTATTCTATTCTATTCTATTCTATTCTATTCTATTCTATTCTATTCTATTCTATTCTATTCCATGCTGAGCTATGCTATTCGGATTGGACATTTATCTTGGACATCCACCCTGGCCCTTGGGATACTCCTCAGTAGCCCCCTCTGTTCTCTGGAGGAGAACTTTATTTATTTTCAAACTCATTTGCTATTGGAATACATACAGAAGAGATAATATTCACAGAAATCTTCCAGGAAAGAAATTACTGAGAATTTGTTCAATCCTTTTTATCTGCACTAAGTATTTGCTTCCTTTTTCTCTTTCCCCATGCCCACACCACACGGTTAGAAATCAGAATTTGGCACGTGCAAATGCACAATTGGGCACCTACTTGCAAAGTGTATTGCAAAACCAAATTGCCACCTGCATGTAAAAAATCCTGATAAATATGTGCCCTTCATGTACATCGTGGGCTGCTGCTGCTGCACAGCTCCATCCAGTGAGAGTAGTGTGGGGGGGAGTTTCTGGACAGAAGTGGATGTGGTTGCATTGAGCTTTAAGTGTGCAGTGACTCTGATGCTTTGAGGAAGGATCAGACCCACTGCTCCTGTGTAGACCATCTGTATGTCTGTGAGCCCATGCTGACAGAAGACAGACGAATGTGTGTTTGAAATAATTTGCCTTTCTAGGATTTGCATGAGTGGCTGCATATATTTAATTGTCCAGATTTTTCTTTTAGATAGTAATTAATGAGTGCGTATTCCTCTGTAACACAGAATCAGCTATTAATAGAGTCTCTGAAAAAGCATGCTTCAGCAGATGAACCACATCTAACATTGTGCAGATTTACTTTTTGCTCTGTGATACTTGTGAGAGGCCAGGGAAGTCAATAGTGTAGTCAAAGGTTATTGGCATTACTGTGAGATTACTTTACCCTGCAGGTTTTTAATAACATGGGGGCAATCTTATCCACAAGATACCATAGCTTCTGTAATAGAGAAAAATCAAAAACTTTCTTTTAAAATAAGCTAGACAGAGTACTAGTACTTCTCTGTAAAAGGGAACACAGTAAAAGAGCTAAGCATGCCAGGGAAAAGCCTGTATTCAAAGTATTCTCTGTAGCTCATGAACAAAGATCGGGGAGTCTGCGAAATTTGTTATCCAGATTTAATTTAATCTATGTTACCCACTTTCTTGCAAACTTAGCTTCGTAGTGGCCCTTCAAAGTCATACAATTTGTATGGCCACTCATTCCTTGCACGTGTTGAAGTAAGGTAGGTAAGAAAAGAAAAGAAAATTCAAGTTCTTCACAGAAAAGAAAATTACTCAAGGGGACAGTTTTTAGTGGGAAAGTAATCAGAAACTGTAAAAGACCTTGTCCCAAGAGCTTTGTTCAGACGTAGCAAAGTGTTCCTACAATGTGCCTGACCCAAAGATGTTGGGATTTCATAGTTGCTTGAAGCTGAATGACTGAATAAGAGCTGTGGAGACTCAGCACGAAGAGAAATCTCTGGTACAAAGATGCAGCTTTTTGAAGTGACGAAAGATGTGACACTGGGAAGGATGGACAAGGACAAGGACAACTCTACTCTTAAGGAGAAAGCCATCGCTTTCTCTGCGGATCCCTTCCATATGAATAATCACTACATCCCTCATAGCTACAGGATCTGGAGACCTCTCCTACCATGAGGAAAAGAAGGAAAAGGATTGCACTGGTCAGAAGGCATCCACCACCCCCAAGGTGGCATGTATACGTAGCACAGCAAGCGAAGATCCCAACTCCAGCACCTGGAGTGGCAGGAAATCCATGACAACACATTGGACAAGTTTCTATCTAGAAAGGAAACTCAGAAAACTGCAAGGGAGAACTGTAGTCAAAGAGGGGTATTGGACACACCAGTATTTTGTGAACTATGACTGGAAGTTTTGCCTTATTTCATGGGACATTATGAAAGCTAAGGCAGACCAGCTTCATAGAGACATTGTATGGCAGGATAAAGGAAGCCCACTAATAAAAGCACTGTAGATATATTTTTAGGCAAAAAGAGATGGGAACATGCTTTGATTTTGTAAAAATGAGGCCCAGTTATGCACATATTTGGTCAGAGGAAACTCAAAAAGTTTGTAGCTATTGATGTTATTAATAATAAAAGAAGCTGGGCCCAGTCCAAATTCTGGGACTAGAAAAGCGGTACATGCTGTAAATTGTGATGCCCTAGTTAAGGAATTAGGTGCATAATGTTTAGCACAGTGATGTTATGATGCATCCATTGCTTCACAAGTGTATTGAAGAACAGTGGTCACGTTGCCTGTCAGTTACTGGGCCAAAGCTATTCACGTAAAGTTAAATGAATCCTTTGATAATGCCAATGAGTTGTGTGTGTGGGGGGATGCTGAGTCATTAAAATAGAGGAAAGAACTTGCTTGAGAATTGGTTTCATAGAAATGAGGAAAAAGACCAGAGAAATAGTTGGAAGAAAGAAGGACATCTCAGGAATGACTAGATAACTAGTAGCTGTGGAGACCAAGCACCCTAGGTCTTTGAGGGAATTAGAGGAAGAAACTCCTGGGGCAAGCAGGGTAAGGGAGAAGCAAGAGAAAATCCTAGGTCATAAACAGAACTTAAATGTAGTCTCCCTAGACATTGAGAAGGAAGAACTCTGTCAGAACACAACATCAAGAAGCAGAAATAGGGTTTCCTAAGCTTGAGAGGGGAGAAAACCTAATGTCTGATCAAGGGGGATCATGGCAAGAAATGGAGAGGCTAAGGAATGGCTATGAAACCCAGGATCTTGAAAAGGACCTAATGAATCTGGCCATAGGGTATATCCTTAAGCAGAACGGGATCGATCTTCCCCGTCCTCTTCTAACATCAGCTGTGTTATACTCCTGAGAAATTAGCAAGTACAGTTTTCCACTGTAAGCAGAGAAATTAAATGACTTCCCAAGGCAAGTGTCTGACAACAGAGCAGGGATTCAAGAACTGCGGGCTCTGTGTCCTGTGATCAGTTGAACTAATTATCCGCTTTCTCATGCAATTATTGCAGAGGGGAAAAAAAATAAATTCTTTGCATTCAGTTAAATTTTGTTCCAAATTATGTATCTGCTTATAAAAAGATTAAATTCAATGGGAGAAGGCACAGATGGAAATACAGGAGGAAAAGAGATCAATATTTGGCATCATCGATTCTATAGATTTTGTATCAAACAAAATGATTTTGAAATGGAACTGACAGCAACTTTTTTTCTTGTCTGGTCAGCACCCAAGTCTCAATTTTTTGTATACTTCAGCAACAATGTAATGAGCATCCCATACTACATAAAGACAGCCAGAACATCTTTCAGTAGAGGTGACTGCCAAACTTTTACTCCAGAGAAGCATGTTCTTACATTTAAAACTACTACTTCTCTAGTTCATTTGCAAACTGAGGTGCCTTTGTGGCTCCTAAATTACCATGGGACAGATGGACTCAGGCATCTTGTCAAGAGCTTAATGGCTGAATAGAAATAGTTGAGCAAAGAGCTAGGATCTAGCCTTAATATGTTTAGAAGATTCAAATAGCTTGTAAAGGAGAGGGGAAAAATAAATTAGTCTTCTAAACATCCTGTATACATCACTGTCATCAGCCTTTCCAGACTCCTTTAACAGATAGCTATGAAGCAAAAATAATCCTAAAAAAATTGAGATGACAGATGAATACATATAAGTGTTAATTGTGATGGCAATAACTTTTTCTTAACCCTCAAAAATATTGCTGCTTAAAAAATATGTTAAAATTTTCTTATTTTGACTAATTTAGGAAAGCATGAGGGTTGGAGTTTTTTCTGAGAAAAAACTGCTGTAGTTCCTTTAAGGAGTCTGAAAGGGAAATCATTATATAAAGCATATTTATGGCACACTAGAAACTCCAGTTTTAACCAAAACTCGAAATAACAGATGCACAAGTAGAAGAACCCTCTATTTTGTTTACCAAAGGAATGGAATGTACCCGAAGGAAGGCTGGGGTTGGACATACGTGCCCCCTCCTGTTCCACTCCCTGCAGCACTGCCATGCTATCCCATATCACCCTCACAATGTTCCTGTGACACAAAAAAATACCGTGTCTGGACACTGTGGAGTGCCTGGGGAATAAATACACTGCACTAATCTCCAAATAGTCATTGATTAAACATCTACACAAAAACACTGACTGATTTAAAAGTGATCGGTGGTTTTAAGTTTTAAGAAAAATTCCTGCAATACACAGCAGTGTACAGCTGCTCTTGGAAGGACAAATTGAAGGGGAACTGTTGTGCCCCGAAGTCTGTCTGTACCAATGGTATATCTCATAGCAGACAAAACATGCGTTATGATATAGCTGTAGAAAAGGTGCCTATGTGTAATCAGCGAGCCCACAGGAATGAAGACTGCACAAGGGAACCTTCAGAATACAACCAAGTTGGCATCAGGAATTTTTTTCATCAAGATACTGAATTGTAGAGATCAGTTAAGTGAAGTTAGGACTGCGTTTCTGTACCTACGTTTGCAATGATCCCAGGGAGATAAAAAAAGTATCTTCAAGCAATCTATAATTGCCCATATAAGAGCCATTTTCCAGGTCTGAGCCCTCTAAGAAGCTGACAGAAAAAATCCCACAGAACACAAACCCTACAGAATTCCTACAAGAACAAGAAAAAGATATTCTTTCGGAGGACATGAAGAAACACTGAAAATTCTTAGGGTAATGTGCTTGTTTCTGGTTTACTATATTATTATAGAATATATTCACAGAATAGAATATATTATATAAAATACATTTATTACTCTATTATATATTTAGTCCTAAAAAGTGCAAAAGGTGTCAGTCTTACCATAGTATAGATAGTCTATACCAAAGTATAAATACTTAGTCATCATGCTCAGGTCTGTAAAATGAGAACTCCATCTCTGGTTTGCCTGTCTTAGTGCCACTGTGTGCACACAGAGATGCAGAAACCCCCAGAAGATGCAACCAGAGACTGCAATTAGCTTCATTAGCAATGAGAGAGAAGGGGCACAGAGGTCCTTTTGTGTATTCAGCACAACGAGGCTAAGCCAGACACAATTTGGTGCAAGCTCTTTCAGTACTGCTTGCTAAATTCCCCCTACACAAAAGATTAATTCTTGAAATTGGAGAACGGCCGGACTCCTGCTTTAGGTAGTGACCTGAGTGACAAGTACAGTGGCTGCTGAAGGTGACATTGCCTTGAAAAGGGAACGTCTTGCCCTCTAATACCAGAGAAAAAGCATTATATACTGCTTATTTTGCTTTCCCTGCATCAGGGAGTATTTGATCTATCAGCTTCCCAGAGACAACGCCAGGCATCTTATTGGCCTCAGCTCTCAAAAGAGATGAAAACACATCCCACTTCTGCACCGTGTCCCATATCACCACCTAAGCTCAGCATCTTTGAGTGGCTCAGTCTCTTCGCAACAGGAAATATGGTAAGAAGCATTATCAACAGGAAAGAGGATCACAAGCTTTAAAGCATGATTAAACAGGATAACAATTCCTCAAAGATACTAGATTGCATGAATATTCATCAGTGATTACACCCAGTGTAAACTCAGATTCACATAAATTATAATGAAAAGGCAGCTAGCCAGTGACTGTCTACTTTTTATTGAGACAGAAAATCAACCATCGGAATTTACATAACGGAAATTCAAAGATGAGCAAGAGCAAAGAAAATTTAGGAAAAAATGCAGGAAACACCTGCAAGATAAAGGTGGAATACGCATGGCAATCCTGGCAGATCTGCTGGGCATGACCTGTTCCCCTAAATTTTCAAAATTGAACCAAACCATGACAACGATGAGCAACACAAGACCATTATTCACAAAAATTACTTCTTCAGCAATAGTTTTCACTGAGATGGTTTATAGAATTCCCTTTCCTATGTGCTTTCTTTACTACTACGCCCCCAAAACCACTGTGTCTCCTTTCAGCTATCTCTCCATACTTCCCTGATTTTTCACAGTTCATTAAACACTGTTGCAACACAAAATCTTATTTGTGGTTCTTTAATCATCATGCAACTCCAATTTAATCCATTATCCTCCTGAATATAATTTTTATTTTATTTTCAGATATTCTAGGGCTCTAAAGTGGAGGGAAAGAAAAGCAAGCGATTAATGACTCCCACAAGCTCGTATTACTTAGGCATAATTTAGACTCCGCATTGGACTCGTGAACCCCAGGCTTCTATTCTTGGTTCAAGTAGTTTCTTGTTCTGTGACTGCAGGGAAGCAGAAGCTACCGTTCTCTGTCTTTGAAACAGATATTTCCTTTATCCCTTTATTTATCCCTGGAGGTTTGAAAGGACTTACCATTCAGCACCAAACTTTGCTACAATTATTCATGCTCTACTTTGACTCCCAAAGCAGTCAACAAACCAGCAGTGAGTAGAGCTGGTTTAGCTCCAGAACTGGAAGGGGGACTGGACATGAGCTCAGGGCTACAGCAGATGTATGGGTGTGACTGCGGACCCACATGTGTTTAACACACACAGTTGTGAGCTGGTGCATGTAGATGCTTAGCACAGACTTTAAGGTGGGACGAGAAAGTGGAGGTAAAGTGACTGAGCTCATCCTAAGCATTTATTGAATAGACTGGATAGACTGGAAAGAACATTCATCATCTTGGTTACTTTTTACATTTCACTGTTCAGTGCTTGAATTTTATTCTTCATATAAATTTTCACTAAAATACTCTTTTGGTGTCACAGAAACAGTTTTACATTTGCTGATAGATTTCAAGAAATGGTATCAAAGTGCACAGCAAATTCAAGGGAAAAGGGCACAACAGTTCTGACTTGTAAATTTTTATGTTCTACGGGTCTGGAGAAATGAATTGTCTATAATCCTATTTGAAGCGCAATACACTGGGCTGTTGTTATTGCAGACACTGTGGATTTTACGTGGACAAAATACTGTGTCGGTACAGTTCCACTCAGAAACAAAGAGAACTTGTGTAGAAATTAAAATCTATATAGGAATGAATATTGTAATGGCAATATTACTCATTTACATTGCTCCACTGAGATCCATTGCAAATTCCTACAATCAACTTCCTGTAGCTGATGCCAATAGGTGCTGAATATATTGAGACTATTACATGTGCAGTTTTCTGTTCAGAAGTAAAACTAGTTCCCATCTGTAGTAAATGTACAGCTATAATACATATATTGATTGATTTTGTTTATCTCTTCTAATTCAAATGTACTGCCTGACTTTTTAAGCTTGCCATACCTGCTGGAAGAGCGACCATTTCGATGGGTAGAGATGGTATTGCTACATAATTACATTAAAACAGCCTTTTACTACCTCACAGCATTTGTTGATTTTATGTCACTGCTGCTCAGTTATCATGCAGAGAATGTTGCACTGTGACGGATAAACTGCAAAGTAATGCCAGGACACCGTTATTACAGCCTCATCATTTCACTAAATTAATTTCATTCGGTAGTGCCTCTATTTTTTCTTATCTGATAACAGAAAGGATTTCTTTGTCCCTCTCTTGGTGTGGGAGGGAGTGTCTCCAGGAGATCTGCTCCATTCCCTGATCGTTCTCCCTAACAATTGCCATTTATCAGAGAGGCATAAATTTGTAAGCACCACAGGGAGCATGATGGTATGCCTGTTCTCTCTCTCTTCCTGAATTCAGATACAAAGGGAGATGCAAGCACATCTGGGTAGGCTGAGAAAGATATAAATGAGAGGGTGAACTCCTCTCTATACGAGATAAGAGCCACAGGCAACACTGGGATCTTACTGCATTCTGTAGGACTTCTATGCACAAATACAAATGCCTTCACAACCTCGGGCATGTTCATTCGAGCACGCTGAAATCAGTCTAGACAAATTCAAGGCACACTTACTATAAAGAAGGGGACAGGAAGCGAGTAGCCTGCCCCACACACTGTTAGGTCTCAAGTGGCCTTGTGGCTGAGCAGCCATTCCCCACCTTCCCCTGCTACATCAGTGCTGAACTCACTTATGAAGAACTAATGTATTCACAGGAATTCCAGTAATTCACCACAGTGGGTCAAGCTTCACTTCTGTTTAAACTCACGGCACTGCTGTAATTTTTATGAGCTTCCAAGGACTTAACTGAGAGAAAAAGTGAATCCAGTCCACCTCTTCTAATGGTCTCTTTACATCCCTATTTTCTGTACTTTATGTGAGCGATGCACTGTTACTGCATGTGAATATCAGCAACAAATCGCAATTATTTGCAGTGTCAGTAAGTTCACAGAAAATGAATATGGACCTTTAATCTTCACTACATCCTACATCTCAAAAGTAAAATTAGGAGTTCTAAGAAGACAAATTCATTGCTGTAATAAGAACGAAATATTTGACACTTACCTCTAATATTTGTATTTTTATATATTGAAATAAATTTTTATATATTTAATATTTGACACATAAATGAGTATTTGTCTCACGATGAATGTTATTTATACCAAAAACAACTACTGAAAATGGTCTCAGAACAAGGTGTTGCAACCTGAAATCCTAATAGCTAGCTACCATTGCTACAAAAAGGTAGTGAAAGGTAAAAAGCATAAGAAAGAGGTAAGTGTAAGATGACTTTCAGTTAAGTATGCTTTAAAAGACAGAGGTCTGGCCTAAACCAAAAATTCAGCAGCAGCTTCAAACAATGAGATTTTCAGTCCACTGGCTTAAAGAATACCCTTCCCAACAGTCTCACAGAGAATTAGTCTCAAACAACCAAACTAATGGAATTAACTAAGGAAAGCAGCAAAATTGTTAGTATCAGACTTCTCTGACACCCAAAGAATAAAGATCCAACTGAACGGACACACCGGGACTTCGACTTCCACAGCTACCACTCTTCTGGAGTCAAGGATTCCCAAATCCTGCCAAGATGAAATACCCGCAGCTCGCATCCTAGTGAAGAAAACATCAAATATAAACTATATATTTTCAAAGTGGTATAGTGTCAGAAGTCAGTGATGAACACGATACATAAAGAACCAACCAGTCCCAAAACTATGACCACAGAAGTAGAAAACAAGATGAAAACACTGTCACGTCTCTCTCCTCCCCAGTGAAACATTGCAGATATGGATGGTTTGCAAAAAAGTGATGACCTACAGACAGCAGCAAATGCGGATGAATGAAGAAGCAACTAATTGGAGTACAAATACTTACATTAAGAAGACATCACAATGAGACTGCACAAGAGGAACACGAGTATCCTGATCAAGAGATATACTGGGAGACAATAAGCAGGAATATGTCAATAGAGGGCAGAATTAGAGGATCACTGCAAGAGAGAATGCAAAGAGGGTTTTTTCACTCTCAGTATTTACAAAAACTCACCCCAAAAAACATCAGCTCGCCAAATTGTGATTTCAGCAATGCAGTAGATTGCAAAATATTGATGAGACATGAAGGCACCAAAATTCCAGATCATCTAAATAAATTCTTTCAGAACCTGAATATCAGTCAACATGCAGGAATCTGGGCTGCAAACGAAATGATAGAGTTGTTTCAGCTGGAAACAGAATTGAGAAGCATTGATCTCTCTTGCAATAGGTTTTCTTTCAACAGTTCTGCTAAAACATGATGCTATGGGTATAGATGCAGGTGATGGAAATACAGCTGGAACTGGCAGTAAGGGATACAAAGCTCTTACATGAGCAGGTAGCAATGTGGGAAAGAGCAACATTACACCAATCTGAACTGAAGCCCTGAGGGTTAAAATCAAGGACTACAAGAATAACTGACCTCTCTGTTCTATGTTTCAGGGCTGTGGCACACGACATTGATTGAGATGTGATTAAAAAGGCTATTAGCACTCTCTCAGCAAGCTCTACTACCTAGGAATGATACAGTCTGATACAAAGAAGGAAGATTTAATAAGAACAGTCAACAGCAAAACGTGGGGTGTCCCTAAACTTCAGGCTGAACTGCTGGTAATGAAGACAATTGCCTTAAACAAAGGTGAGAACTTTTAACAGAATTTTTTAACAAAAGCTCTCAAGCAAAACATATAAAAGAAAGCACATATTTGGAAAGCAAAACAGAACCTACGGAGGTGACTTCCATATTGGTATTAAAGACACTGTCTATGTCCTGCTAGAGAAACAAATGAAAGACTGACATCAGCGCTCTGGTTGGGGAAAGCGTGTAAGCTCTTCTTTAATGCTAAACCAAGCCCAGTCTGTCATCTTATTCTTTTCAGAGGAGCAAGCTAAAACCAAGGGAAACAGAAGATGATGAAAGCTTACAGTAAGGTTTTCATCGTGCCTTTTGATTCCACTTCATCACTGGCAACTTTATCATATTTCCTTAAGTGCAGGTGTAAAATCCAATTTAGCTCCAAATTACTACGTAACCAGCATCACTTTCATTGAGCATGAGTCATAGCATGTCTTGAATAGGTTATTGTTCTTAGATTAAAACAAAATCAGCAGCCTTAATTCTTTTTTGCCTTACATCAGGTGTAATTATTTATACCAAGACAGAGGGAGGGCCAAGTGGCTTTACATTCACCGTCAAGGTTTAACATCCACTCACTGCCAGGGAAACATCTATGCAAGGTACAGTGCAACAGAAAATTAGCTCTGATGGCTTCCTATTTGCCAAAGTCATTTGACTCTTGTCAGGAAAAGCATATATTTCACCCACTAGCAGACTGCACTAGTACCTAATGCCCATAGTCCCACTATATTTCCTTGACAGTGCAGGAAATACACTCAGCACTCTGCTGGAGGCTCTCCGTCCCACTCCTGCCGTTAGCACTGCCCTGCCACGCTGACACTCAGCAAGTTGATGCTGCCTCTCCCATTCTATATTACTCTGCAAAGTTTTGTAGGGACTGTAAAGCCAAAAGGTTTGAGAAGTCATCCCCTGGCTCGTGCCTTATTGAAGCAGAAAGCTGACATGCCCTGAAAGCAGAGGGATGTTGAGGAAGCACCCAGACCTTCATCTGTATCTTTTTTCACTGTCTGTCTGTTCCCTGTGGGAAGAGAGGGAATGACATATATGTATAAATTTAAGCCCAAATAAAAATATTAAGGTCTTTCTGTTTGCTTACTTTAACAGCTGAGATTGAGTCTGAGGGCACAGGTGCAATACTGACAGATGTTTCCTGCAATTCCATCCTTGCACTTCTCACCACTTAATACACATACATGCATCCAGGGCCTGACCTTCCTTGGGAAGTCCTGACATCATAACAGGGCCATTTAACCACAGCCCCAGACCTAACATGAGCTGAAAGTCTGAAATGCAGATCCCAAATGCTCCTGGTCTGACTGTTTAATTGGCTTTGGGATAAGCAATTTATCTCTCCGGGCAAGGCTGTCACAGTGTCTCATGTGCAGGGTTCTGTTTAATGTTCTCACTCACCAGCAGCCCTTTGGTGGCCTGACATTAAATTAAGAAACAGCAGGAACAGGACTGAAAAGTTGTCCAGTCTGCAATCAATGTCCAGCATTTAAGACTGAAAGTAGCCAAATCCTGCAAGTGCTTGGACAGCCAGGACTAGTAGAGCCCTGAGGAGGGGAAAAAGAGGAATATGTAACCTGTGCAGGCAGAAAAACTGCATGGACATCCTCATCCTGGTCGCGGGATGGGACAGGAAACTGAGGAACAGGTGCAAATGATTTGCAAGACAGCTGGGCTTTTCTCACCACCATGTCAGAGGTTAAAGATAACAAATTTGTAAAATTCCACTTATAAAATCCATCTCTGTGACTGAGTTTCATTTTCAGCATCTCCTCATTAAGTAATGAGACAGATGGACAGCAAATCCTCTGAGTAAATTGTCTGTGCTGGCACTCGCACAAGCTGGGCATGCAGCTTCGACAGTGACACCCTTCCCCAGCTTCTACTCCAGGAATGCTGCAGCTTCTGTGCTGCACGTCCCCGTTCCCGACATATTAAACAGCATTCTTAAACAATATTATGATACAGAGATTGCATTCCACCATCTCTAATGTCATCTCTAGACTGTCAAGAAACCCATCTCTAGAAGTAAATTCATATTACTTCAACCTGTCTGCGTCCGTGTTTATGAAAACCATTCATTTCAGCCATTCACCTTCCTTTTTTTATAAAAAGCAGTACAATCTCAGCAAAAGGTTAGAGCCCAGGAGAAAAAGAGACAGCACAAACGACCAGGAAAGCAGAAAAGGGAAACAGTATGTGTTTCCAAATAGAGAATTGTCCTGTGAATTCATGACTTTGCCATCAGGCCGATTTCTCTTCTAACTCAACTTACAAGGCCTTGGGACTCTCAGTATTAACATATGATCATATTGGACAACTCACAGTCCTACTTTGCTATACAGACTTTTCTAGTGTAATTCCACAAACTTAAAACCTTCTTCACAGTTTATTTAACCGAAAAGATTGCTTAACTTTTTCTAAATTACACAAATAAATAAATAAATAAAAACCCAAGTCTATTAAAGAAATTCAATTTTGCTGTTTGATAGCTGCGGGTACACAAGCTTGACCATCTGGTAATCCTAGTGTGAAAAGCAACCTAAATCCCTCTCTGTCTTCTCCAAGGCTTAGACGTGCCCTATCAGTCAGCTGAAGGCTTTCCAGATACGCACTGCTCAGTAACACATTCACAGTTCATACAACAACAAGCCCCAAATCCTGCCCCAGAGGAAAGCAGACACTTGGTTCAAGATGTTTTGTTCTGTCTATCAAGCAGAGAAAACCTCTTTAGCTGAGAGATAATGGCTCATGTGCTGACACAGAAGGATACCCAGCAGATTATTTTTGAAAAAAAAAATATTCTAGGAGAGAAAAAAATTGAGGTAATTGTGTGTTGTACACCACTCCCACCCTCTATATTTTTAAACGGAAAATAATTCTCTAGACAGTGTTTCAGCTTTCCATAATATTCATGGGAAAAGGCACATATTCCTGACACCTTGATCATGACTTCACATTTCGAAAGGGAATGCACACTAGTTACTCTATCTGAAGTTCAGAGCAATTCTCTCACCTCTCAACCCTTACCTTTTCATTGAATGTAATGTCTGCCTTCCAGAAAAATCACCAATGTCTTCCACAATTTTTTAATCTTGTGTAGTCTGCTCATATATCCTTCTACCCCAGTGTTGCCAGATGAAGACATTCTCGCCATTCTCAGTAACACCAGGGCTTGCATTTTGTCCTGAACATGACTACTTGGTTATCGGTTGGGAGACAGTGTCCCGAGGCTGTACAAAACTTGCTTGCAAAGCAGAGAAATCAGTGACTTCTCTGAAGTTAAATCCCACACCCAGAGTCACTGTGGACGCTCTCACTGTGAGCTCTGTGCAACATGTATGCCCAAGATTAGACAAGATGAGCAAAGACAGGACAAACATAGCTAAATTGTCTAATCTGTGACCTTTGACTGTGACAGTAGTGGTAATAATAAAATGCCTAGAACCACACTTCTGAAGATTAAAAAAAAAAAAATTGCTTGAATTAACCCCTCATTACTGGGGAAGGAAGGAAGTTTTCCTTGTGTGACTGATGAGCACTATTCCTCTTTTCCCGACTATTGCTTACAAGGATAGGTACAAAGGGAAACAATACATAGCAGAAAAGCTGCCCCTAGGTTTTGGCTGCAGTTGTTCGAATTACTGGACACAAATCACTGGGAAGGTTTAATCCGGTGGCATCAACTTCAGTGTAGGTGGAAGAAAGGAGAACTTTAGCATGTATGCAGTTTAAAAAGTGGGAGCATGCTGTGGATCCCCACTTGACGACTTCAAGGAGGGAAAAATATCCTTCGTGTTTGTCTACTTTCTGAAATCCATGCTGTGAACCCAGCAGCAGAATCTGACTTTCATAATGATAAAGAAACTTTCAAAGCAAAAGACTTCTATAAGAAAATATTGTATACAAGACCAGCATAACTGGGTGCTGTCATTAATAAGGCTGATATCACTTCACTTGCTTTGTTTCATTTCACTAAACAGATCTTGTATCTGTGGAAGAAAACCAAGCAGCTATTTTTACCATGGAGATGATATCTGATAATGATGGTTTCTTCACTTATTTACATAAGGGTGAGGTTCAGACATGATGACAAAAGTCCAATCTCTACCTTTCCTTATGTGCTGGTTTTGGCCGGTGTAGAATTAATTGTTTTTATAGCAGCTAGAATGGAGCTGTGTTTTGGATTTGTGCTGAACACAGGGCTAATAACACAGAGATGTTTTTGTTATTGCTGAACAGGGCTTGCACAGAGCCAAGGCCTTTTCTGTTTTTTGTGCTGCCACACTGGGGAGGAAGGTGGGCGTGCAGGGGAGGTTGGGAGGAGACACAGCCAAGACAGGCGACCCAAACGGACCAAAGGGACCATATGACATCATGTTCAGTATATAAAGTAGGAAGAAGAAGGAGGAAGCGGGAGTGGGTGTTTTGTCTCCCCAAGTCAGTGTTATGCACGATGGGGCCCGGCTCTCCTGGAGGTGGCTGAACACCTGCCTGCCCATGAGAAGGTGAATTAATTCCTTGTTTTGCTTTGCTTCTGTGTGTAGCTTTTGCCTTCCCTATTAAACTCTCTTTATCTCAATCCATAAGTTTTCCAGCTTTTACCCTTCCAATTCCAGTCAGTCCAGAAGGAGGGGCATGTTTGCAGTTTAAAGAGTGTGATGCTAGCTGGACTGTTCCTCCATGTACATCACCCTCAGACAGTGACACCTTCACTTTTCCTCTACTAGCTCGTTGCTGTGTCTTTTCTAATTTCTTTTTGTTTGTTTCCTCAGTACACCAAGGGACTCATCTCCAAAGCCATGACAGGTCCTGAATGTAAGCAGTACTTCTAGTCAAGAAGAAATTACCCTCGTGGCTTAGTTCCCACGTAGCTCCTATACACAGACTACAATAAAAACCAGACACCATGGACTCCAAATGTCTTCCATCTTTTTCTACTGAAGAGATGTATTGGCTTTATGTGACAATTTTTTTGTAGTGGAGAGCTATGGGAGTGGCTTCTATGAGAAGCTGTCAGAAGCTTCCACCATGTCCAACAGAGCCAGTGCCAGCCAGCTCCAAGACAGACCCATCAGCGATGGTGGCAGAGCCTCTGGGATAATGTATTTAAGAAGGGGAAAAAACAGCAACTGCAGCCAGAAATCATAGTAAGAACATGTGAGAGGAACAGCCCTGCAGACACCAAGGTCAGTGCAGAAGGAGGGGCAGGAGGTGCTCCAGGTGCCAGAGCAGAGACTCCCTTCCAGCCCGTGGTGCAGCCCATGGTGAGGCAGCTGTGCCCCTGCAGCCCATGGAGGACCGCAGGGAGGCAGAGATCCAGCTACAGCCCCTGGAGGATCCCATCCTGGAGCAGGTGGATGCCCAAAGGAGGCTGTGACCATGGGGAAGCCCACGCTGGAGAAGGCTCCTGGCAGGACCTGTGGCCCAGTGGAGAGAGGAGCCCAAGCTGGAGTGGTCTGTTCCTGAAGGACTGTACCCTGTGGAAGAGACACACGCTGGAGCAGTACATGAAGAAGAGCAGCCCACGGGAAGTAACCACATTGGAGAAGTTTGTTGAGGACTGTCTCCTGTGCGAGGGACCCCATGCTGGAGGAGGGGAAGAGTGTGAAGAATCTTTCCCCTGAGGAGGAAGGAGCAGCAGAGACAATGTGTGATGAACTGACCACAGCCCCTACTCCCCATACCCTTGCCCTGCTGGGTGGGAGGAGGTAGAGAAATCAAGAGTGAAGTTGAGCCCAGGAAGGAGGGAGGGGTGGGAAGCAGGTGTCTTAAGTTTTGATTTTATTTCCCACTATCCTGTTCTGCTATCTTTGATAATAAATTAAACTAATTTTCCCAAGTCAAGTCTATTTTGCCCATGACAGTAATTGGTGAGAGATCTCTCTCTGTCCGTATCTCAACCAAAGAGCCGTTCATCATATGTACTCCCACCAGTTCATCTGAGGAAGGGAGGGATAAAGTGGCTTGGTGGGCACCTGGAGTCCATCCATGGTCCACCCACCACAAGAACTTCTTCAATAAGTATTCCTCTGCTAATTATAAACCATGTGCATCTGTTCTTAGGTTTGTATTTTAGTGTATTACTGTAAAACTGGTTCTGAAACCAAATCGAAGTTGCTGAAGTACATTATTTGCATTCACGTGTATCCTAATACAGGAGGAATCCTAAAATCTTATTAATGACAAGCTGTTAGGAGCTACATTACTTAAGATACCTAAAATGCTGATTTTCATTAAAGCTAGAATGACCTTAGCTGAAAGATCAAGGTTATTAGAGCGTATGGGTTTTCTTTCCAGAAAGTTGAGTATTACAAGTACTAAAGCACAGTATTAAAGCAATATTAATAAAATAGTGATTAGAATATTAGCAATAATAGCAACACTTGCAGTAGAACAGGAACCAAAGCTATTTACAGAGTGTTAAAATCTCACATCCAGAGACAGCATAAATGAGAAAAAAGACTAACCCTTGGCTGGGAATTCAATTGCCAGTTACTCCATTTCACAATCTCATTTTGGAGGACAAAGTGCCTGAAAAAGCATTAGCTATCCTTACAGAAGTCATCATTGTAGAAAGATACCATCTCCTGCTCCTTTTTTGCAGGATGTAATATGTTAAATCACTTGCAAAACAAAACAACACAGGGATAAGCATCTATTTCTTACAAAAGACACTGAGAATCATTTGCACAAAATGAACCTGGACATATTTCATCAGCAAATCCTAATAAGCAAAGTGCATTTCAGATTTCATCCACAAAATCAGCAAAACATCACAGGCAGAAGGAAAAAAAACCATATACCCTGTAACTTTTCTTCCCCATGGATACTGTTTTACAAAATTCTTCTTCAGACACCATTTAGGAGCTTCTTTTTTGCCACATGGTGCATAGTGTAAACTGCTGCTCCATCTTTTCACAAGAATATAAACAAACAAATACAAAAGGAGTAAACAGCAGCTGCAGGCACCCATACACGATTTCACGGAAGTGTGATGCCTGAAACCCATTTAAAGGCCTTAAC
Organism: Edolisoma coerulescens; assembly: GCA_013397115.1. Classification (NCBI taxonomy): domain Eukaryota; kingdom Metazoa; phylum Chordata; class Aves; order Passeriformes; family Campephagidae; genus Edolisoma; species Edolisoma coerulescens. The sequence goes on along the minus strand of VWZW01002090.1, from coordinate 583,417 downwards.
TGTGGGAATTCACAAACTCCTCTTTGTGATAGGCAGAGAGGGAGAACCTTCCCAGGACAGGTCTTGGTTTAAAGAGGGAAACATTTTGTTTACTCTGAGATTTTATAACAACCTAATTAGTTCAACCTCCCTTTAGAGAGGTACAAGTTAAAAAGGAAACCTCATGTTATCCATTCTTTGGTCTGGAAGAGGCCTGAAAGATTTTCTAGGTCCAATCCCTCTGTCATGGGCAGGGATGCCACTCATTAGACCAAGTTGCTCAGAGCCCCATCCAACCTGGCCTTGAGCAGTTGCAGGGATGGGGCAGCCACAACTTCTCTGAGCAACCTGTTCCAGT